>CAVNZK010000012.1:0-380698 GCA_963693345.1 Pieris melete | reverse complement strand
TTAGAATTATATAAGATTAGGGTTTTATCTAATTAACAGAAGGGCGATTTTAAGTACAATGAAGTGTGTATTTTTGTTTATTTAAATAGAATTATTTGTTTTTTATGTGAAGAAAGTCCCCTGAAAATCTAAATAATATTCATGCAGGTAACTTAATGGACACTAAATTTACACACTCACGTACACACACAGACACACACCCACACACTTACGCACACACACGTAGCCCATGTGGTTTCCTTATATGTGTATCATTATAAATATTTTTTTTTGTTAAAGTTGCCTATGTAATAATGATAGTTTATTCTAACTAAATGATGCTCTACTTTTTAAGACCTGTCGATCCGAAGTGGTGGAGGCCTGATGACCTGTAACACAGGTACTCTTACCTTTAGCAGGCATCAGTCTCACACAAACTAGTATTTTCCCTAATTAGAAGAAATACCGTTAATCATTTATTATAGTATATAACTGTCACTTGTTTATGTACTAAGTTTTTGTGAGAGAAAATGAATAAAGATTATTATTATTTAAATTACATCAAAATATCCCAGATTAGAGCAGTGCATTCCAATAATTACCAGTGAACATGATATAACGATGGCAGGTGCTTACAAGCATTTTGTTAAAAACACCTTGGCGGTTTAAGAGTGACGGAGAGTTCATTGCCAGTTCTTCGCATGTCCTACAGCCTTTGAGAACTGGCAGTAAATGTAAATTTAGAAGCATATACTAAGTGTCTATTAAGTTACCTACATTAAATTTAGATTTTCAGGAGACTTTCCTTATATAAAACACATTTGAAATATTCGGACTAATTTAACTTATAAGACAATTACGCAACTCCGCTGCTATACCTACCTGAATCGTCCTACGATATTTGCTTTTAATTTATGCCATGATTGTTTTATTTTTATAGAACAAACTAGGGATGCATCCGATACCGATACCGATATATCGGCGATACTTTGGGTTTGCCGATATATCGGTATCGGCGATATTTTAATTGCCGATACAACGATACTTTACAAATTTTGCGCTTTAAAAAAAGTAATGTAAACGCGCATCTTGTTTGATCTGGAGCGTGGGAAACGATGCACGGACTATCTATGACCTCACACCCGCTTAGTCCCCGCGTATTCCATTTCGTTAGACACTTAAGTTGGTTTTTAACTGCTATCGCGCGTAGTATTTTTTCAGTACCAAATTAAATAAAATACAGAATTACAAAAATCTTATCAATGTTAATTTTAATTATTAACAGTTATTTATTTTATTTAACTATTACTCTTAATTCTTAATTTTATTTAATAAACCTTTAATCTTATTCAAAGTTTGTGACTGTTTTTATTTCATAATAAAAATTAAAAACTTTAACCAAACTTGATATATTTTACCTTAATTTAATTTGAATTCAATAAGCATTAGTATCGGTATCGGTATCGGAATCGGCGATATTTGTATAAGAGTATCGGTATCGTATCGGCAAAAAGGCGTATCGGTGCATCCCTAGAACAAACGCTAACGGGCAGAAGGCTCACCTGATGTTAAGTGATACCGCCGCCCATGGACACTCAATGCCAGAGGGCTCGCGAGTGAGTTGCCGGCCTTTTAAGAATTGGTAGAATTTCTATTGGTATTCGATTATTAATAAATACTTTTTCAAACAGGTCACCCCACATGCCTGCAGTTTACAGCGAACATGATGGTTTCAATGCGGAAATACCGCTGGCAGTGCATCGAGTGCAAGTGCTGTTCGGTTTGTGGGAACAGCGATAATGATGTGAGATTTTTAAATACTTTAGTATGTTTCTAGCGGATGGATTTTTGAAGTTATACTTCTTTAGGCGCGTTATGAAAAATGTATGAGAGTGAAATTTTACGATGCGCGCGCACCGTGACACAAAATTCAGTAAGGGCGCCGAGCGTGCGCGAGCGAGATGGGAATAAGACAATCTACTTGTAGTACCTTTTAAACAAATAAAGCGGTTTTAATTATTTTTTTAAAGAAATTTAGCAATTCTTTTTCACAAAGACCTATTTATACTTAGTTAAAAGGTTATGAAACATACCTAGTTATTAAATTGAATTAATAATATAATATAATAATAATTAATATTAATTAATAATTGAATAAAATATTAAATATTGTTAAATTATTAACGCTTAATATTGATTATTAATTATTTAATATTTAAAAAAAATAAAGAAAGCCAAAGTATAACTTCGTACGCGCGTACATAAGTATACGCACCATTTTTTTAAGGCCATAACACTTCCAAAACATACTACGAATTCATTATATTTAGCGTGAATTTGACAACCCAAGTAATGTTTCGTTATAGATAAAACAGCTCGTAAATGGGTTATGAAAACCGAGCGTTAAGAACCCTTAATATTTTCGACGAAAGTACCGCATTGAACTATTTATGATAAGTGATTTATTTAAGGACTGGATACTTTGTATATTTTCGTTTTATGTAAGAGATAACAACCAGTCTGATTCTCGAAAGTAAATAATTCACTAAATACAGGGTTATTTAATCTATTTTTTGCCATGCTAAAAAAGCTGAAGTTGAGGTTTTCTTTTAATATTAAAAAAAATAATTGTTTACTTAAGAATCTTAAATGATTTAAGAAGAGATTACTAGGAAATATAAATAAATAATAAGTAGTTATCAAAACATAATGAAAAAGGGAATTTAAAAGTGGTTTTACGGTGACTGATAATTTATAACTAAGTACAAACAGTAAAAAAGGCACAAGTAAAGATAACATTTTTTAAAGAAAAAACGGTCACCGTGCACCATGCACGGGACCACGCACGCTGTAAAGCACGCGAAACGTCGGATAAATTTAAAATTATGTTAAACAATTGTAAATTTATAAAAATACATAACTTTAATCCGTTAAAAACAGTTTTTTCTTTAAATGTGTAAAGGTTATGTCAATCAAAGACAATATAACATTTTTTGTTTTAAAGGTTTACTAAACTACTAGGTTTTAGTAGCAACACTTATGAAATGTCAGA
The DNA here is from genome assembly GCA_963693345.1 of Pieris melete. Classification (NCBI taxonomy): domain Eukaryota; kingdom Metazoa; phylum Arthropoda; class Insecta; order Lepidoptera; family Pieridae; genus Pieris; species Pieris melete. Next base: position 377,667 of record CAVNZK010000012.1, on the reverse strand, counting down.
ATTCTACGAAATAAAAAATCGGAGTATACACGTATATGATAGGGTTTTATTTAGAAAATTTAGCAAATTAACTCGCATTTTATGTCTTCGTATTTCTAGGACCAACTGTTATTCTGCGACGACTGTGATCGCGGTTACCACATGTACTGCTTGGCGCCGCCTCTCGAAACCCCACCAGAAGGATCGTGGTCATGCGCGCTTTGTATTAAGGAGTTCCATCTTAAGGAGTGAGGTAATAATGTGAACCAACCATTCCAGGAGATAGCTTTACCTGCATACATTGTAAAATCCATGCCGGTATCTCTTGGGAAGTTTCCGAAGAATCCCGACCGACGTCTTCGTATGCAATTTCTGTGGTCTCTGGCAGAATGAACAGCGCTGTGGAACATTCTGCTCCTCAGCATAATGCTGAGCCAGGGCCAATTACAGCCACAGCACACACGCATTACACACTTGAAACGTACCGAATGGGAAAATGGAAAAACATTTTTTTTATATCTCTCATTTTATTTTTTTCTGTGTGTATTGTTATTTTGTGTGTGTGTTTTTGTTAGTAATAAATGTTGTCTATGTAAATTTCGATATAGTTCTCTCAAAGATCATGACACGCGCGGTTAAAAATCCTCGGTGCCAACGGTATCGCTGAAGGAACTTATAGAATATGCTGTATGGTCAAACATTACTGATGAAATTTAGAGGCGCTGCTTTTGTGATGGTGGCAGTGAATGAGGGTAGACGAATAATTTTATATGAAATATTTTTAACTTGGATTTTAGCCTCATAAATATATAATGCTTCACTATGTAAAATAAATAAATGTCTTTTCAGGTCGATAATGCAACAGATACTTATACGTACAACGCAGTGAGGGCGCAACGCCATTTTGTATGAGTCAGATGTATAAACTATGTTGCCATAGATAATGTAGATTGTAGAGTTAGACTGGGCCGAGTGTGGTTAGTCTGTGGTCCAATTCAGTGTATTTTAACAAACTTCATGTTACAACAGTATTTTAATTAATTAAATGTATTTTTGTATTGACGATTTCAAAATCAAGTTTTAAACTGTGGAGATTTACTAATTTTTACATATTGTAACATGCCAGTGTTAATGCGAATTAAAAAAAAATATAAACCGGGAATTCGATTGTCTATTAAAATATCGTAACAGCTGTATACAGATAAAATATTTAAATTGTCATAAAGCTGAAACGGTATTTCTACACTGTTTAACTAAAACATTGTCTCTTCTCTTTAAAATACAATTTTACCTAAAGAGATTAATGTTTCAGAACAATGTTATAAGACTGATTTACCTTATGTAATATGTTGTATGCATCTATTGCAATAAATCATTTTTTGTACGAAATTTTGTTGGACCACAGATTAAATTGTACATTGTATGCTTTTGTACATATCGCCATTATAGTAAGTATTTTTTTTCGATAAATGTAAATTTTGACCGAACAAAAATCAATATCAAACAACAAAATGTCAAATTTTAAATAATAGAAATCAAACAAAAATCTTACAGATAATAAATTGTGTATAAAACTTATACAAAAGCTGTAGCTTCAAATAATATCCAAATCATTTAAAACGCCTCTTCAAAATCGAGTTTTACATCATTGACGGGTTCGTTATCGACACAAATCGTGAAATGTCAAGGTCAACCCTCTGATTATATAAAAGAAGCAGATGCTTGTTGTTAATAATTAAGAAAAAACAAATTATGGCTTCTTAAACGCGCGTTCTTTCTCGTTAAACGCGCGGTGACGCCATTCTGAATCACGATTGATCGGTGACATGTCAGATGTCATCTATGTTTGATTTCTTTTGAACAATACAACAACTGATTAAAAATTGTGAATTTCCAACGTAGATTGAAACATTTAGTACGCGGTAAAATTGACGATCGTATTGGCAATTTGTACTACATTTGTATAGGATGAAAATACATTATTTTAAAGAGTCATATATATATATTATACTATATAAGACACTCGGCCTAATACTTACAGCTGATACATAGCATTTCTACCTCTACCGGTGCTTGCTTTAGCTACTTTTTTTCTATAGCAGGCTTGTATTTTTAACAACGGAATTTGTTGAGCCACGGTGGAATACTACCATAAAATAATGTACGATTAAGAGCCTTTACTATTTGGTAACCCTTTATCTAAAAAAACATTCGAAAAAAACCAAAAACAGCATCGATAGATTGTCCGCTTATTTTTTGAAGTTTGAAGTACGATGATACATGATACATTTTTAATCCCAACTGGGCGCTCATTTCAGGCATATAGGCTCTTAAGTGTACCTAATATTTAATGGTTAAAATGAATATTGGTATGGATGAAACAAAAAATCCCCAGTACATGTCTTCTAATTTTTAGGACTGTCTTTATTTTAGAAAAAAGTTTTCCATTTAAGTACATATAAAGTACAGTATTTTTTTAAGTGAATGTGTTTGTCCGCAAAAATTAGTTGGGGTTTCATATTTATTAAGTTTTGTAACTGTAGACCGTTCTCAGTTGCGTGTGAATTGTAATTCTCATTTATTCTGTCAAAATGCCGAGTATTTTGTGCGAATGAGGGATCTGTTTTCAGATCCTTGTAAACTTAAACTACCATTTATGGTTTCCTTTCTTGAAAGGTATTGTATATGGTAAGACGGCTCTGTGATCGAACCAGGTGGTTGTGAATTAGCATGGATTTATATTTTTTTTTAGCTTTTTAGCGTAGACGTATCCGAATTTTTGCTTTAATCTACGAACAATTCCAGATTTTTTTGTAATTTTATAATTTGTAGATTTAAATGCTTTATCTGATACATTGGTAGAGGAATAGTTACTTGTAAGGTTTTTTATTTTATTGTAAAATTGGAAGCCATTTTTTTCAATTTAGTAACTCTACTAGGTGTAACAGAAAAAGCGCAAACGCCGGCTCTAATTATAATAATGTATAGAGTTAAATGTAAAATAAGATTTCCAGAACTTAAGTGTGTTGACGTAAATAAAGCACTTTGATGAATTTTTGTGTTTTCTTTGGAATTCCTCAAAAACTTACAAATCTAGAATATGCGAGAAGCTACAGGGGAGGGGTAGTAATAAGACAAGAAGGAAATGGTGGTGTTTCGTTTAGTTGTCATTGGTCAAAGAAAAAGGCGCCAAAGTTCAGGACGTGTGTGATTGGATTGGAGATGCGATTGTGTAATCACAACCTAACTTCGTCACCCCTTTGTCTTTTGTTTTACATTCGGACCCCACAATGGCTCCAGAATATCTTGCTAGATGTGATAAGTTTTCACAAACTCAACAGATTTTAGGATAGAGGCAATGCAGAAAACATAGCGTTCTTTGTAACTACGCTGCCCTGATCAAGACAATTCTAATGCTTTAATTATTAATTTTTAGCCAAGGTTATATTGCTTCACGACTATTTACTCAGGTACTTATCCAGCAGGTAACGAAGAAATGTCCAGTTTTAGAATTTCACAATGGAAACGAAACAATATAAAAAACAAAATTTATTCGACTATGACACACTTTCGCTTTAAAACTTCAACATTTACTGCTTTGTACGAACTTCCTTCGCACCCTGCAAATCTTTGCGTAACACGTCCTGAAGATGTAGAATAGGGTATGATGGCATGTTGAGCACGCCACACGTATTAGATCGTGATTGAAGTCTTGCAAAGCCCTTCTCTCCCCAATCAGTGCCCCACGAATTCTTGATAGTTAGGTACTCTTCTCCCTCCCGCTTCCCCCATCCTATTGCCACAACGGCGTGATTCAGCGGATTTTTAACTTTGCCGCTGTGGAAAATTTAGTTTTGATTAAACCACGTGATACATGAACGTTACCTTGATATTTGACCTATATAATATATTACATACCAGCGTTCATCATAGTGAACACCTGAGGAGTAGGTAAAGAAACCCTTGTTTACCCCATCTACAATCACGACGGTCGGCCCGTGCTGTTTTATCGCCACCTGAGATACATACACCTTCATATAATATCAATTTATCAATATATACTTATACTGATATATACTTATTATACATATGTACTGTATACCTACAGATTGCACTCAGCAGGATCAGTATGAGTTAAAGGAAAAAATAAAAACCTATCATAAATGAAAAATCTAACTCCTTACTTGTTTCATGAAACTTAAATTATTCATATAAATATATAATTTTTAATACATTGTCAATTTGTCATGGTAAAGCTACAGTATTTAAGTCACCTTGAGTGCAGGTACACTGCGGCGTGTAACATTGACGTGACCTGATATGCGGGTAACGGGCTGAACTGAGTCTTCGAGGCACTTTTTGACCGAATCCGTGTAGGTGTATTCTTCATCTGCCCGAAGACCGCGCTCCCTTGTGTAATCATACGCGTGAGAAGGCCAGGTACCCTTGCAGCCTCGCCCTCCGAACGGATGTGCGCAGTCAACCAAGTTCTGCGGTGACAGTGGCACTAGCTGTCCGGTACGCACCGCCAGAGCTCCTTCGACCGCACCGCTAACCGCGAACGCCCAGCAGGACTGGCACTGCACTTGTTCTGTGTCACAAAAAAGTTCATGCAAAGTTCATCTTCGACTGTTGCTTAGTAGCATACATACTATGATACTAACTTTTGACGGGTGAGACAGCTCCGCGAGGCCGCCAGTCAAATTGTTCGGGAAGCTTTTGCTCACGGCGGCTTACATCTCGCCTCGAGTACGGGAACTGTTCAGCGTTGTCAATGTCACCAGGATGCATCTCGACGCCCAGCATCTGTCGTAGTTCGGCTTCGACACGATCACAGAAGCTGTTTACACCATATCGGGCAGTGGAGCCTTGCCGATTAGCGGAGTTTATGAAACGTATGAATGTAACCAATGCGCTTTTGCGAACTGCCTCTTCGCGGGCATCTCTATATACGCGCCCATATTTTGCCTTAAACCTGTAAATATAATTGTTATCAACCACGCAAGGAATAGAAATCCCTTGTGAAGTGCCCAGGAAGCTTTTATCCTTCTGGAAGGATGTAGGTTGGCTTAATTAGACAGGACTTGACGCACAACGGACCAAATGGGCGTCAAAGTGCGGAAATCGTGTCCACACACGCAGAACAATGCAGTATTGATGACAGTTAAGCTTCACTTACTTGTCAAATATTTCGTCGTATCGCGTGTCACGCGCAGGCATTAGAGTAAACTCGCGCAGCGGTTCAAGACGTGCCATTTGTTCTGGTTTAACTTTATTCCACCTCTCGACGCGGTCGCACAATTCCTCTGTGTAACAAGTTCAATTTATATATATAACGCACTACCATTATTTCTATAATAAATAGCGCATTTATTTGGAAAGAATTTACATATTGTGAGCGACTCATTTTACTTTAAATGTAGTACTTAATATAAGTGCAGTTAATGGATTCAACATTAAAAAGGCAACACAATGATTTAACCACTAAACAGAGCTTTACCAATATTAGGCTTAAAGAAATCTTGTTCCATTTCGACGTGCTTGACAACCGTGTATCTGTGTTGATAGAAATCGAAATTTTCTCCCAGCTGGGAGCTATTCATAGTGACGGTATATCTGTAAAAACAAGTAAATACTTGTAGAAGTAGGTAAGTATAACAACAGATAATCTTTTATAAACAAGAGCATTTAAAGTTTTATCTAATAAATTTATCCTTTAATTCTGTTGCATAATATTTAAATTATAGACATTTTCTATGTATTACAAAATCTCTTCAGTCATTATCTTCATCACGGTTCCAAGGCCCTCTATTCACAACCGTACAGCACTGACACATTTCTTTTTCACGGCTAATTGGTTTAGCTGACAAACCTTTATGCCTACAAACGTAAAACAATTATTTTAAAAAGTTCTAAAGATAAGTGTCTCACTGGATTGGCACTGTGTTCCCGGCTGTTGTGCGTGTCAGAAGCAGTTCATGTCGGGCTGTGAGCCTCTCCTTCTTTGCTGCGCCTAATTCTCCCTCTGCGCCTGCAACTATACGCCCCCACCGCTCTACTGGTACATCTTTATTTTCTTCTTCTACGTAGCCTGTAAATACAAGATAGAGAGTATTAGAAATGCCACTAAACGAATCTTGTGATAAAAATTAACATAACCAGTTATAGGTTACATTGTCTGCTATTTCTCTTAGAAAGGAGGCAACCCGAATCAGTTCATGTATTTTCATTATAAATATTCAATCTGAAATGGAACATATCTCGGGATTGTTTAGTGTCTACGAATGATGGCAACGACTAGATTACTGAACCTTCATATAAAATACCTTCGAATTGGAACAGTGTTATGTCTGGGAGCCCTGGTGGGATGCGGTCGGTCGGGGTAGCTGGGCTTGGCTCGGCGCGAGCGCAGCGACGAACGTTACCCTCACTTGATCTATCTACAAGCACCTGCAAGTTATTATTACATCTTATTATATTGTACATTTTAATATTGAAAACTCATACGAATTATGAGTATCAAAATACCTCAAAGCGCTCCACCTTTCCCTCAGTGGAGAAGGTACGATAGGTGGCAGTTGAACCACCGTGAAACTCTACGCGCGCTGCTTTGCTGCCGCCGTCAAACCTGCACATTTCATATATAGAGATATATTCCCTACGTATATAGGAAAATGCGCAATCTTTTCTTGCGCATTCGGTTAAAAGACAGCCTCATCAGAAAGTGAAGAAGCATTTGAATATCAGATACATTCGATTATTAAAAAAAGCAAAAAATTATTAGCTTAATTATGGGGACTTTACTTACCAGAGCTTATAGGGTTCGGTGTAGTCAGAACTTGGGACGAAAAGCTCAGCCTCAATTTGAAGAGAACTGGAGAAGCTAGGTTTTTGCGGAGAAGAAACCGGGGCCGCCTGAGATGGTTGGTGGGCCTCAGGGGCTTGGGGTGATGGTCCGGCGTCCACCTGCCGTACTGTCTGGTCGTGTGCTGATAGCAATAAAGGCGGCAGATACGGTGCATTTGGAGTCTGCGACAGGAATAACTGCACGAGCTCCTCGGACGTGACTAATAAGAAAATGATTAAGAGTATAATTGCATATCAATATTAACATTATGTGTATTTGACTTAATTATTTAATAAAATTATTCACATAACTTACAGTTGCTCGTTAGCGGCGGGAAGTTGATGCCTTGGTCGATTTCCTTTGCTACCACGAAACCAGGGAACTCCAGTGGCACGGGCTTGGGTGCATCTTGTATTGGTGCTGATTTAAGACATAATATCTATATTAAATACTTATAAACCCTCAAAATACTATGTGATACAAGTTTCCTTACAATTTGTTGTGAGTGGTGGGTTAGTTCGGTGGATTTCTTCAGGTTCTTCATAACCAGGGTCTACAGGGGCTGCTTTTTCAGATATTTGGCGGTGGATGGGTGTCTGCAGTACAGGTGCTTTACACTCTAAAAGAAGCAAAAGATGAAAGCAGATCATTTGCACTAGGTAGGACCTTAACAGTTTCGTGGTCATTGCTTTTTTACTTTTGCCGCTGTGACTTAGGAACACTACTTTTTTTATGCTACTATTGAATGAGATAAAAGTATTTACCAGATTGCATAGGCACAGGCACTGGCAGCAACACAACTGGTATCGACCCTGCTGATCCCTTTGCTGTAACAAACATACGTTTATTAACATAATGTTACTGAATTATTATCCAATTATAGGTACTCGAACCACTTACGTATAGGGATATTGATGTTAATAGGATTTAGAAACCATGGTGGCACCGCAGGCGATGTAGTTGCGTCAGCAAGAAAACCTGGAAATCGATTTAGAATATAATTAAAACATTTAAATTCCCAGTACCTAACTAAGAAACTATTAAAGTTTCTTAGTATTCTACACTACACCTATTCAGTAACCTAACCTAACCTAGGTTACCGAATAGGTATAATTCGGCATTTGATTAAACTAATACATAAAATTCTCGTGTCACAACGGCTCGACCGATGCTTAGGAATTTTTTATGGCATACCTCACCGGGACGCCATGGCGATGTAGCGACGTCGCTTATTTAATAATTTTAAATCAAATTTTAAAATGATTATTTTTGTAAAATATTAATAATTAGGAGAATAGGACCCTTACTAACAATTTCTTTCAAGATAACTAAATAAAAACATAGTTAAGAGACTATGAAAAAGCAAAAAAAGTGCAGTTGCCGCATCAGGAGCGGTCGACTCTGGCTACTTGGCTACATGGCGATGTCGCCAGTCGGTCGACAAGTGAGTTAGCCGGCATACATAAGACCTAGTTGGCCACGTCGCCATCGCGTCCCGGTGTGGTATGGCATTTAGCCTGAGAATCGGCTACTATTTATCTTTCAAACCCCTAAGTGATAAGGGGTGTCCCCAAAATTTTATTTTTTGTTTTTTTTTTTATTTTATGATAGGTACAGCATACAAAAATACATATAAGCGCTAACTCTCACCCCTCTACGATCAACCCCTATTTTTTATTATTGTAGATAGTTATTTTTATTGAACTAAAAAAATGTTTCCTAGAAATAATATACATGGCAAGAAAACGTTTGCCAGGTCAGCTAGTATGTATATAAAATAATATAACTAAAACTGGAATTTAAAGATAAGGATTATTTTTAAAGTTATTGTAAATAAATGTGGTTTTTGAAATTTGAATGTTTTCTGTAAGGACGAGATTTTTTTCTATCTCATTACTTTTAAAGCACAAACAAACAAACCTGTGGGCTGAACCGTTGCGGAAACTGCAATATTATTTTGTAAAGGTACTGTTCTATCTGCCAAGTCTAGTGGGCTCTCTCTAGCGCTGCTCTGCTCAGCAGTAATCCTATACCTAGCGGCAGGCTTTTGCGTCCTAGAACGGAGACTAACTCCATCAACAGAGACACAAGCATACACGCACACTGTAACAAAATTTATAGTAAGTTATAAGAAGCAAGTGAATTGAAAACCATGTATGAGGTCGATGGTAGTATTAGATTTATCGAGAAAGCACATTAGCCAATCTTTACATAAAATTGTACGGTGTTTTTAAGTATTCTACATATGTCGGCGAGGTTGCGTTAAAGCGATCATAGATGTCGTTATTAGTTGTTAAAAAGAGTAAAATGCTGTCACTTTCAGAGATGGCGATTGAGTGAGGTGCACGGTTCGAGAGTGGGGACGGAACGGGTCGAGAGGTGGTCGCCAACCACCGGTCACTACCCAGTGCCCAGTGGTCACTCAGTTTGGTTTTGGACGGCATCCAGTGAAATCGTACGCAGAACTTACTGCGCTTTTAAGAGTCGAACCGCGACATATATACCTAGAACCCAAACTAAGAACTTATATGATTTATATAACTTATAAATATGTCACAAAAATAGAAATCGGTAAAGCATCAACGTGACTTACCTGGATATCTCCTTCCTCATAATAATAAAAATATATAATAAGGATAATTAATTTAAAATTGACATAAAATTTTGCGTATAAAAATCTTCCCGATTGCGATTAGCTATTTAAAAAAATAACACCATTTTAGCCTTTATTACATTATCGATTAAAGGCTTTAATTATTAAAAAATATTTGTATACGACCGTTTATGTTATAGTAAAATCGCGTTATAATAATAATATTACCGCTATTATGTATATTTTTTGCTAGGAAAAATGCTCAAGATAGAAAGAAGTGGAGTGAGTTGAAGGTGGCATGGCTTCTTTACAAGAAGTCCTTGGAAAAAATATATATTTCTGTTTGTAATTTTAAGTGTGTGTCTCTTTTGTAATAATATTTTAAGGGATATATGAGGCTTGATTATTATATTATTTGCAAGAAAATTATTATAAATATAAAAAAGAACAAGACGGGTAGATGCGATAAATTATTGATTAAAGCTCAATACATATTTAATGGATAATTAAAGTAAATTTCAATTTAAACATTCAAATATCAAATAATACTAATATAAAAAGTTCATAGCAACGAATATAATATCATTTTATTTTTTGACCCAAGAATTGTCGTACATATTTGACATTTAAGTTGATTAAATGATGATATTTATTTATTCTTTCGCAATTAAAATGTTGGGTTTTTAAGTTTCACTAGTTAATAAAACAGATTTGGAGGCTTTTAAAGTGATTAAGTATCGTCAGATGGTGTTACAGATGAAACAGGTTTGTTCTTCTAATATCCGAGCTGTCTATGCGTAAGGAAAAACCATTAATTTTTAGTTAATATTCTTACTTTTGATAAAAATAAGTATTAGTAGATACACACTTATAGCACCCGCTATTTGGTCTAAACGTAACCTACATATCTTGTTTTCAGTTGATAACAACAAATATATATTTTTATGGAATCATATTCCAAATAAAACTGATAGGATTCCGATGTCCTGGAACTCTTCGCTAAACGATTTACCAATGGCGTCATTAAAAATACAATTTTACTTACAAAAAAAGAGAAGTTGGGTGGAAGAAGCCATATTGTCCGCAGCCCTCGGTCACGCGGCTTCGGATGTGACTGTGTCGTCTTCAACGATACCAGATCTAAATCGACCCCACCTATCGCGACCTTCGAGATCGCGACATCTCCACTCGAATTAGTTTTTAACTGTTATCTAATAATATTTTTTACCGCACAAACGCTTTTAATGTTCAGAGTTGAACCATATAGTGACTAGAAACACAGTAATGGACCAAATTTAAAGCAGTCATGATGTTTGTAATAAACGTTTTTGCATCTTTGGTGTCTTATGTTCCTGGATAATTATATTTCATTTTAATGGTAGTATGGGATCAGCCAGTGTATATATATACAAATGTATCATTTACCCAACAATCATTGTTTTACAGGAAAACAACCTCTGGCCTACATGCCACGCCTACATGGGTTTACCATTATTCCAAGGAAACGCAACTTAAACGCTTAACTAAAACTATAATATCCAATAAATGCTAATTTTATAATACTTCGTCAAAACATTATGACCTTCATAAAGCTGTAAAAAGATTCAAGTGCGTTGTTCGATAGTATTGCAAAATTAAGAGATCTAACTAAATATGTTTATATTTAGTTAGATCTCTTAATTTTGCAATACTATCGAACAACGCACTTGAATCTTTTTACAGCTTTGCGAAGGTCATAATGTTTTGACGAAGTATTATAAAATTAGCATTTATTGGATATTATAGTTTTAGTTAAACGTTTAAGTTGCGTTTCCTTGGAATAATGGTAAACCCATGTAGGCGTGGCATGTAGGCCAGAGGTTGTTTTCCTGTAAAACAATGATTGTTGGGTAAATGATACATTTGTATATATATACACTGGCTGATCCCATACTACCATTAAAATGAAATATAATTATCCAGGAACATAAGACACCAAAGATGCAAAAACGTTTATTACAAACATCATGACTGCTTTAAATTTGGTCCATTACTGTGTTTCTAGTCACTATATGGTTCAACTCTGAACATTAAAAGCGTTTGTGCGGTAAAAAATATTATTAGATAACAGTTAAAAACTAATTCGAGTGGAGATGTCGCGATCTCGAAGGTCGCGATAGGTGGGGTCGATTTAGATCTGGTATCGTTGAAGACGACACAGTCACATCCGAAGCCGCGTGACCGAGGGCTGCGGACAATATGGCTTCTTCCACCCAACTTCTCTTTTTTTGTAAGTAAAATTGTATTTTTAATGACGCCATTGGTAAATCGTTTAGCGAAGAGTTCCAGGACATCGGAATCCTATCAGTTTTATTTGGAATATGATTCCATAAAAATATATATTTGTTGTTATCAACTGAAAACAAGATATGTAGGTTACGTTTAGACCAAATAGCGGGTGCTATAAGTGTGTATCTACTAATACTTATTTTTATCAAAAGTAAGAATATTAACTAAAAATTAATGGTTTTTCCTTACGCATAGACAGCTCGGATATTAGAAGAACAAACCTGTTTCATCTGTAACACCATCTGACGATACTTAATCACTTTAAAAGCCTCCAAATCTGTTTTATTAACTAGTGAAACTTAAAAACCCAACATTTTAATTGCGAAAGAATAAATAAATATCATCATTTAATCAACTTAAATGTCAAATATGTACGACAATTTTTGGGTCAAAAAATAAAATGATATTATATTCGTTGCTATGAACTTTTTATATTAGTATTATTTGATATTTTAATGTTTAAATTGAAATTTACTTTAATTATCCATTTAATATGTATTGAGCTTTAATCAATAATTTATCGCATCTACCCGTCTTGTTCTTTTTTATATTTATAATAATTTTCTTGCAAATAATATATTAATAATCAAGCCTCATATATTCCTTAAAATATTATTACAAAAGATACACACACTTAAAATTACAAACAGAAATATATATTTTTTCCAAGGACTTCTTGTAAAGAAGCCATGCCACCTTCAACTCACTCCACTTCTTTCTATCTTGAGCATTTTTCCTAGCAAAAAATATACATAATAGCGGTAATATTTTTATTATAACGCGATTTTACTATAACATAAACGGTCATATACAAACATTTTTTAATAATTAAAGCCTTTAATCGATAATGTGATAAAGGCTAAAATGGTGTTATTTTTTTAAATAGCTAATCGCAATCGGGAAGATTTTTATACGCAAAATTTTATGTCAATTTTAAATTAATTATCCTTATTATATATTTTTATTATTATGAGGAAGGAGATATCCAGGTAAGTCACGTTGATGCTTTACCGATTTCTATTTTTGTGACATATTTATAAGTTATATAAATCATATAAGTTCTTAGTTTGGGTTCTAGGTATATATGTCGCGGTTCGACTCTTAAAAGCGCAGTAAGTTCTGCGTACGATTTCACTGGATGCCGTCCAAAACCAAACTGAGTGACCACTGGGCACTGGGTAGTGACCGGTGGTTGGCGCGACCACCTCTCGACCCGTTCCGTCCCCACTCTCGAACCGTGCACCTCACTCAATCGCCATCTCTGAAAGTGACAGCATTTTACTCTTTTTAACAACTAATAACGACATCTATGATCGCTTTAACGCAACCTCGCCGACATATGTAGAATACTTAAAAACACCGTACAATTTTATGTAAAGATTGGCTAATGTGCTTTCTCGATAAATCTAATACTACCATCGACCTCATACATGGTTTTCAATTCACTTGCTTCTTATAACTTACTATAAATTTTGTTACAGTGTGCGTGTATGCTTGTGTCTCTGTTGATGGAGTTAGTCTCCGTTCTAGGACGCAAAAGCCTGCCGCTAGGTATAGGATTACTGCTGAGCAGAGCAGCGCTAGAGAGAGCCCACTAGACTTGGCAGATAGAACAGTACCTTTACAAAATAATATTGCAGTTTCCGCAACGGTTCAGCCCACAGGTTTGTTTGTTTGTGCTTTAAAAGTAATGAGATAGAAAAAAATCTCGTCCTTACATAAACATTCAAATTTCAAAAACCACATTTATTTACATACTAGCTGACCTGGCAAACGTTTTCTTTCCATGTATATTATTTATAGGAAACATTTTTTTACTTCAATAAAAATAACTATCTACACTAATAAAAAATATGGGTTGATCGTAGAGGGGTGAGAGTTAGCGCTTATATGTATTTTTGTATGCTGTACCTATCATAAAATAAAATAAAAAACAAAAAATAAAATTTTGGGGACACCCTTTATCACTTAGGGGTTTGAAAGATAAATAGTAGCCGATTCTCAGGCTAAATGCCATACCACACCGAGACGCGATGGCGACGTGGCCAACTAGGTCTTATGTATGCCGGCTAACTCACTTGTCGACCGACTGGCGACATCGACATGTAGCCAAGTAGCCAGAGTCGACCGCTCCTGATGCGGCAACTGCACTTTTTTTGCTTTTTCATAGTCTCTTAACTATGTTTTTATTTAGTTATCTTGAAAGAAATTGTTAGTAAGGGTCCTATTCTCCTAATTATTAATATTTTACAAAAATAATCATTTTAAAATTTGATTTAAAATTTTTAAATAAGCGACGTCGCTGGCTACATCGCCATGGCGTCCCGGTGAGATATGCCATAAAAAATTCCTAAGCATCGGTCGAGCCGTTGTGACACGAGAATTTTATGTATTAGTTTAATCAAATGCCGAATTATACCTATTCGGTAACCTAGGTTAGGTTAGGTTACTGAATAGGTGTAGTGTAGAATACTAAGAAACTTTAATAGTTTCTTAGTTAGGTACTGGGAATTTAAATGTTTTAATTATATTCTAAATCGATTTCCAGGTTTTCTTGCTGACGCAACTACATCGCCTGCGGTGCCACCATGGTTTCTAAATCCTATTAACATCAATATCCCTATACGTAAGTGGTTCGAGTACCTATAATTGGATAATAATTCAGTAACATTATGTTAATAAACGTATGTTTGTTACAGCAAAGGGATCAGCAGGGTCGATACCAGTTGTGTTGCTGCCAGTGCCTGTGCCTATGCAATCTGGTAAATACTTTTATCTCATTCAATAGTAGCATAAAAAAAGTAGTGTTCCTAAGTCACAGCGGCAAAAGTAAAAAAGCAATGACCACGAAACTGTTAAGGTCCTACCTAGTGCAAATGATCTGCTTTCATCTTTTGCTTCTTTTAGAGTGTAAAGCACCTGTACTGCAGACACCCATCCACCGCCAAATATCTGAAAAAGCAGCCCCTGTAGACCCTGGTTATGAAGAACCTGAAGAAATCCACCGAACTAACCCACCACTCACAACAAATTGTAAGGAAACTTGTATCACATAGTATTTTGAGGGTTTATAAGTATTTAATATAGATATTATGTCTTAAATCAGCACCAATACAAGATGCACCCAAGCCCGTGCCACTGGAGTTCCCTGGTTTCGTGGTAGCAAAGGAAATCGACCAAGGCATCAACTTCCCGCCGCTAACGAGCAACTGTAAGTTATGTGAATAATTTTATTAAATAATTAAGTCAAATACACATAATGTTAATATTGATATGCAATTATACTCTTAATCATTTTCTTATTAGTCACGTCCGAGGAGCTCGTGCAGTTATTCCTGTCGCAGACTCCAAATGCACCGTATCTGCCGCCTTTATTGCTATCAGCACACGACCAGACAGTACGGCAGGTGGACGCCGGACCATCACCCCAAGCCCCTGAGGCCCACCAACCATCTCAGGCGGCCCCGGTTTCTTCTCCGCAAAAACCTAGCTTCTCCAGTTCTCTTCAAATTGAGGCTGAGCTTTTCGTCCCAAGTTCTGACTACACCGAACCCTATAAGCTCTGGTAAGTAAAGTCCCCATAATTAAGCTAATAATTTTTTGCTTTTTTTAATAATCGAATGTATCTGATATTCAAATGCTTCTTCACTTTCTGATGAGGCTGTCTTTTTATCGAATTATTGCAAGAAAAGATTGCGCATTTTCCTATATACTTAGGGAATATATCTCTATATATGAAATGTGCAGGTTTGACGGCGGCAGCAAAGCAGCGCGCGTAGAGTTTCACGGTGGTTCAACTGCCACCTATCGTACCTTCTCCACTGAGGGAAAGGTGGAGCGCTTTGAGGTATTTTGATACTCATAATTCGTATGAGCATTCAATATTAAAATGTACAATATAATAAGATGTAATAATAACTTGCAGGTGCTTGTAGATAGATCAAGTGAGGGTAACGTTCGTCGCTGCGCTCGCGCCGAGCCAAGCCCAGCTACCCCGACCGACCGCATCCCACCAGGGCTCCCAGACATAACACTGTTCCAATTCGAAGGTATTTTATATGAAGGTTCAGTAATCTAGTCGTTGCCATCATTCGTAGACACTAAACAATCCCGAGATATGTTCCATTTCAGATTGAATATTTATAATGAAAATACATGAACTGATTCGGGTTGCCTCCTTTCTAAGAGAAATAGCAGACAATGTAACCTATAACTGGTTATGTTAATTTTTATCACAAGATTCGTTTAGTGGCATTTCTAATACTCTCTATCTTGTATTTACAGGCTACGTAGAAGAAGAAAATAAAGATGTACCAGTAGAGCGGTGGGGGCGTATAGTTGCAGGCGCAGAGGGAGAATTAGGCGCAGCAAAGAAGGAGAGGCTCACAGCCCGACATGAACTGCTTCTGACACGCACAACAGCCGGGAACACAGTGCCAATCCAGTGAGACACTTATCTTTAGAACTTTTTAAAATAATTGTTTTACGTTTGTAGGCATAAAGGTTTGTCACCTAAACCAATTAGCCGTGAAAAAGAAATGTGTCAGTGCTGTACGGTTGTGAATAGAGGGCCTTGGAACCGTGATGAAGATAATGACTGAAGAGATTTTGTAATACATAGAAAATGTCTATAATTTAAATATTATGCAACAGAATTAAAGGATAAATTTATTAGATAAAACTTTAAATGCTCTTGTTTATAAAAGATTATCTGTTGTTATACTTACCTACTTCTACAAGTATTTACTTGTTTTTACAGATATACCGTCACTATGAATAGCTCCCAGCTGGGAGAAAATTTCGATTTCTATCAACACAGATACACGGTTGTCAAGCACGTCGAAATGGAACAAGATTTCTTTAAGCCTAATATTGGTAAAGCTCTGTTTAGTGGTTAAATCATTGTGTTGCCTTTTTAATGTTGAATCCATTAACTGCACTTATATTAAGTACTACATTTAAAGTAAAATGAGTCGCTCACAATATGTAAATTCTTTCCAAATAAATGCGCTATTTATTATAGAAATAATGGTAGTGCGTTATATATATAAATTGAACTTGTTACACAGAGGAATTGTGCGACCGCGTCGAGAGGTGGAATAAAGTTAAACCAGAACAAATGGCACGTCTAGAACCGCTGCGCGAGTTTACTCTAATGCCTGCGCGTGACACGCGATACGACGAAATATTTGACAAGTAAGTGAAGCTTAACTGTCATCAATACTGCATTGTTCTGCGTGTGTGGACACGATTTCCGCACTTTGACGCCCATTTGGTCCGTTGTGCGTCAAGTCCTGTCTAATTAAGCCAACCTACATCCTTCCAGAAGGATAAAAGCTTCCTGGGCACTTCACAAGGGATTTCTATTCCTTGCGTGGTTGATAACAATTATATTTACAGGTTTAAGGCAAAATATGGGCGCGTATATAGAGATGCCCGCGAAGAGGCAGTTCGCAAAAGCGCATTGGTTACATTCATACGTTTCATAAACTCCGCTAATCGGCAAGGCTCCACTGCCCGATATGGTGTAAACAGCTTCTGTGATCGTGTCGAAGCCGAACTACGACAGATGCTGGGCGTCGAGATGCATCCTGGTGACATTGACAACGCTGAACAGTTCCCGTACTCGAGGCGAGATGTAAGCCGCCGTGAGCAAAAGCTTCCCGAACAATTTGACTGGCGGCCTCGCGGAGCTGTCTCACCCGTCAAAAGTTAGTATCATAGTATGTATGCTACTAAGCAACAGTCGAAGATGAACTTTGCATGAACTTTTTTGTGACACAGAACAAGTGCAGTGCCAGTCCTGCTGGGCGTTCGCGGTTAGCGGTGCGGTCGAAGGAGCTCTGGCGGTGCGTACCGGACAGCTAGTGCCACTGTCACCGCAGAACTTGGTTGACTGCGCACATCCGTTCGGAGGGCGAGGCTGCAAGGGTACCTGGCCTTCTCACGCGTATGATTACACAAGGGAGCGCGGTCTTCGGGCAGATGAAGAATACACCTACACGGATTCGGTCAAAAAGTGCCTCGAAGACTCAGTTCAGCCCGTTACCCGCATATCAGGTCACGTCAATGTTACACGCCGCAGTGTACCTGCACTCAAGGTGACTTAAATACTGTAGCTTTACCATGACAAATTGACAATGTATTAAAAATTATATATTTATATGAATAATTTAAGTTTCATGAAACAAGTAAGGAGTTAGATTTTTCATTTATGATAGGTTTTTATTTTTTCCTTTAACTCATACTGATCCTGCTGAGTGCAATCTGTAGGTATACAGTACATATGTATAATAAGTATATATCAGTATAAGTATATATTGATAAATTGATATTATATGAAGGTGTATGTATCTCAGGTGGCGATAAAACAGCACGGGCCGACCGTCGTGATTGTAGATGGGGTAAACAAGGGTTTCTTTACCTACTCCTCAGGTGTTCACTATGATGAACGCTGGTATGTAATATATTATATAGGTCAAATATCAAGGTAACGTTCATGTATCACGTGGTTTAATCAAAACTAAATTTTCCACAGCGGCAAAGTTAAAAATCCGCTGAATCACGCCGTTGTGGCAATAGGATGGGGGAAGCGGGAGGGAGAAGAGTACCTAACTATCAAGAATTCGTGGGGCACTGATTGGGGAGAGAAGGGCTTTGCAAGACTTCAATCACGATCTAATACGTGTGGCGTGCTCAACATGCCATCATACCCTATTCTACATCTTCAGGACGTGTTACGCAAAGATTTGCAGGGTGCGAAGGAAGTTCGTACAAAGCAGTAAATGTTGAAGTTTTAAAGCGAAAGTGTGTCATAGTCGAATAAATTTTGTTTTTTATATTGTTTCGTTTCCATTGTGAAATTCTAAAACTGGACATTTCTTCGTTACCTGCTGGATAAGTACCTGAGTAAATAGTCGTGAAGCAATATAACCTTGGCTAAAAATTAATAATTAAAGCATTAGAATTGTCTTGATCAGGGCAGCGTAGTTACAAAGAACGCTATGTTTTCTGCATTGCCTCTATCCTAAAATCTGTTGAGTTTGTGAAAACTTATCACATCTAGCAAGATATTCTGGAGCCATTGTGGGGTCCGAATGTAAAACAAAAGACAAAGGGGTGACGAAGTTAGGTTGTGATTACACAATCGCATCTCCAATCCAATCACACACGTCCTGAACTTTGGCGCCTTTTTCTTTGACCAATGACAACTAAACGAAACACCACCATTTCCTTCTTGTCTTATTACTACCCCTCCCCTGTAGCTTCTCGCATATTCTAGATTTGTAAGTTTTTGAGGAATTCCAAAGAAAACACAAAAATTCATCAAAGTGCTTTATTTACGTCAACACACTTAAGTTCTGGAAATCTTATTTTACATTTAACTCTATACATTATTATAATTAGAGCCGGCGTTTGCGCTTTTTCTGTTACACCTAGTAGAGTTACTAAATTGAAAAAAATGGCTTCCAATTTTACAATAAAATAAAAAACCTTACAAGTAACTATTCCTCTACCAATGTATCAGATAAAGCATTTAAATCTACAAATTATAAAATTACAAAAAAATCTGGAATTGTTCGTAGATTAAAGCAAAAATTCGGATACGTCTACGCTAAAAAGCTAAAAAAAAATATAAATCCATGCTAATTCACAACCACCTGGTTCGATCACAGAGCCGTCTTACCATATACAATACCTTTCAAGAAAGGAAACCATAAATGGTAGTTTAAGTTTACAAGGATCTGAAAACAGATCCCTCATTCGCACAAAATACTCGGCATTTTGACAGAATAAATGAGAATTACAATTCACACGCAACTGAGAACGGTCTACAGTTACAAAACTTAATAAATATGAAACCCCAACTAATTTTTGCGGACAAACACATTCACTTAAAAAAATACTGTACTTTATATGTACTTAAATGGAAAACTTTTTTCTAAAATAAAGACAGTCCTAAAAATTAGAAGACATGTACTGGGGATTTTTTGTTTCATCCATACCAATATTCATTTTAACCATTAAATATTAGGTACACTTAAGAGCCTATATGCCTGAAATGAGCGCCCAGTTGGGATTAAAAATGTATCATGTATCATCGTACTTCAAACTTCAAAAAATAAGCGGACAATCTATCGATGCTGTTTTTGGTTTTTTTCGAATGTTTTTTTAGATAAAGGGTTACCAAATAGTAAAGGCTCTTAATCGTACATTATTTTATGGTAGTATTCCACCGTGGCTCAACAAATTCCGTTGTTAAAAATACAAGCCTGCTATAGAAAAAAAGTAGCTAAAGCAAGCACCGGTAGAGGTAGAAATGCTATGTATCAGCTGTAAGTATTAGGCCGAGTGTCTTATATAGTATAATATATATATATGACTCTTTAAAATAATGTATTTTCATCCTATACAAATGTAGTACAAATTGCCAATACGATCGTCAATTTTACCGCGTACTAAATGTTTCAATCTACGTTGGAAATTCACAATTTTTAATCAGTTGTTGTATTGTTCAAAAGAAATCAAACATAGATGACATCTGACATGTCACCGATCAATCGTGATTCAGAATGGCGTCACCGCGCGTTTAACGAGAAAGAACGCGCGTTTAAGAAGCCATAATTTGTTTTTTCTTAATTATTAACAACAAGCATCTGCTTCTTTTATATAATCAGAGGGTTGACCTTGACATTTCACGATTTGTGTCGATAACGAACCCGTCAATGATGTAAAACTCGATTTTGAAGAGGCGTTTTAAATGATTTGGATATTATTTGAAGCTACAGCTTTTGTATAAGTTTTATACACAATTTATTATCTGTAAGATTTTTGTTTGATTTCTATTATTTAAAATTTGACATTTTGTTGTTTGATATTGATTTTTGTTCGGTCAAAATTTACATTTATCGAAAAAAAAATACTTACTATAATGGCGATATGTACAAAAGCATACAATGTACAATTTAATCTGTGGTCCAACAAAATTTCGTACAAAAAATGATTTATTGCAATAGATGCATACAACATATTACATAAGGTAAATCAGTCTTATAACATTGTTCTGAAACATTAATCTCTTTAGGTAAAATTGTATTTTAAAGAGAAGAGACAATGTTTTAGTTAAACAGTGTAGAAATACCGTTTCAGCTTTATGACAATTTAAATATTTTATCTGTATACAGCTGTTACGATATTTTAATAGACAATCGAATTCCCGGTTTATATTTTTTTTTAATTCGCATTAACACTGGCATGTTACAATATGTAAAAATTAGTAAATCTCCACAGTTTAAAACTTGATTTTGAAATCGTCAATACAAAAATACATTTAATTAATTAAAATACTGTTGTAACATGAAGTTTGTTAAAATACACTGAATTGGACCACAGACTAACCACACTCGGCCCAGTCTAACTCTACAATCTACATTATCTATGGCAACATAGTTTATACATCTGACTCATACAAAATGGCGTTGCGCCCTCACTGCGTTGTACGTATAAGTATCTGTTGCATTATCGACCTGAAAAGACATTTATTTATTTTACATAGTGAAGCATTATATATTTATGAGGCTAAAATCCAAGTTAAAAATATTTCATATAAAATTATTCGTCTACCCTCATTCACTGCCACCATCACAAAAGCAGCGCCTCTAAATTTCATCAGTAATGTTTGACCATACAGCATATTCTATAAGTTCCTTCAGCGATACCGTTGGCACCGAGGATTTTTAACCGCGCGTGTCATGATCTTTGAGAGAACTATATCGAAATTTACATAGACAACATTTATTACTAACAAAAACACACACACAAAATAACAATACACACAGAAAAAAATAAAATGAGAGATATAAAAAAAATGTTTTTCCATTTTCCCATTCGGTACGTTTCAAGTGTGTAATGCGTGTGTGCTGTGGCTGTAATTGGCCCTGGCTCAGCATTATGCTGAGGAGCAGAATGTTCCACAGCGCTGGTCATTCTGCCAGAGACCACAGAAATTGCATACGAAGACGTCGGTCGGGATTCTTCGGAAACTTCCCAAGAGATACCGGCATGGATTTTACAATGTATGCAGGTAAAGCTATCTCCTGGAATGGTTGGTTCACATTATTACCTCACTCCTTAAGATGGAACTCCTTAATACAAAGCGCGCATGACCACGATCCTTCTGGTGGGGTTTCGAGAGGCGGCGCCAAGCAGTACATGTGGTAACCGCGATCACAGTCGTCGCAGAATAACAGTTGGTCCTAGAAATACGAAGACATAAAATGCGAGTTAATTTGCTAAATTTTCTAAATAAAACCCTATCATATACGTGTATACTCCGATTTTTTATTTCGTAGAATTCTGACATTTCATAAGTGTTGCTACTAAAACCTAGTAGTTTAGTAAACCTTTAAAACAAAAAATGTTATATTGTCTTTGATTGACATAACCTTTACACATTTAAAGAAAAAACTGTTTTTAACGGATTAAAGTTATGTATTTTTATAAATTTACAATTGTTTAACATAATTTTAAATTTATCCGACGTTTCGCGTGCTTTACAGCGTGCGTGGTCCCGTGCATGGTGCACGGTGACCGTTTTTTCTTTAAAAAATGTTATCTTTACTTGTGCCTTTTTTACTGTTTGTACTTAGTTATAAATTATCAGTCACCGTAAAACCACTTTTAAATTCCCTTTTTCATTATGTTTTGATAACTACTTATTATTTATTTATATTTCCTAGTAATCTCTTCTTAAATCATTTAAGATTCTTAAGTAAACAATTATTTTTTTTAATATTAAAAGAAAACCTCAACTTCAGCTTTTTTAGCATGGCAAAAAATAGATTAAATAACCCTGTATTTAGTGAATTATTTACTTTCGAGAATCAGACTGGTTGTTATCTCTTACATAAAACGAAAATATACAAAGTATCCAGTCCTTAAATAAATCACTTATCATAAATAGTTCAATGCGGTACTTTCGTCGAAAATATTAAGGGTTCTTAACGCTCGGTTTTCATAACCCATTTACGAGCTGTTTTATCTATAACGAAACATTACTTGGGTTGTCAAATTCACGCTAAATATAATGAATTCGTAGTATGTTTTGGAAGTGTTATGGCCTTAAAAAAATGGTGCGTATACTTATGTACGCGCGTACGAAGTTATACTTTGGCTTTCTTTATTTTTTTTAAATATTAAATAATTAATAATCAATATTAAGCGTTAATAATTTAACAATATTTAATATTTTATTCAATTATTAATTAATATTAATTATTATTATATTATATTATTAATTCAATTTAATAACTAGGTATGTTTCATAACCTTTTAACTAAGTATAAATAGGTCTTTGTGAAAAAGAATTGCTAAATTTCTTTAAAAAAATAATTAAAACCGCTTTATTTGTTTAAAAGGTACTACAAGTAGATTGTCTTATTCCCATCTCGCTCGCGCACGCTCGGCGCCCTTACTGAATTTTGTGTCACGGTGCGCGCGCATCGTAAAATTTCACTCTCATACATTTTTCATAACGCGCCTAAAGAAGTATAACTTCAAAAATCCATCCGCTAGAAACATACTAAAGTATTTAAAAATCTCACATCATTATCGCTGTTCCCACAAACCGAACAGCACTTGCACTCGATGCACTGCCAGCGGTATTTCCGCATTGAAACCATCATGTTCGCTGTAAACTGCAGGCATGTGGGGTGACCTGTTTGAAAAAGTATTTATTAATAATCGAATACCAATAGAAATTCTACCAATTCTTAAAAGGCCGGCAACTCACTCGCGAGCCCTCTGGCATTGAGTGTCCATGGGCGGCGGTATCACTTAACATCAGGTGAGCCTTCTGCCCGTTAGCGTTTGTTCTAGGGATGCACCGATACGCCTTTTTGCCGATACGATACCGATACTCTTATACAAATATCGCCGATTCCGATACCGATACCGATACTAATGCTTATTGAATTCAAATTAAATTAAGGTAAAATATATCAAGTTTGGTTAAAGTTTTTAATTTTTATTATGAAATAAAAACAGTCACAAACTTTGAATAAGATTAAAGGTTTATTAAATAAAATTAAGAATTAAGAGTAATAGTTAAATAAAATAAATAACTGTTAATAATTAAAATTAACATTGATAAGATTTTTGTAATTCTGTATTTTATTTAATTTGGTACTGAAAAAATACTACGCGCGATAGCAGTTAAAAACCAACTTAAGTGTCTAACGAAATGGAATACGCGGGGACTAAGCGGGTGTGAGGTCATAGATAGTCCGTGCATCGTTTCCCACGCTCCAGATCAAACAAGATGCGCGTTTACATTACTTTTTTTAAAGCGCAAAATTTGTAAAGTATCGTTGTATCGGCAATTAAAATATCGCCGATACCGATATATCGGCAAACCCAAAGTATCGCCGATATATCGGTATCGGTATCGGATGCATCCCTAGTTTGTTCTATAAAAATAAAACAATCATGGCATAAATTAAAAGCAAATATCGTAGGACGATTCAGGTAGGTATAGCAGCGGAGTTGCGTAATTGTCTTATAAGTTAAATTAGTCCGAATATTTCAAATGTGTTTTATATAAGGAAAGTCTCCTGAAAATCTAAATTTAATGTAGGTAACTTAATAGACACTTAGTATATGCTTCTAAATTTACATTTACTGCCAGTTCTCAAAGGCTGTAGGACATGCGAAGAACTGGCAATGAACTCTCCGTCACTCTTAAACCGCCAAGGTGTTTTTAACAAAATGCTTGTAAGCACCTGCCATCGTTATATCATGTTCACTGGTAATTATTGGAATGCACTGCTCTAATCTGGGATATTTTGATGTAATTTAAATAATAATAATCTTTATTCATTTTCTCTCACAAAAACTTAGTACATAAACAAGTGACAGTTATATACTATAATAAATGATTAACGGTATTTCTTCTAATTAGGGAAAATACTAGTTTGTGTGAGACTGATGCCTGCTAAAGGTAAGAGTACCTGTGTTACAGGTCATCAGGCCTCCACCACTTCGGATCGACAGGTCTTAAAAAGTAGAGCATCATTTAGTTAGAATAAACTATCATTATTACATAGGCAACTTTAACAAAAAAAAATATTTATAATGATACACATATAAGGAAACCACATGGGCTACGTGTGTGTGCGTAAGTGTGTGGGTGTGTGTCTGTGTGTGTACGTGAGTGTGTAAATTTAGTGTCCATTAAGTTACCTGCATGAATATTATTTAGATTTTCAGGGGACTTTCTTCACATAAAAAACAAATAATTCTATTTAAATAAACAAAAATACACACTTCATTGTACTTAAAATCGCCCTTCTGTTAATTAGATAAAACCCTAATCTTATATAATTCTAAATAATTAATAGTAAAAACTTTTCACTTACTGTTTGGCACATTTCGTTGAATCGTCAGCACTATTAAAAATTAAAGTTAAGGGTAAAAATGTGCCGAACAATAGTGAAAAATAATAAAAACAAACAAATAACTTCAACATATTTCACATATAGCGTAAGAGTAAGGAAGTGCAACATTCACTATTCTTCAGCACAATCTAAATAAAAAGCAACTTTTAACTCATAAAATTTAATTAAACACCGTTTACAAGGGAATTTCTGTGTTAGCGCCATCTACTGGGCACAAATTATAACATTTCGCCGTTCGGACACTATGGAAGTTTGTTTGCCAAACTTTTAACTGTAATATTTCAATGACAAGACATTTCAGCTTATAGGCTTGTATTGCAAAGCGTACCCAAAGGTAATGTCAAATGAAAAAAAAATGGATTCACAGATCTAACTAAAAGTCGAGTTACGTTCTGAAATACGCGCCCAAACTTCATTCCGTCTTTTATAGCTAAATATTTGGAGATTTTCTACACACATCATGTTATAATTAATGCCTCATTTTGAATTATGCACTTCCCTACTCATTAATGCCCTTTTCACTATTTCAATTTTATTATAATAAAACGAAATTGCTTAGAAGACTTAAAAATACGTAATTTCAAACCTCCGTCCTTGAAATGTTGAGATACATACACATTTCACAAATATATGGTATAACTTATTGTAAATATTTGTATACAAACATACATTATTAATAACACTAGAGATAACATAGCCAATCATTTGGTCACATTAATATAAAATATAAAATAATTAACAAAAGTAGGTATTTGGTGCCACAAACACATCTGATCCAACTTTCGTTTAACTTTTAAGCTAAAAGCGTATCAGGTATGTTTGAGGCATTGTCACGATATCATTATAAAAGATTGCAGTGCAATAACTCTTTGGATTTTGTTCATAACTAGAAAATGTAATAACTTATATGAATAAATGAAAATTTTAACACGGGTCATATGTAAATAATTTGATTTGAATTTAATCTAATATGCCTTGACCAAGAAATAATTAAAATTTATAAACTACATATGTGTACAGTGTTGGCGTAAATAAACTTTATTAAACATAAAGGAAATTTTACTCTTTTAGTACAATTTCCTTTCCGAAAAGATAATGGTCGGTATATTTGTATACACGGTATAAATGTATATTAAATCCTATTAAATAAATTTCTATGAATAATATTTAATAATATAAACACTGCCTTCAATATCAAAGAATCATTGAATTAACAATAAGTTATTTAATTTTCGTATATTTCTTGCTCAAGGTTTAAGATTTTAAAATTTTCAAAGATAACATCGAATTGATAACAAAAACAATTTAATGCATTTAAAATACAGCCGATTTAAGGCACGACCTAAGCTCCAATTAGCTAAACTAGTTTTGGACCCATATTTGTTTGGTGCATTGACTAGATGAATTGCTTATCATCGTTGTCATATTTAAAGGATTAATATTTTATCAACGTAACACATTTCTGGTATAAATTTAAATTTTTTGCCAACAGCCATATTTGCAAAACACTTTGTAAACAAGTTTCTTTGTATTTAATATTTGTACCCAAAAACTCCTTTATATTGAAGTTCATTGAGTGCTAAACACGATTTCTTTAAAGACCTACCAGTCATCATCCTATAATGCATTAAAACGCCTAAAGATACAAATAAGTTTATTAAAACCATCTGAAATTTCAAATAACACCAGTAAGTCAGGTTGGCCGAGTGGTCTAAGGCGCCAGATTTAAGCTCTGGTTCCCGAGAGGGAGCGTGGGTTCGAACCCCACACCTGACAAACCTTTTTTATTTTTTATATTCGAGATAAAATTTTCTTAGTATATTATCATAATAATTTGTGACTAATAACTCTTAAAACATTTTTTTAACATGTATTTGGCTTCATAATGGTAAAACAGTGACGAGATGCACACTGACAAACTAGGTGATTTTTGGCATCCAAACACATGGCATCACAAATTCTAATAAGTACTAAGCTTCTAATAAAAATTTCAATTAACATTCAACACAATAAAATAACTAGAACTAACATTGAATACGCGATACCGACTGGTACAGTATAAATAAACAAAATATTTATATATTATTAAACTAAGTAAACTTAACCCTATAGAGCGCTGCGACAAAGCTATGGATAAATCACAAATTTCAAATTAACTGAAATAAGTGTATTGTTACTTTCTTAGACAAAATAACATTTTTAGATTAAGAACTTTTTAAATCACTATATATAGTATCAAACCCATACTATATTTTTTATAAAATTCCCTAAATAAAAATATGCAGCTGTAATATTCATCTCTCTTTAACAACATTGCCAAGCGCCCATAACGTAAACATCTAATAGAGTATAACATGGAATGTATGTATGCACGAGACCCAAATCTTTGGTAATAAGCATGATAAGCCGCCACACATGTATGTTTTTGTTAACCAATAGAAAAATATGAACACATCCAAGTTGTGCAAATAGCACTGATATTATGGTTAATCTTGTTTAAAAACAAGAAACATTAAAGATAGCAGAGAGTGTATTAGTACTTCTATGATCTTTAAATCAGCCAAATATTACTAAAAATAGATTTAGTACAAATATTACTACAGGTTTTGTTATGTTGTACTTACAATAATACGTCTGTACTTATATATTATTATGCTACGATCAAGTCAGAAGTGAGATGAGATTATATTTCTATTGGTTTACAAAAATGTACTTTATGTGATGAAGCACAAATTTAGTGACCACAAAAATATTTAATATAATAAATTTAGTGGTCTTTGAGAGCTATAAACAAATAGGGTTTGCTAGGTAGCCTCATATAGAATTATACCTATTTCTTCAGTTGGTAAATATAATTGACCCAAAAGTTAAGCTTATTTTAGCTTACGTTAGTATAATATCCGATTTCCATATCGCAATATGAAAAGCGAAAACAAACATTTCCTATAACCTATTATTAATTCCTTCCATATATATTCTTCAAATATTGGTCCTTCGAGTCGGATACGCCTCAAACATAATTTGAATTTAATGTCATAGATTACCTACCTAGCTACCCAGTTATTTAATTAAACCCGTTAATTTTGACTTCAACACTTTCGTACACAGGACTCTGTCTGGACGAGGGTGGAGTGGTATAATCTCCATAATCATAGTTTTCTAATAATTTAGTTTTAGATGCGAAACTGTCAAAGGCATCGGCCGAGTACGACATTGAAGTCAGGATTTCTACGACGCCATTTAGTTTTATGTCCCTAAGGTGTCTGTGGGTTTCGCAGACTCGGTTTGCGAGGTGGTAACAGGGTTTGTGGCCGTTTCGTGGAGGTCTACCACGGCGCTTACCTGATCTGCCACAGTCGGAACAAGAGACCAGCTCTTCGGGAATGCCGGTCTTTTTGTTCTCACGGTCGTCGCCAAGACAGAAGTCGCAATATGGGGATGGTGATGGCTAAAAAAAAAAAAAAAGATTATGTTTCAAAGATTTCACATTTATAGGCCTTTTTTTATTTTAAAGCCTTATTAAAATTAATTAAAAATATAATCGCTTTATGGCAAGCAAGGAATTAATTATTTTCTCCAAAAAAAAATTTATGCGAAATTAAATAAAAAGAAAAAGTTTTTAGTTTTGATTATGTTTAAAAATGTTCTTAAAAGAGTTATACATTACATTCCACTCATGACACTTAATTTGAAAGCGACCGTTAGTATTTTAATGATTAATTAGCAATCAGTTTTAAATGCCGTGGACTGATTATTAAATTGACACCGTAACAATATGAAAAAATAGGTTTATACCTTTCCATCAGGGCCCTTCTTGCTTTCACGGACAGTGCTTCCGCCTGCAGTCGGACCTGCAGGCTGAGGTGGAACAAGCGGCGCGTGCGCAGAGTCCGACGATGACGTATCTGCTGAGGCTGGCCGCGGTGGGGGGGACGGACGACGAGCGGGGGGCGTGGGAGCTGACACAGTTGCAGGAGCTGGAATAATTTTCAGATTAATAATATATATTACATCTATTTATGGTACGCAATGGGCCCGCCAATTCTGTAATGTTTATCTGCAGTGGCTTTTGTAAAATATGTACAGACAGACACAGATACAATTTCATATAGATACTTCTATAGGTTTAGTGATATGATTCGGCACGTACTATATTATTTTAAATAGAAAATATTACGAATATTAAAGATGGTACATGTAAGATAGTTATCAAATTTAATGTCTGAAATATGTTAATTTTGATAAGGTTTCGATTATAAAAGTTTGTATGTATGGTAACTGCGAAACTGTTTAAAAAATTCGGATATTGTAGGGTTGCACTGCAGAGTGCGGAGCAGAAATATATACAATTTATCTATTATTTATTCGCTCATATCTGAGATTAAATTTTAACCTTTCGTAGAATCAAATTTCCAACTAACCTCCAGCAGGATTATTCAGAAACGTGACATAGCTGTCCTGATACTCTGTGGCAGGTTGGTTAGAAGCTGGCGAATTGGCTGGCCGACTGTCACGTGAGTCATTGTCACTGCCGGCTGCGCCTGCGCCGCCGCTTGGCTCCTTGTGCGTGTGCGTAAAGTGGTATGTCAGACCCGGACGAGTTTTGTATTTCGCACCGCACACTGCAAGTGTATATAGGTATTTATCATAAAAGTCGTGAAAATATTGAATTATCAATGAATAAGGCCGCTTTTAATTCACGTATTTTCTCCCACTTGACACGAAATATATCTCTATTCCTACGTCGTATGAGACGTATTATTTCTCATCTTGTATGTAAAAAATATTTTCAAGATTATATTAATTTTAATTTTACTTGAAATCCGTTGTATTGTCTATGCCCATTACTATTTCAACCGTAACATACGATTAACAGGTCCCATTATAGACTATACGCGATAAGTCGTAACGATAAAATCGTTAAGCCCGCAAAACGCAAATCAGACACAAATTCTATATAAAATAGTTGACTCTAAAGAATTAAAAACGGCCTATCTTTAATAAAGAAGATCGAACTTACCGTCCATGGTGCCTCCATAGCACAAGCTCACGCGTCAACAACTTATAATATAAAAGGGATTCGGAGACCTACGTCTTAGAACTGAGCATAGGAGACACCACGACGGTAACCGACGTACGTTGCGCTGCTTTCCAGAAATTATCCGTCATCAATCAATACCAACAAATATGGGTGTGGGTGGTGCTATTTCAACTGTATCAGAATCCCAAATGATACAATTCCAAAGCCAACATGCGGTTCACACACATTTTAATTGACTTTACATTCATCAGTGTACCAAAAACACGACACAATTGAAATAGCACAGACCCTTGTCGATTTTAAAAGTAACGACGTAATAAAAAGCTTTAGACGTTAGTGAATCGACTGTTCCCATATTATTGACGGCCCGTCGTGATCTATGTTCGGTTCTAAAGACGCAGTCTCCGGGGGTAGTTTGATTGATGACTTCAAATCAATGGATCTGCCCTCGGTTTCACGGACAAGAAAACCCTTGTACTAAGCGACCATTCGAGTCTTCAACACACTGAAATCGATCGCTAAATAGATACGCAAATAAGTAAATTCCATACGCTTCTAGAAGTACTTATCAGTTCCTGAATATAGAATCGGAATAACTAGCAATTTTCACTTACACACAAATATAACAATTAAATAGACGTTCACAAATGGCCGTTTAGTACCGAAGTTAATCAAAAGCAACGTAAAGACAGAACTCCAACAACTTGAGAGTCCAATCAATATTTAAAGAAAATAGATGAATTGCATACTTTTATTTCTTATTCAACATAAATATTCTTGTATAAATTCATAACAATCTTTGGGTGCTAATAATAGTTTGAATCTAATCATTGATATGGAAAAATCCAAGAGGCATTTTAATTATTAGCGGAAGGCTCATTACCAAGGCAACGATTTCAAGCGTCAAAACTGGCCATACACGTAAAACTAAGTTATGATAACGTTGCTATGGCAACTAACCCTATATTCGACCATGAAGGCATTTTTAATTTTCTGTAATGGAGACTTTCAAGTGTCTACCTTGGAGTTTTCGATACCAACGTGTCTAAGAATAACATGATTTCCCTAAAATGTTCAATGCACATCCCACATTCCGTAATAAATAATTATTAGCCAAATATTAACATAAATACTACAATGACTAAAATTTTACTCCAACGTCAATTGTCAAAACTGACAGCTTTCCTAATTACGACTATTATAAATAATTTTGAGATATTCCATTTGATATTGTTGTTGTTTATAAATCATAATTGACAAATAAAAACAATGTAAAATCCAACCATCGCGCTTTTCACCAGAATTCCTGCGTATTATAGGATATGTACATGCTGCAAGCATTTTTCTCTCGAACTTGGAAGACATAGGCAATAATGGGCATATTCCATTGCAATAAATATATATTGTCCATGGGCGGCGTTCAAGTATTACGTAAGCAGTGGGGGGAGGGTCCCCGTCTTTGATTTTCTTATTTGGTGATTACGTCAACAGTAATTATTTACTTTTTTATACCTTATTACCCACACATTTTCTATGCTTAAAAACGAAATGTATTTTCGAGGATTCCTATAAAAAATTAATACGTTTATGTACTATTATTTTTGAGAGCTTTGCTTACTTTTGCTGACGAGAGGGGGGGGGTTTGCAATAAATCTGCTTACGTAATACTTGAACGGCACCATGGCTACTATTTTAAAGACGCATCGGTCCTATTTCTATGAAATTTGTTACTGTCAAAGACAACAGCATTTATTTAAAAAAAAAAGTCGCCAAAATTTCTTGACCCATATTGTGTTTGTATGGAAGTATACGAATATCTGGCCACCATTTTTGGCACTTTACGCAAAACTTTAGTCATTGCCAGAGTCAATTCCTAACGAGAAATGAAATAAATTACAACTATCACAGACATATGAGTGAAACAAACCCCGATCAGTGCAAAGAAAACATGAAGATTCAATTTATCATAAGAACTAATTATTTACTGACGGATATATTTACGAATTCCCACATTTCAACGATTAACTGTACATTCTTTTCAGGCAATGTTCACATATGTAATTACCGTAACGTTTCAAAAAACCTTGAAGCGCTAGATTTTTCGCGCGGTAAACATGCACGGCATTATCAAACGTGTACTACTGTGTTGGTCACAATTTTTCACAAGAATCATCAATCTTTTGGCCTCTGATTGAATTTTCTTATGTCCAGCAAAATTTAGTATCAGTAAACTAATACCCTGAATTGGGCAGACCATACTGCTTTGGGCATTATATATCGTAACCATGGCAACGAACACTACTTTCATACACGTTTATAACGCCGTAATTGTTCTGTTAACATACAAGTAACGTTGATAGGCTTCCTCGCGATTATTACCGTCTACCGTTTCAGTACCTCGATGTCTTGCCATTTTTAAAATTGTTCCTGTCTTCAAAAATGGCAACAATCTCCTTGCGTTCGTATGAAATCGTAATTTATTAAACGATAGCAGAAAGATGGACCGTTCAATACGAGCGCAGCCGGAACTGAATGACTTAACTTACGCTTAATCTAAGTAACAAACTACGCTAAACCGGATTGGTACGTGGCAGTGTACAAAATTGGTGTTACAATTATCACTGATAGTGGTATTTGAACTTTAGTTTCATAATTGACCGAAGCGATCATTGCCAAATAATATCCATGGAAACGCACTTCTAAATAAACAGAGATCACTCGAAACCGAATGCTCCATATTATTTCGAATTTATCTTTAATTTAAACTTTATATACTGCTGCCTTTTCGTGTTAACAGCAGGCTTTACCCCTTAATAGCGATATAAATATTGAGGTTTTGACATACAAATGGATTTATTGTTAAATGGCGTAATTTAGTGGAGTGGACACGAGTTAGTGTCAGTTTCAGTTATTCTTGAATTTACAGAATAACCCTGCTGGATCTTGTAACGTTGTTACATGCATTTAATCGACTTTTGTGTTAAACCTATTTAGTAAAAGCCAGTTAAAAAGCTAACCTAACAAAATCAAACTACGATTATACTAAAGCGCTCATGCAGATACAATGAGCTAAATTAAGCTTATCTAATTTAAAATAGCTAAAATTCATAACAGCCGACCAAAAAGCTTTGAATTGTGATATTAAATAAAAACCTATTAATAGTACAAAAATACTATTATTTTTTAATAATGTTAATTCATAAACATTAATTTCTTCTATGATCTTGAATTTTACTGATAAATATTAATTTTATGGTTGTTAAATGCGTTCCATTTTATAGCCTACGAAATAAAATGCTTCCTATCGCTTCTAATTTTATAATAAACTCGTCTAAATTTCCTAGAAAACTACTTTTAACTTTGAGATTCGCCTAAACCTAATATGTTACAAAAATTTACTTTAAAGGCATTTTAACCTAACCTAACCGTCCTTTGCCTTTCCAAATTAAATAAAGCCAAACACAACCAATTAATAAAACTTTTTGAATAATAATTTAGGGAATTATTCAGAGTCTAAGCGACAAGTAGTAGTATAAGATCCCGATATACAACGACCTTCACCGAGATGCTTATTTAATGAAACGTATTTTGTATTTAATTTAATATGTCAATAAATATAATCCGTATGGATTGCCTAGCAAATTTCAGTCCAGAGTATTTAAATTAATATTAAAAAAAAATATTTTTTTAAACATTTCACCAGTATGATTATTAGATAAATTCTATACCCATCGAAAGTTTAAATAATTAATTGTTTTTAATCAATTAATTATTTATGTGTATATTTTTTATGTGACACTAAAGTATACATACATCTTTAGTAAAAAAAATTATAGTGATACATGAATAAAAATATTGATTGAAAAATATTTCCTACATGCAAATTATAAAAAAAATATTTTTTTTTAAATATTAATTAAACATACTCAGGACTGAAATTTGCTAGGCAACCCATATAGATTATATTTATTGACATATTAAATTAAATATATAATACGTTTCATTAAATAAGCATCTCGATGAAGGTCGTTGTATATCGGGATCTTAGACCATAGGTATCAATGGCGTCTAACCTCGACTCTTAAATCTGAGGACATGCTCCAAGTGTATCATTAACCAAATAGCTAGAATACATTATATTTTTCTTTAGCGTATTTGAACAGAGTACTGAGTACTCGGTTCAAATACTCAATTGTTTAGGCACTGAATCCAACAATACAGAGTACAGAGTACTAAACAGGTTCCTGATGTATATCTGTGATATGTTTTTGTGAAAGCATTAATAAAATCGTTACAATAGAGAAATATAATCCAATTCTGTATCAAACAAAAAGGACTGCTTTTTAATAATATACTTATATAAAAACGAATTCATGCTACTTTGTCCTACTAATTAAGGCAAACAATATTTGTATGATTTTTTTAACGCGCTGCTTCATTCGTCACAAAAATCAGATCTTATAAGTACTTCAGGTGAAATAGTAACTGATTCAGTTTTTATAAAGTTCCGGTGGGCAATTTTTGTGACAAAAACGATTTCAACTAAAAACAATCCTGTAAACCATTCAATTTCGCGCAGTGCTATACATCTCACTCGCGACGTCTATATCAAGGCATAACGAAACAATCCTACACGTTTCCTACATTCGGTTAAACATTGTTTATCAAAATGTATGGCTTTTTTGACAGACAACGTATACCTCTCTGACAAACGCGTGGACAAAACACGAACGTCCATTTACGTACAAAATGTAATAAATTCGCGTTTATATCCTTAAAATAACTCGCGTAAAAAACCAATATTAAAAACGTCACCCGCACAGAAGTGGAGTGGAAAATTTATGTAATTTTGAAGAAAAAAAAAATATTTTAGATGCATTTTTTATATAGGTAGAATTGTACGTTAAATTATGATTTGCGACACAGTAAAGATAAATCAATAACTCAATATTTTTATACCTTCTCACCAAATTTCAAAGTTACAAAGAAAAAAGGGAACCACCTATTTAGGTTGGTATCTCTCATTGGCTTTATATCTATTTATTGCACACGAATCTAGCGTTTAAGCTCTCTAAAATATGGTCGAAGTTTGTATAAAATTGTGGATTAGTATTTGGTTATTACATAGCAATTATTACTAGCTTAACTATACAATGTGATGTTAATCTTAATGCGATGTTCTAATCAGACATATTTATTATTTGATATAATATAGCCTGTTTTATATTTGATTGTTATGTTTAGGTTTTTTTTAATAATTTTGGACTAATATAGTTATTAATAACTCGGTAGGTAATCGGTAGGTACCAAATCTATAATTGTATCTGGGTCATAAAATAAAATAGGATTCTAAAATGACTTCATTATAAAACATAAAATACATTATTATAACCATGGATAATTTCTTTTTATATTTCATTTCGTTACCATGGTCACAAAGGTGGTACTGCATTTAGACCACGTTTTATATCCTTGGATACACGTCAATATAGCCAATGCAAATTAGAATTTTGTAGTTCGGAAGTAGCGGGCCCTAGTCCCTTCACTTTATTTATAAGATTTTGTGTAGTAAAACCCGATTTAATTAATACACCTTGCCTTAAATTAAATAATCCTCCAAAAGAAGTCTCAAACATTTTTGAGCCCAATTAAAAAGTTATTCAATATCCCATGCTTGTAGATTTTAAAATTCCATAGAAATTTTAAAACGAAGCTACAAGTGATATATACCTTAAGGTTGCCATTAAATCTACTTATTTTTAATGTTTTAGCTTTAAGAAGACATTAGCCCGGTTTCTTAAAAAAATATTAATATTAATCCTGAATGCTGTTAACTGTATAAAAAAATATGCCAATATTAATTTTGATAATACACAAATTCGGCTAAACTGTTCTTTTTTCTAAAACCAAATCCAATATTTCAATATCAAATCCTCTAAATTTCCATAAAATCTATTTTATATTTACTTCAACGAATTCCAGACATATAGTCAGATTGAGAATTGATTTAAAATGTAATCGAAAATTGTGGTGTGGATTAGTTTCTCCTGCGAGACTTACGTTCGCAGCCGAAGGGTTTCTCAGCATCACCAGGTACTTCATAAGGGAGCGTACCTTGACCAGCCCGTTTGCGGCCTCGACCCTGAAATTATTAACATAATTATGAAGAAAAAAAAATGTGTGCGTGTACTAGGTGTACACACGTAAGTGAAACTTCTTTATGACCTTATTTTTAGAAAAATGATCTACTATATGCAACTTAACGAAATTGGTTAAATAAAGTTTAACAATAGGCTTTTATTATCATAGACATGAATAGAAATACAATTATTTCATTTTACCTTATTACTACTAAGATTATTACAGAATTTCATTAATTGTAATAGAATGATTACTATCATTGTTATCGTTATTATATATTTTTGTTATTAATGGCTTCGAATCTCTTCGGATCAACCGTGGTAGGGACAAGAAAAAGATGGCGCGTAACCGAAAAACGTGACGATTTGCTACAAAATTTCTCCCATACGTCGATAAAGAACTTTCATTGCAACGCCGATAAAGAAGTTTGACTTCAAAAAGCAACATGGCGCGTAACGGAAAAATGTGACGCGTAACGATAAAAATGTTACACTAAATTTTTTTCCAACCCCGATAAAGAAGTTTCACTTCAAAAAGCAATACAGTTTGAGCCATGTGACAGTGGCTCACAACACTGAGACTTCATCTCCGAATCACAGCACATCAATGGGTTTTTGTCCAAAGACGTGCCGGCCGTTCCTTACTTTGTTTGAATCATCGTACAAGCAAGTGTTAATTGCGCATTGAGTTGAGGTAGAGCAAATGCTAAGGGAGTAAAATATAAATATTATATTGTAATAAAGCAAGTTGCAGAACTGAATATATTTGTGATAGGTTTCGGAAGACAGAGAGATTTAAATATAAATAATATTTGTTAGTAAAGTTAATTATTACTTGTATTATTCTTACATAATTATAATAATATAAGCCTTTATTCAGACAAGATAGAATTTTACTTAATCTAGAATATACATGTTTAGTATTGAAAAAATTAACTTAAATATAGTTGAATGTTTACATTCCCTCGACAACCTTGTCTGTTTGCCTTTTGTAGGCAAAGGTCTCCTCTAATTGCCATTATAAATGTCTGATTTGGGCAGTTTGGTTCCATGTGTCTTAATTATTATTACATAATAATAAATAAAAGTTCTGTTTTTATTTTGTGTATGTGTCTTGTGTACAGTATGTTAAACAAGTTTTTCAAAAGTATAGTAATTGCATAAATCAAAGACAATATTAAAATTATATAGTATGTGCTATTATTTTAAAAAAGTATTCTTACAGCGCGTCCTCGCTTCGGCGTTCCTTCCTCGGGCTGAGATTTTCGTGTACGGCCACCCCTGGAGCCCGGTCCACTGGGCGTAACACCACCGCGTCGCTTACGTCTATTTGCATATGTGTCATCGTAGTAATCCTCATCTGACTCTGGATCGGGCTCTTCACCCGTTTCCATCTCTTCCATAGCCAGTTCATCGTAGAACCATTCCTAAAAAATATTACAAAACATTATTAAACAAGCGTTATTGATATTTGCAAAAAAATTATAAATGAGTGCATCAGTGTACCTCTAATAGACTAAGGGTCTTTAAATAAAAGGGTATACCAATTCCTAAAAACCTGGCAATGCTCCTGCAAAGTTTGGGATTTTCAATGCTGGTGGGTTATAATCACTTAATATGAACCTTATTGCCCCATGTTTAATAACAATGTAATGAAAAGATACCTTGGGATCATCTTTAGCAGCTGTTTGAGACCCATCCCGACTATCGTCACCCCCAAGACCATCTGGTATTCCAGAACTGTTTTCACCTTCTCCAGTATTTTCAGCAGCATCAGCACCAATCCAACCCCAGCGAGTTGATGACATGGTCAGATATTGACGACGGGCTTTTCTCCATCTATGTTAAAATATATTTTTTAATAAATTAAATAATCACTTGACCTTTAAGTCAGGAATTATTCACAAAACAGTTTACACTAATCATCCTTGCTTTAGACATTTGGGTATCATCTAATTG
Organism: Pieris melete; assembly: GCA_963693345.1. Lineage (NCBI taxonomy): Eukaryota > Metazoa > Arthropoda > Insecta > Lepidoptera > Pieridae > Pieris > Pieris melete. Next base: position 339,326 of record CAVNZK010000012.1, on the reverse strand, counting down.
GACAAAAAAAAATTCTATGCATTCTACAAGCCAATGAAACTGTTATTTGTTTAAAACTAAATTTATAGTTATTTAAATCAAAGATGTTAAAGATTGTAACAAACATAACACCCTTGATACATTATCAAGACAATAATACAAACCGTTGAGATGGATATGTGTAAACCTGTCCTTCTTTAGCTCCAGGCATTCGCTGTTTTTTTGTCATAAATAAATTTGAATGGCTTTGTGCAACACCTAAAAATAGAAGTTTGATTGATTATATCTTGCGAAATTAAATTTTATAAGTAAATATAATTTACATATTAATTTGTAAACAAATATTGCTTAATCAAACTTCTTAAGGAAGAGCTAAAAAATAACTACTATATCTAACCAGTTTGGGTATCGATAAATGGCATCCGCATCCTTCTTTCTGCACATAGTCTTGAATTAAATGTAGATGAGTTTTCAATAATTTCCTTATAGCTTGGGTCATTTAAAAAACTGAAAATAAAAACGGAAAGGTAAACACCCAATATTGTTTTAGAACTTTTAACATGTTACAACCCCTTTTTATTACAAAATATTAAGGTCAACTTAATATACACTTAGTAAATTAAATATTTTAACATATAAAACTCGTCAAACCTTTCTATTTTTGATATACTAGAAGTATTTGATACTATTTCCGCGGCCGCCATTTTAATAAGACGCTAATGCGTTATGCGGAATGCCTTGCTCAATTGCCGATGCTAATCATTAATCAATAACTGGGTGATGACGTCTTCTATCTTATGCCAAAATCCCTGACATTTTTTCTAGTCTGACGTTTCCATAGTAAAACTGCGTAATGGTTTTTCTAAGTTGGAACTTAATTTTATGGGTAAAAAATAATATTACGAGTTTTTTTAGAAAAGTTAGATAGTAGTTTCTATTACCATAACAATTTAATTAAAATCAAGAAGTATTGGTTGATATTTGTATAATTTAACTCGTTTTCAACCGGAAATGCAAAATAGCAACACCGAACTACGTCAAGCTTGTGACTGGTCATCGGTGGACGAATCGTGGAACTGGCGGATTTTCAGTAATTGTTGATTGGAGATCTCCAAATATTGCACTGATTATTGGTTACCGTGTTTTAATAACTTTTCTCGCGGCTAATCTTTTCGTTAACTTTATCTCATAATTGAAAAATACATAATAGTGTTTAAATATACTAAACTACGAGGTCCTTGATCGTTTGTTGGTGAATACAAGATGTCGGTGTGCTTCCTTGTGCCTACGTAAGTTTCTTCACAATGTTTATTGTTTATATGTTCCATTACGAATTCTTTAAACTTTAAATCAAGTTTAAATAAAACAATTCAAAATATCCTATGGAAGAATCGTTCTACCAAAAAAGTACTTAAGCGCTTACAATTATTGAAATGGTATTTCTATTATCATAATATTTTATCATGCTGTCTGCACTAATGTTTTGATATATTTCAGTCATCATTTTGCCAGTTGGTCCCTTTAATAAAAAAGACTTATTTATTCTTATCAATCTATAAATTAAATTGGATTGTTATTTTAACAATGTCGTTGAGGTATGTACTGATAACATATTTATACAATAAAATTTCTTAAAGAATTTCCCACTTTGTAGTGAGCAATAATTGTTAATTCGGTATAGCCTAAGTTATTAATGTTATAGCCGAATACAGTGTCAAGAACACTATAAAGCTATGTCCTCTTATAGACCTTATGAAATATGAGGTGGACACAGTTCTGAATTTACTGATTATTTTTCTCAGAAGGCAGTTTACACCAGTATTGTTTTAATTCAATCATACCTCCCTTATTTGGTTCCCTTGGTGCAAAAGATGTATAAAAGCAGTAGATAATAGTGTTTAATGTTTGATGAAACAGAATTGTGCACAACATAGAATATAAACTTCTTTTTGAATCTTTTTCTAATTCCTTTTCCATTTGTAATAATATAACTGATAAATAAGCTTTGGTTGTCCACAGGGATCAAGAGGGTAATGCTCCTGAAATAGAAGAAATTGAAGGAGAGATTGAAGAATCTCCAACAGTTCATATCCACACAACACTTAATAATTACTGGGCTAAAGTTAATGAGGATATAAAGAAAATAACTGCTGTGAGTGTTAAAAATGATGTATATTATTTTGTAAATTTATTCATGCATCCTTATTAATACTTGTAATTTCTTGTTGTATTGAAATATTACAAAAACCATATTTATTTGAGAAGTAATTTTCAGGATGACTTTAAAACACAATCACTACCCCTAGCCCGCATTAAAAAAATTATGAAATTGGATGAGGAAGTAAAAATGATATCTGCAGAAGCCCCAATATTATTTGCAAAAGCCTGTGAGATATTCATTCATGAGTTGACCTTACGGGCCTGGTCACATACTGAAGACAATAAGAGGAGGACCTTGCAGGTAATCCAGCACAAAAAACTTTTTTATTGTTTCCAATCAGGTACCAGGATATTCTGCCAGTATTAGTAGCCTAGTTTGTTTTAGGCACAACCCTAAATTTGCACTTTTCTAATAATGATGGTCTTAGAAGCTATTGTAAATGTTATGGGTCTTTGCATCATTGCATTGAATCTGACCTTAATACTAAATATATATTATAAAATCCTCATTGGAGTTCTGTATCCAGCTGTGATATTATTAAACAATGATAACTGTGTACTTATTGTACTCTTTTTGTGGAAATAAATTTATTCCATTTCATGATGGAACATTTAGTGCTGGTACTCAGTGCAGTTATTATTTATATGCTAATGATAATTTATATATATAAAACAATTTGTCATGATTGTAGAACAATGTTGGATTTGAAAAAAAAACAATATCTACTTTTCATCTTATTTGGATACTACATTGACTAAATATTACACCTACATTAAAAAAAATCCATGTGTTTTAAATTACAAATTAATCAGTCGGTAAAGTGACGGATTTGATAGAAACGTGATTTTTCTAGAAAACTGTAATTCGTGAATGTTATTATTTTTAATTTGTTTTAAAACAAACCCTTGCTTGTATGCCAGTTTTTATAATAACAGAATATGAATTAAAATAGTTATGACGAAAACTAACATGATTATATTATTTTGAAATGGCTGCCCTGTAAAATTTACTTTTAGTTAGATCTCTATCAGAGTATTCTACGACTATGACGAATTATTAACCAATGGCTTATCAAAAAATAATTTATTTTCAGCGCAACGATATAGCAATGGCAATATCTCGTTCAGACCAATTTGATTTCCTAATCGACATAGTTCCAAGACAAGAGATAAAATTCAACCGTGTCAGAGAGGAAACCCGAGTCAATGCACCGTCTGAGCCTATAAATGTTAGTATTTTTAACTATCTTACTCTTAGACTACATAAATGAGAGTGGTGTAGTATAATAGACAACAGTCAGGGTCTATAAACTTAGATTGATAGACTGTTAAGTAATCTTTATCGACGAATATTTCTGACACGGGTTGTGGAAATTGTCAGATTATATATTTCCTACAAAATAAAAAATTAATCGGCCACGCTCGAGTCGAGGTGACGTTTTTTTACAACTTTACAGCCCTTCCCTTTCTTTAGGTTACTTGCAAATTGACAGATTAGTGAAATATACACTTCTTAACATGTAATTAACTCACCCTGCCTTAATCTGACGCCTTCGAGAATGTCTGATGATTATATTTTTTTACTAATCTGATTCTTTTTCCTTGACGGGCGGCCATATATATATGGGGCTCATATTTGGTAGAGGCACTATATATTAATCTGCCACGCTGGAGTAAATCCCGAAATTCCCGCTCGGGTTCCTCTACTATAAGGGGAGAATCAAGGTCGAAACTAAGAAGACTTCAGTATGTAAAAAAAAATAATCTTATCCCAAGATAAAAATAAAATACTTGTTTACTAACTATAGAAAGAAATTTCAGGTCCCAGTGCAACACACATCTCCAGCTGCGAGTACACAAGTTGTGACACAACCTTGCACTCAAATTGTACAGGTAAACACACACACATTACATGTGATCTTTGATGATCATTATGATAATGCTTTTAACCAATTTTAAAATAAAACCTCACGGGAAATAATTTGATGTAACTGTAGCAGAACTTTTTTATTGTATTAGTGCCCTTTTTTTTAAAGAACGGTGCTAAGTAACACCGCCCATCGATACTCGAACTGCCAAAGGGCTCGCGAGTGTGTTGTCGGCGTTTTAAGAATTGGTACGCTCTTTTATTGAAGGGGACCTAAGTCGAAATACTTCAGTGGGCAGCTGGTTCCACATAGTGGTGGTGCGCGCCAAAAACTGCCTTAAAAAACGCTCAGTGGAGTGACGGATGTCGAGATGATAACAGCTTAAAAATATATTTTTTTTAAATTCAGCCGTCAACAAGTACGACGTCAGCGAGTAGCAGCAATCAAGCTGTCACATTGTTACAACAAGTCGTGAACTCATCTGGAGAAGTACAACATGTTCCTGTAAGTATGAAGTGCGGAAACCCATAGCACATACACATTTTTGTATCATTTTTTTGTTTGTCACACGACGATTTTTGTTTAAAAATACCGGTTTCCTAAATTAAATAATGTTTCGCGTATAACTGAAAATTCTAGGTTATAATAATTTTATACAAGTACCTTACATTATACTTTTTAAATCGCTAATCTTATAAGAGTAATTAATAAAAATATTTTAATTTTTTTTTTAAACAAATGTATAGAGGTAATAAAATTAATTTAAAAAAATATAGGAATAACACCAAGCTAAAAATATTAAAATACATATTCATATTAATGCTAACTTAGTCTCAAGAAAGAAAGCGAAAGGATTCAATTTTTAGTTTTTATATGACATAAGAGTAAGTAAACCAATTTATCTTTAATTTTCTCAAAATAGTTGTAATTTGAGAGATTGAAGAAGGTCGGCAACGCATCCATGATTCTACGTGGTAGCTGCCTTTTGTTACCGTCCCACTGCTTGATTGTTCAAAATTAAACCGTGAAATCCTACATAAGATAAATATATATAATATTAGAATATCTTTTCTAGCTTATCCTGTCACAAGCACAACTGACAATGATCCGCATGCAGATGCAGAACAACCCCAACGCGCCCATCATCCTCCAGGCCCAGTCGCAGTCCCAACAGCAAGAACCACAACCCATACAGGTAGAATACTAAGTTCCATAACCAATATTTCATTTTAACCGACTTCAAAACGAGGTTGTGGTTGTGGGATTGGATATTAATTGAGTTTATAATTCCAACAAAATCATAACCTATGTAAGGGAGCGTCCAAGTATTACGTCACGCAATTTTTGGAGAAAATTGACCCCCCCCCCCCCCCATGTAACGCGCCGTGACGTTGTGTACCAAAGTATAGTAAATCGTTTCGTGACCACCTAGTGACTTTGTATACTTAAAAGTTACCATTATGTGGTGTAAAGTACTGGAAAGTCGATAATAATATTAAAGATATACTATATAATTCAATCCCCGCCCCGCATCGTAACGTTTTACAAAAAGAAAATAATTCGATTCCTTAGTTTCATCATTTAACTTTTGAGATAATTCGGTTAAATTTTTGTTTATTGTAATAGATATATAAATTTATAAACAGGTGATTAGCTGCTGTACCTATCAACCCGAAACAATAATTGCTTCTTTGGAATTTTAACCGAGTTTATTACATTACAGTTTATTTGTCATGTATACTAACTAGTATATATATAAATTAGTAAATAATTTTTATGTTGACCAAAATGACTAGAATGATATAAGTATGTCGGGGAAATATCGTCACTCCATTGATATTGACATGTACACTGCGAGCACAAAAGACACAAATCATTCTTATACAATACTAGCTGATCCGGCAAACGTCGTTTTGCCATGTATATCATTTATAATAAAAAATAGGGGTGCAAATTAGGGGTATTAATGCTGTATCATAAAAAAATAGAAATTAAAAATTTTGTATAAAAAATAAAAAAAATAATTTAGGGGTGGACTACCCCTAACATTTAGGGGGATGAAAAATAGATGTTGGCCGATTCTCATAGATACCGGATAAGCACAAAAAAATTCATCAAAATCGGTCAAGCCGTTTCGGAGTAGTATGGCAACGAAAACTGTGACACGAGAATTTTATATATTAGATTTAATTTAATTCGTTTCTTCATACACTACAAATAACACTTTAGCTTAAATTATAAAAAGCAACAGGTTCAGGGCACCAATCTCCTTCTACCAGACCCAACTCGGTCCAACCTTTCATCACCACAATGGATACTCAATCAATATTATTATTATTCGTGAGATAAAGTTACCAATCTATTAAACAATTAAATAATAACAAAACAAATTGAATTAATATAAATTATGATTCTAGAAGTTATAGAAGAAATCACAATGATTAACCAAAGCAACAATTAAAATTAACAGTCAATTGACTCAATAAATTCCTGATAACCCTAGCATTCCCTGACATATATATATTTGATATGAATCTAACACATGTTATAGTATAAGATCCCGCTATACAACGACCTTCACCGAGATGCTTATTTAATGAAAATTATTTTATATTTAATTTAATATGTCAATAAATATAATCCACATGGGTTGCCTAGCAAATTTCAGTCCAGAGTATGTTTAATTAATATTAAAAAAAAATTTGTTTTTATAATTTGCATGTAGTAAATTTTTTGAACTTTTTTCAATCAATATTTTTAATCAGGGTAGTATTATATATGTATCACTATAACCTTCTTTTATACTAAAGATGTATATATACTTTAGTGTCACATAAAAATATACACATAAATAATTAATTGCTTAAAAACAACCTAACGTTTGCATATTCTATGGGCTTCATACTTTCGATTGTTATAGAATTTATCTAATAATCATACCGGTGAAATGTTTAAAAAAATATTTTTTAAATTAATTAAACATAATCTGGATTGAAATTTGCTAGGCAACCCATATGGATTATATTTATTGACATATTAAATTATATATAAAATAAGTTTCATTAAATAAGCATCTCGGTGAAGGTCGTTGTATAGCGGGATCTTAGCCCATTAAAAACACAATAAACTAATAAAAATAAATGTTTCATTTCCTCAGCTAATGCTGTCGCAAGCCCAGCTGAACATGATCCGTATGCAGATGCAGAATAATCCCAACGCGTCCATCAGCATACAGGCGCAACAACAGACCCAACAGCAAACGCCACAGATTATTCAGGTTAATATTCGTAATTCGTAACTTAATAACTAAAGGTAAACCTGCAATATGAAAAGTATGTTTATGAATAATTACCTCATATTCTATCAAAAGGAAAAAATTAAAAATTCTAAATTTTTTCAAATGAAATACTTTTTAAAAATTATCTCTATATATTTTCCAGGTATCATCACAAGGTGCGCACGCGCCGCACCAAATCTTTCTGGCACATGTGTCGGGACAGGAAGAATCCTAGTATAAATGTAAATCGTCTAAGTGTAGGGATAAAGTGAATTAAAGGCCGGACTGTAATTAAATTAGGCCAAGACTATTAATACAGTGATAAGTGTCTACCATATCGTGAATCCTCGGTTTGAGGCCAAATTAAAGAAATTGGGGCATTTTATAACCAAATTTAAATTTTATACAGAATTTGTTGGTTTTACTAAATAGATATTAGATAAAAATTAGATTGCGCCTTTTAGGGTGTACTTGTTTATCCATTATATTTCTTAATTTTATAAGACTAAAACATCTTCCATTGCGCTATGTATGTATACAATGTATCAACATATAGTAGGCCCCAATTCTTATTATTTACTTCCATCAAGTACATAGTCGCTGGAAAAAGGCTCTCGTCCAGTGACGTAACAATAGGGATGGCAGGGCTGGTAAAATGCCATGGGCCCTCGACCCAAGAGGGCCACTGCCCACGAGATATTATGTTCTATGGATGAATATGAAGTCTCCAATACGCATTGGGCTAGCGCGGGGACTATTACCATTCCCTCTCGCCTAAGAGAGGAGGCCTATGGCCCTTAGTGGGACATATACAATGAGTAAAGAAGATTTGCCACGGTCCCCAGATGGTTAACTATACCACGCCACTGCTCTCGTCACAAGATGTGTGAAGGTCTATGAAAGCACACCTTGGAAATACTCTGTCAAATAAAGTCACAAAGTCGCTTTAATGTTATGGGGTGAGAGAAGAAACAAGAAGCTCGAATTCCTTCTGTGTTAAGCTGTTTTTAACCTATGGGAGTCACATTAAGTCTCGTTTCTGAATCAAGACCTTGAAAGCCCTTGAACTTTTTGGAGTTTGTGTCTAAATCTCTAGAAAGAGTTGGGATTCGGTGTCCATTATGATATTCTGGTTTTGTAGATGAATTATGCATTACCTCGGCGCAAAGGGGCTACCGACCACAGCTACTCTTGGCCAGCGAAAAAAACTTAACACACTTTTTCATATACATATTTTGCAGCGTCGCACACCACTTGTAGTCGCTACAGGCCAGTGTTGCATAAAACAGACGTAACATAGTCTAGTTAAAATTGGATGTACTCAATAAAAGCGGTGACGGCTTTGACGTATTACATTGAGCGAGAAAACTTTCCGTGTCCGGAGTCCATTGTAAGAATTCCCAGCAAAGAACGGGTTCTGGACACCAGTGGCTAATTGTGGTTGTACCGCGCGAGTGCCTGAACGGTGGCTCGTTCACGCCGAACCTAATGTACTAGATACATATATTTAAAAAAAAACGTGTGCACTCGGGGACTGCCGCGGTAAATCTATTGCATAGCATTTTTTATCAACTTATGCAGTTATAATTATTTATTAATTGAAGTTATACTTCTTTAGGCGCGTTATGAAAAATTGATGAGAGTGAAATTTTACGATGCGTGCGCACCGTGACACAAAATTAACAGAATGAAGTTGCTCACGGAAGATGCTACGGCATTGGACATAATTTAAAAACAGCATTCAAATAATAATAGAATTTTTGTTACACTTAATGTAAGAGAATAATAATAAATATTTATTTATTTAATTTTTCAAATGTAACCTGAACTTTTTTGACTATAATGATTCCTTTTCCAGTCTTTGATGATTTAATTGTTTGCATGCAATCAAAAACTATTTTTAATAATGCCAAAGAAGTATAACTTCTTACGCGCGTACATAAGTTCACGCACCCATTTTTTATTTATGCAGTATTTGTTTTTCTTTGTTATTATTTCAATCTACCACTCTACCAGACTCAGACTAAAACGCCTATATAGTCTGTCTCACTCTTACGCGTACCGGCTGCATCGGCCGCGCTCACGCTACGTCACCGATCTCGTCAGAGAGATGGGAATCCGTAGTATGCGTTCTGTCCCACTCTAACGCGTATTTGCCGCACCTATACTACGTCATCGTGTGTAAGGTTTTTTTCGATACGAAATTTCTTGATTCGGTCGCCGCGTTCAGAGCCCGCGATAAAATCTATGCAATAGCTTATTAAATAGTGATTTAAACCTTTTTTAAATTTGTAAATAGTAAAGAAATCGGCAATTCATACAGGCCTTACCTAAGTGCCGCTTAAATTATTTATTGACACGACAGTGCAATTATAATAATGTACATTGTTTTAATTTATGTAATAAAAGAGTTTTTATGAAATTTGTTCTATCATTCGTACTATCTACCAATAGGGTTAACTACATAGATATCAATGTAGTAGATAAAATGGAATTAAATTTTGTCATATCATAATGTCATGGGCCTGAGACTTTTTTTTGTAAAGTTTGAAACAGCTCTACAACGAAATTTGGTAAGCGTGACTATGAAAAAAAAACAAAGAACTCGTCTTCACTCTGGCAGAACGAAATGCAACTGTCCAGATATAAGGAATGGTTAATAAATATAATGTATATTTAAATGGTTAATAAATATAATGTAGGTGTATATTGTCTATTGATAATAATTTAAACTGGAAACATCACGGTAAACACGCTCGTAATAAATTAAGACGCTTCCTTGCAAATATTGTAATTTTAAATTTACATTTATTAATACGTTACAATAACTTAAAATTATGCTTTACCACATGCGCTAACTGAAGAATTCATAAAGAATGGACTGAGTTACGGAAGTACTTATTAAACTTACAAAGATTTTTTTAAAGAACTATTGTAGCCCTTAAATTCAAGTGATATTAATAATGGCCTAAGATTGTTTTCTGTTTATCGCTTCTTAAGGATAACTTGACTGTGTCCTGAAAAGCAGTGTTCAAAGCATACGACAGCGATGCAGAACGGACAACCTCGTATGGTTCAGCACATTGTTAAATGTTTACCCTCAAACCTTAAAAAAATTATAAGTCTTGCTGTAGGTGAAAGAGTGAGTACGACTGACCGAGGAAATTGCTAATTCAAAATTACTTTTTGTTTTTGGTCTCCGACGATTCAAAGTTGAACAAATTTGACTATGCGGGAATTGCCTTGGATTAGGTATGACGGTACTCTGAAGTTATCAAACCATCAGGAAATAAAACATTTTCTTGTAATTTATTCATTTATTAGAACAATTCTACTATTAAGATAAACCAAACATTGGTATTTCGAAAGATTTAAAATAAACATTGCACATTCTAATTTATCTAAATTTAACTATTAAAATATGTTAAATGTAATAAAAACTTCGTGAAATCAACATCTTTAAAGTAAAGCCACCTCAGACCAAAAAAGCTTATTTTTCGGTAGCTATAGTCTAATTCGAGTTTCGTTCTTTCTTTAGGTACTTTTCGAGTGCCAATCAAATAAGTTGCGTTAACTCTCATTATTTATTTGTAATGGAATTTGAAGAAAATATAGTATAATAAATTGAATAATTTTAATTACCGACATAACAACAGAACATAATACAACTATTTTTTGTTCAATGTTGCAATTCAAACAACAAATGTATTTTTAGTGTTAACCAATCTTAACAAAGTTTTAATTACATTATTTATAATTGACGTTATATATTACGATCATAACATATAGGTAACAATATTTTCCGATCACTGGATAACAGTAAAAAAGTAACAAAAGATAAATCTAATTATTTTGGGTATTTTAAATTTAACGTCATGGATATTGATCACTTATGAACATATATTAATATTTGTAACGAAAATAAAGTAGATTTTATATAGAACAAATATTTATCTATTCTTAAAATAAACTGACCGTAAAATCCTTAGACTAAAGATAAAATTTTGTTAATTAGATTTTTATTATAAAAATAAAAGTTATTTCATTCATTCAAAGATTTATCGAAATGCGATTCTGTAATAACACAAGAATATATATCATATCGCTTTCTATATTCAGTAAAAATATATTTGTAGCTTAATATAATCGTTGTACAATAGGAAATACAAGAAATCACAGGAAGAATCTTAAAACAGAAGGAAAACAATAATTAATAATAATAGATTTAAGAATAAAATACTATCTATGAACTGTGATCGTAAAATCTATATTGTGACAACTTAATGTATGGAAGACATTCAGATTTTGTTGTTTCTCTCTTATAACTAATTACAAACTATTTGTCAAAATTTCCTCAACACCCTGTAAGCTAAGGGTATCGTGCAATTCTAACCAATTCTTAAAAACCACTAAAGTTAGAAAACTGCATTAATAAGGTGTAAATTTATATATATCGTGCATTAGTAGGTATGTTTTAAATAAAATACGCATTTTTGCTTTCTTAACTTTAGTCCATAGAATTTGGCATTACGAAATAAAATTTTAAATATATCTATTCAGTTATTGAGCAAATCACAAAGGTTTTATTCAAAGTTATGCACGACTAAACTTATGGCAACTAACTAATATGAACTAATTGAGCTTCGCCTTTCAAAAGACATAACATATTTGGTATATAAAGAGAATTGAAGCACCGTTCTTATATAAAAAAAATTGTTTAAATTTAGAATTTTCATTCACAAGAACTTTAAATGAGTTTTAAATATTTCTATCGCATACACAATCTTAATTAAAATAATTTTATCAGATAAGTCTAAAATTGAGATAACATTAAGACGATAATTTTTTAATAAAATATTTCGATAACATATATATTAAATTTAATGTAATAAGTATCCAATTTGGCAATACAACATGTTAATTGATAAATTAGACAACTTTAGAAAATTATTAATAAAATCATTGCGGAAAAAGAACCGTCTTGGTTGGAACCGGTTTGAGGTCGCAGCAAAGCAATTTTACCTTATTTATGGTGACATCATTGTTACGTCATTATAGTTTAACAAATTGATAATTAAAAGTATATGTTTCTGAATGAAAATGAAATGACGCGTAGCATTATATATGTTCGTATAATCGCTTTACCGCTCTTTCCACACAGACCATATCAGTAATAAATATATCTCTTATATCTGTTTCTCTATGAATTTTGGGTATCTAGACAATTTATCTTATAAATATAGATTTTCAATATCAAATGTTTTATTTAAAAATAATATTATTGCTCGTTTTTATTTAAATTATATCCATTTATATTAACTCTAACTACTAAATAACAGTGATAAACTGAGTTAGGAAGAAAAAATGAATACCTCATGTGATATTAAAAACAATACAATGTTAACAAAAATAGATTTATCCACAGGTTAGATATAAATAGCAGCTGAAAATAAGATAGAACCAAAATAAAGAGGTATTTAAGATTTCTGTAATATCAATCTGATAAAATATAAATTTTATATAAAATATATTTCCAAGATAAAATATAACGTGAATATAATTTATTGGCAAGTGATTTTACTTTTATTTGTACCTTTTTTAAGGCCTTGAATGTTGAGCGCCACAGTAAGTTGTCATAATCAGTTTTGACATTGACAAATAACTTGAATATATTTTTGCATTATCTATAGTTATTAACGATTATCAGTTGACCATGAATATAGGCCATTCGGGGCAAGTTGCTGGGGGAGGTATGGGTAGCGGGGATCCGCCCCCGATTGGTACCACTTCCGGCATCTGAAAAACAAATTGTTCTTACTTTTTTATTTTTTTTCAATTCACACCAATTGACGCTTGTGTTATGGTTACTAGGCAACGGATATACATACATATTATAGATAGATAGACATATACATATAAATAATACATACATATTAAGACGCGCAAAATGCTCATCACATTTATGTTCGTCTCAGCCGGGGATCGAACCCGGGACCCATGGATTCGCAGTCAGGGGTACTAACCACTAGACCAATGAGTCGTCAACTTGATAAATTATGGGATCCACGTAAAAGGTTATTAAAAAAGTCCTACCTTTCCTTTATTAGATAAATTGTGAGTTTTTGTTGTAACAATAATCAAGAAATACATTTCTAAGAGGGAATAAAATAATTGGTTGTAACTCACTTATTACCCTTACCATAGTCTGTGGGTGATGTGGCTGATGGTAGTAATGGGCTGGTGAAACTGGTGGTGTCGGATAACCCCAGTAGACCAAAGGGGGCGGTAACGTAGGACCCATAGCTGGGTAATAGTACGTCAGCGGACCTGTATAAATTCCTTACAATAAACACCTGTTATTTACCATAAAAGTAATAAAAACGTAATTATAAATATATAAATACTTCATGCGTAAGATTTCTTGTTAGTCACAAATATGTTTCCATTGATAACCAAAATGGATCCCTCACATTTCAACTTTATATAAATACTGGTCCCATAAATAAATTTGTATATAAGAATCACTGATGTTATAATCTGTATCTCGTTGACATTTTGACAGCAATTCTAAACGGCTAGAATTTAAATTCACAGAGTAAGTAAGAATTGCGACAATTGTCAGCGAGATACACGTTTATTCACAGACGTCACAATGTAATTAAAATGATGAACACTCACCATACTGAACGCATTAACAGTCCACCAAAGCAGTGCTTACACCTCACCGTTATGTTACGCACGACGTCGCAGCTCCTAGTCACCAAGCTACTGCGGACTTCACTAAACTTATGTACGCCTGGTACCCTTTTACTTGCACCAATATTATGCGACCCCAACTGCTTACCATTTTATATATACAGAATTAAAGTTTATGCTACGATCAAGTTATAGACGATTTTAGCCCCATTAACAGATTATTCTCCATACGGATCAACGGTCTTAGTGAAATAAATAGATATTTCTATTATTCTCTCCATAGTAACTAATCATTTAAACAAATCAAACTCGGCACTACACGAAGAACTCGAGCGACTTTGCTTTGCCGAAGCCGCGCTAAATTATTTGAAGAGATCTATTAAGAATGAGTAGGGTTTCATAAATTAGTTTAATTAAATTTACACAACAAAATGAGCCTAGAAGACTAAATGACAGCTGTCAGCATTGCGACGTTCATCTCGTTCGTATATAAGTTTCTCTTGTAACATATATCATTCGATTCGCTACTTATTTACTACTTTCTAAGGCACTTGATTAGGTATTCTAACGATAGATAATATAATGTTTTATAAGAGTCTATTCTGTATACATTTGAAAGTCTCAGTTGAGGTCACAAGGCACTTTGCGATAGTATAAGACCGCACGTGTTCCCACAATGATACTTACGTTTCATTCAACCAACCTTAACACCATGATACACTTTCTATAGAAAGCACACTCTCCTCTACGTCACACTTAAGCTTTCAGCCCAGAACGGTTCATCTATCACCGGACCATGCAGAACGTTATGTATTAGCTAACTGAGCTTACATAACGTTAAAATACCTACCCCTATTCTACGTACGAACACAATTACATAACACAGTTATGTATTCAATTCCAGTGTTAGTTGAATTTAACCTTCAGTTTCGGAAATAGGCTATAATATAAAAATAATAGTTTAAACGCTGTAAGCTCAGATACATTTTTTAGTCTAAAGCCCATATTGTGCTTAAAACACAAATCACTTGGTTGAAGAGGTTTTTTAAATAGTGCTACAAAGCAACTTTGTTAGGAGCAGGACAAAAAGGGATTATGATTGTGCTATTATGTATACTTGTGAAGAAAGTTACAAATAATTAAAAGCATGAGCGAAATCATTTATCAATGCATGTATAAAATTCAGCAAGATAAGTCGCAAGTATGTACGAAATACAAGAAATACATTTTTCTAACTTTTAGATAGTCACATTCTTAGCATAGGACTTGGCGCAAAACTTGGCCAGATTTGGATGGTAGAAAACGGATCTTTTTCCTAGGAAACACATCTAATTATTGTCGCCAATTTATATACCGTGAAACACCTGGGTTGATATAGGCCGTTTGTCCACCACCGCCATCACCGGGACGTCACCGAGAACGAGATGACGGCGCCGATTTAGCAATACATACATTTAATATGGCCATGTGTCCACCGCACGCCCGTCACCCGAGCGCCGTCATCCCGGCCGCCGATGTTTCGAGTAGTTCGGCGTGACCGCTAGAACTCGGCACGGTTTTATGACGGGCCGATGT
Organism: Pieris melete; assembly: GCA_963693345.1. NCBI lineage: Eukaryota > Metazoa > Arthropoda > Insecta > Lepidoptera > Pieridae > Pieris > Pieris melete. Next base: position 323,771 of record CAVNZK010000012.1, on the reverse strand, counting down.
GCCAGTTATACTAAACACGTTTGTTTCGAAAAACTGAGCCACTAATATGTGCGCGGTGGACACACGATCGCCGTCACGTCATCTTAAACTCGGCCCGAAATAATCTCGTTCTCGGTGACGTCCCGGTGACGGCGGGACAATCAGCCGTACTCTCGTAATTGTCAAATCACTTACATAAATCTTAGATAATAAACGTATATATATAACCAACGCAAGTTGCTAGCGTCGTAAGTGTCCGCAATAGTCTAGTTCGTCATTCAGTCAGTGGATACCAAACCGACGATGTTAGTAAATGTCAAGCATTATTCAAGCCTTCACAATTAACGTAATAGCACAACCAACCAATACCAGTGAAACGCACAATATCGGAATAACGACAAATTGATTTATTAAGTATTCAATATTAATGAACCAAAAGTCCCTTATAATAAGAAATGTTCTTATATTAAACACGATTCAAAAACGAGCAAGTCCCAGTCACACGATCTATGCTGTGACGTGCGTATGTTTAAAATATATTCGTAATTTGTAAATACAATATTTCCCAATTATCAGTGGTGAAGCGAGAAAGAAGGTATGCAGATGCAACTTGCGAAAAAGATATTTCAAAGAATATATTCGTTTAAGTTTTAAGCAAGCCTCATTTGATTGAAAACCCCTTTACCACAACAAAATATATTGCAATGGAAGCAACCGTTTATTCATTTGGCCATTACCAAAACGATAATTTAAATGAAAAATAGATTAACGGATTCAAGCGCCCACCATCTTGGGTCTATTGGTGCCAGTTTTGTAAAAATAACTGTCAACATTTTGTATAGGATATAACTAAAATACTAGTAGTTTTCGCTACGTAAAACGAGTCGTAATACAACTCGTACTTTAGACACATGAGCCGTTATAATTAACGCATTGAAATCCGCTAAAACTATTCCATTTAACTCGCGGAAGAACAAAAAATGACCGACCTCAATATTTAAACTCGCACATATTTGAGCGAGATTACTACAATAGTTGCGTCTGCTATTAAACAAATTACTTATTGTTACCTAATGTTAAATCTACAGCTTAGTGAAATGATAATATAGCAGAATCCCATGTTAACTGACCATTATGCCAAATTGTCTTGTACAATCAGAGTAAAAATATGACAAACACTGGTGATTCACGGACTGGAACGTTTTGATACTTTATGTAATCACCAATGTATCATATCTCCTTGGCTTTGGACATAGAAATACAGATACGTAATTATTTGTGTCCGGCCATTTGTGTGCTGGAAAATGATTAAATATGTCACCATGCACACAACCTTAACATAAAGCTATAGATATTCATGCTACCCTTAACCAGTGATACAGGTATGATGTTATATTCTTATACTAGAGTGAGTTCTTATATAGATATATGTCTTAATAACCAATGAAACGGTATATCCATGTTTTTATTCATCAAAAGTTTATTGTTGTATTGTTTCAACTTTCGAAGATGGAATATGATTTTGATACTTTAAAGTACCATAACCTGAAAAGAACATTTGATCAAGTGGACCTGGTCACAGTGACACAGCGCTTTAGAACGATATTATTTAGTGTTATAGTATCGAAATAATGTTATACTCTGATTTTTAATTCCGTAGAATTCTGACAAATATCATTTTTGACATCTCAGTGATGATAAACCTTTTTGGCCGGGCACATTTTTCAATTTCAATACGAGTCGGAACATCTGAGTCTATACATACATTTTATTGTAAGTTAATGTATCCATTTTATTAAGTGCGGTGCTCCATATTGAAAGTGGTTTAACGGCGAGTGGTAATTACGTTCCTTTTCATCACAAACAGTAAAAAACGCACAAGAAAAGATAACATTTTATTTTTTTAAAAGATTTAATAAACCTGGAATTAGTAGGCAGTGATGCCAGCTAAAGAATAAAATAAAGTAATTAAAGTTAATTCGATATATTGTTCGTGATATTGAAATATTAGTTATTTTTGTATTAGGTCACTTGAGTAAGTAAATATTTAGACTTACCTTTTTGTAGGTAAAACATAAAAAATACGTTGCATTTTTTTATTGCCCTCAAATAAGTCAAACTTGTCCCTTTTTCGGTGGAGAACTTTTTTAGTAGCAACACTTATTAAATGTCAGAATTCTACGGAATTAAAAATTATAGTATAGTATTAGTATATTTCTTTAATGACGAATCACAAGTGTACATTGTGTTACCTACGTGAATAAATGATTTTTGAATTTGAATTTAAATTTAGTTAACGAATGAAATATTTTAGAGTAAGATGCAGAGACTAGCGAACTTAGTTGTACAGTTGTCTATGGACTTCTATTTTTTATCTATGTTTTGCGCAATCCACCTCTAGATTATGCCGCGATCTATTGTATAGTATACATGTTAATCTGAATAGCTGACCTCTCCTAATGTTAATAGTTAAGTACTTTGAGACTGATGTTACTAAAGTTCCAAACCCTGTATAAACCAAAATACTGTATCACTGATTCGTATTATCAAACTGTGCAAACTTACCGAACGATGCATGCTCATTTTCCATCACACAAGGGTAAGAAACAAATTACAATCTTTATAACAATAAAACATATAAGTGATTATCTAAACTAAGATTTTGCAGCGTTACCAATTAATTGTTAGTTAATTATTTATAAGAAATATTTGACTGCTATTGCCGTATTTACAGTATTATTAATAAACGTACTACAAGCCAAGGATATATAATATTTTGTTTAAGTCACATATGTAATAACAGGGTTGTAGTGCATTCATGAATAAGACCTCTTTGATATATCCTTCAATGAATTGACTTTTAATTGACACATGACGACAGCCGCCATTTTGTTTAGTTTAGAATTTTAACATACAGTGAAAATTGGTAAGGTTGCAATAAGTAATTAAATTTAGATATGACAGAACATAGATTAGCCAATACACCATGTTTTTTGTGACGGAAGCCCCATTACCTATGTGAATTTGACGATGGTACACCATAAACAATGACGTTACTAGAATTATAGAGTCCATAGATAAACCAAATTTAGTATCACATTTTCGACACAACCTTTTACGTTAGAAGGTAAGTGGAAGGTATGAGAATAGGATTTTTAGCTGCCTTTAGGACGTACACACTGCCAACCAACGATAACTAAGTCTTAACTAGAGTGCATTAACAAAGTTGCCATAAGTAAAAAGTTGCCCTAATCACAAAAGTATTGTACTGAAATCGTGTTTAAGTACCTTAAAATATCAAAATAAGTACCGTACCTATCAGACTTAAATCAGACTTAGTTGCCAAACGTTTCTATTTCAAAAATGGAATGTCTTACAATAAATCACAACGTATTAGAAAAACAAAAACTACACACTACTTGTCACTGAAACAACCATCGATTAAAGAATAAAATTTAAGAATTCAACAATGATTAAAGTCGATGTATACTCAACAAATTGATTTCATAGACTAACCTAAAAGCTGCAATATTTGCCATAATATTAGTTTATTAAATTCATTAGAAGGCACTTGATGCCAGTTTGAGCTTGTCATTTGAATACCCTGTCATTCCGACTTAAGAGTCGCAAAAAAGTGGTCCCAAAGCACGAAATTCATTCACGAATCTTTAACTTTATTAGTTGCTCTATCTATCATCTAGGTATAAACTTCGTAATTACCTAATTATAAAAAAAACGATACTTAAACCTATGCCAAAATCTAACGTGTCATTTTCCATTTCATAATATACAAACAAAGATTTCATATAACGACAATAGTCGAAAAAAGCAGGCGAAAATTTATTGGCTTTATAAATTGATAGCATTCTTAATTTTACTTATAAAAATATACATTTAAAAAAACAAGTGATCGCGTCACGGAAAATAAAAAACTTAACAATCTACCTAACATTCTAAAACTCCGTATCGCATCTAAACGCCCGGATAGTACGGGTAAGTTGGGAACATAGATAACGACCCGGGGAACGGGTTTGTCATAGACGCCGGTAAGGCAGAGAGCGCAGAGCCGTAGCCCTGAAGACCAGGTGGCAGCGCGGTTGGCATTGCACTATACGAAGAAAGCATTGGACTCGTGTTGGCATACGAGAAAATCGGTGAAGACGTCGCATACGACAGCATGGGCAGCGACATAGGTGTCATTTGCGGCTGCAAATACGGTCTTTTTGCGGCAGTTTCCGTGGGCGTAAATGCGCGGTCGTACGTACGCTTTGTTGGCAGTATGTTCTGTTGGAGAACGGGGAGATAGGGGCTAGGGGACCGAACGGGAGCGTAGCTCGGTAGGAAGGGGTAGAGGGGAGGTCGGAGGGAGGCTAAAAGGAGGTTCTCCTGTTGCCTCGCGAGGAGGTTTTGGTGCGCGATGTGTTGGGCTAAAAGGCGGGGTGCCGGCGCGGGTGGGGGAGATATCAACGTACCGGGTGAGAGCACTTTGGGTGACGTGGCGGGAGTGACGCCGCCTGTCAGAACTAGGTTCATGTCGTCGCCGGAACACTGGAACACCTAGTTGGAATAATTTCGGATGAGCTATACGTTAGAAAGCCCAGTCCCAATCTAAGATATTGTGTATACAAGATTCTTCATTCAGTTATATTTAAATAAAACATTTTTAAAAGTTACTTTCAAAACATTTCCATTGTTAAAAAAATTTAAATTGATCTATAAATAAAATAAAATATGTATATAAAATTCTCGTGTCACTATGTTAGTTCCCTTAGTCCTCCGAAACGTCTCGACCGATTCTTATGAATTTTTTTATGCATATTCACTAAGTCTGAGAATCGACTACTATCACTCTTTCCTCCTTAAGTGTCCACTGTCCACCCCAAAATTTGTTTTTTTTTTGGATATTTTTTTATTATGTGGCATTAAAAAATACATACAACCCTTAATTTTCACCCCTCTACGCTTAAGCCCTATTTTTTATTATAGTAGTTAGTTATTTGTATTGAACTAAAAAATGTTTCGTAGAAATAATATACATGGCAAAACAACGTTTGCCAGGAGAGCTAGTAAAACTCTAAGAATATTTTTTTGAGAGTTAAAAATTACCTTAACACCACAGTAAACCACTAAAGTCATCTCCGATTTATACCTTTGTTCTACGACTATATTGATGAAGTCCTTATGTGAACCTCAAACCCAAGCAATACCATAACCAATATACAAGACACTTACCTCTATATATCTGTGCTTTTTACCGAAGGTCATGTTACGGTGGTGTTTTTGTTGCGCGCAGAGATAAGCGCTTGTTTCACTGTCCATTTGGATGAAAGCTTCACCGCTTGGGTGACCCTGAAAATTTTAAAATATATTTTAGTATGTTATATGTTTAGTTCTTAATATTTACTACATAAAGTAACGATTTTGTTTGAAATTTATAATTAGTTTTATTACCTGTTATAATAACAATTTATTTACAAGAATATTAGTCCAGTCAGTCAAGACAATTAATTCATTATAATTCCAAAAGTTTTCAAATTTTGATGTAAGGTCGGGAGTGGTATTAAAACAAACTATAAAATTTTGCAACCTGCTCTGCGGTCCGGAACATTGTTAAAAATGCAATAAATGATAATTTGCAAATAAAAAAAATAAAATAAATATTAATAATTTTTAAAAATATTATTTTACATCACGTGTCAAATTTGCAACCAATTTAAGTGTACGGAACGGAACATTTTTGTTATTAAAAATTAATGTTTTTCTTTATTAAACTGAAGGAAAACGTTCCAAAAGTTCTGCAAATTTGACAGATATATCGAAAATAAAATAAATAACAAAAAATGTTCCGTACACTTAGGTTGGTTGCAAATTTTAAACGTGATATGAAATATTATATCGAAAACTTCCCCAAGTTTGCAGAACTTTTGGAATTTTTTTCACGACCATACAGACATAAAATTAATTTAATTGCAATTTTAACAATTTTCCGGACTGCGGACAAGGTTGCAAAATGAGATTTATTGTCGTCCCAATGTACCATTCACTTGACCGAAGTTTGAAAACTTTTGGAATTATTATCAAATTTTCGATTTCGAATGTCTATAATGACTGGTCTATATAGTATCAAAATGTTATGGTGGTACAATCTAAAGTTCGCATATTCTGCCACACATAATGGCGTGCAAATTTGCAATTACAGAAGTTACAATTACCTACATTCTAAATCATTATAGTCAATTCTTATATTATTTCATCACTATATCATTACATTATTAAAATATATTATAAAGTTATCAAATTAATATAAGTTATAATGTTTTACGTAAATAATCATTAATAGAATAATATTTTTTTTTCAAAAGTAGTACATTAATTGGGTTTTTAAAAAGATTCTGGAGGTATTTGTTTATTGGAAAAAAGATTTGCCAGCGGGCATTATTATTATATATAGTAATAAATAAATCTTTTTGAAAATCTACTTAATTTACTACTTTTGGAAAAAATATCAAGAAACAAACAATAAAAACTAATTGCACACCCCTTAACAAGCAAACATACAGCTGCTTAGTACTTGGTAATTATATCTAACAGAATACCTTAAAACTATATAGGTATATAATTGGACAAAGCAAGGAATATATGTGATAAATTATTGTTAAATTTTGGAGATAGCTCTCAGAAACACAGCATCTCTCGACGAGGTCAATATATTTATCATGGCCAATTAGGATGTATATTTTTTTTGAGGGACCATTATAAATATTAAAAAAAATTACCTGTGCGTTGTACACCATATGGACTCCTTGCACTACAATATTTTTGGCAAATTCATCGAGGAAGTTGAGAATGTGTTCCACCTGTAAGTGTTAAGAGTTAGAAAACTTTTTAGTTGTCTTTGTTATGGAAAAGAATGCGCGCGCACACCGTCACAAAAAACCGACACCCTGAAGTTAGCTATAGTCAACGTTTTTTTTTCTATTGTTAGTGTCGTTTTTTCTACAAACGTAAAATAAATTTAATGAAAAGATTTTTATCCTGTTACGCCAAAGAAGTATAAACTTCTAACGCAAGTAAGTACATAAGAACACACACGTTTTTTTAATCTTATAAATAATGAACAATGATTGAGCAAAATAGACTTTAATGTATAGAGCGAAAGTTCATTATTGCGTGAGATCTTTGAACTGAAGAATACTTACTTGCGCTTCATAGGGCAGACCCCTCAACCGTACGCAGTCTTTGGCAGTACCAGAAGTGATGACATGCTGTGGTACCAACGCCACGGGAAGAAGCCCTTCTGTGGGTGGATTGGCTGTAGATGGCGTGCTGCTTTGACTGGTCCTGGTCTCTAGTGATCGGTTGAGAACCTGAAATACGTATTAAATTTTCTTAAGAATGATTAGCGATACGTCGTACGGCCGCTTTCTATACTCGATCTATAATCTTAAATTATTTCCAATCCAAATTTTTTGCGATCGAGAATCTGCATTTCAGTATGACAATCCGTGCTTTGAAATAAAAAAAGTTTGGTCGTAAATTAGCGTCCATCATGTGGTTTAGTTTTACGTGTTGCCCTTATTTGTAACTATATTCCGACACTATCAACATATTGATATGTTCGCAGAGTTAGAGTAGCGATATTGTGTATGTTTAATATTATATTTTATTTTTCTCGACAATATCGTATTGGCATAATCTGTAAGGATAATGTATGCGATTATTTATATACATAATTTATAGTCTGTTCTGATGTCGACAATTATAACGTAGAATTTGGATTTTAAAGCAGCAATTAGTCACTGTATAATCTATGAATACATATTACAAATTTAGTTAGTGGGAAGGTTGTGGACAACTTGTCATTAAATTTTTATAGCTATGGGAATAATTCAACAATTTTGTACCTTGGCCTCAACTTACCACATCCCAAGGGCAGGCTGTACATAAAATAGCAATTTAGAGAAATTTAGAGATGTTCTATTATTATAGTAATGATGCTACTTATAATACTTAGAGCTTTAAAATACTTTGACATACAAAATACAAATGTAAACACGAAAAATCAATGAAAAGTTGGATTTTAAATAAATAAATAATTGTTGTTACGTCTAAGTTAATAAAATAATAATATTTATTATTTTATTACAATTTATTATTTTATTATTAATCATTATTTATTTAAGCGTTTGATTACAATCAAAATTTCATACATAGAAATTTATTTGTGACAGGATAGAAATTAACAGAAGGGATAGGGGTTTTTACACTGTTAGTTAATAATAGATTTTTTTTATAAAGAATTCTAAAAAAATTTTAAACACATGTGTCACAGAGATATTATGTAACATTACGATCTAGCCTAACTTAAGACTAATAAGTAATTTAAAAATAAATAGATAAATCAGTAGCGCTACAACCTTCTTAGGTCTTGGCCTCAGATTTCTGAATCTGTTTCATGATCATTTTTAAATCTAATAGGCAAGTAGGTGATCAGCCTTCAGTGCCTGACACACGCCGTCGAATTTTTGGGTCCAAGACATGTCGGTTTCCTTCACCATTCGAGCAAATGTTAAATACGCACATAGAAAGAAAGGACATTGGTGCACAGCCGGGTATCGTACCTACGACCTCAGTTATGAGAGTCGCATGCTGAAGCAACTAGGCCAACACGGCTCTAATAAGTAATCCTAACGTCTAAAAGTCTAACCTAATTTACTAATAAGGATATTTAACATAAGAAAGTGTCTGAACAGTACTTACAGTCTCTATTATGGGAAAGACAATCTACTCTAGTGTTATAATTTCCACTTTCATTGAAGCGACGTAACTTTTTTATACAAAAATTTATGTTTCGGTGTAACAATTTGGAAATTTGTCACAATTTCTTCATCCACCGAAGCGTCGATATTCAATACAATCACAACATTCATTACAATCATCACATTCATTACAATCATTAAAAAAATTGGTTTAAAATGTTAAGGGGTACAGAGAGCGACAGTTGGAGCCTGTTATTAACGCCCGTACCAAGTGTCTAGGTGGTCTTTAAAGTTGGCTTTATGTTTGTACAAGTAAGTGAATATAAAATAAAAAAAGAAACAAATAAACAAATGAAGATGAGGAATACTTACAGTTTGATAAATATAGTAGTTATATTTGATATTTTTGTTACTGAGTCTGATGTGATTCTGGTAAGATACAGATTTAGGGTAATGATTTGTAAAAATTACCTGCTGAACCTCCGCGGTGGTGGACCTAAACAGCTCAATATATCTCGCGCCGATCAACTTCCGATGTCGCGCGAGCGCTTTCGGAGAATCCTCTTCATTCGCGAACAGCACAAATGCGTCGCCCGTTGCACGACGATCCGCTCGACGAACAAATAGTACTCCATCTTCCCCGTCCAATACTTGTACTGGGTCATCGCCCGACGAGAAGAACTCCAGCTATAAAAGAGTTTATATCAACTGCTTTTCAGAAAACTGTTTACGTAGATGAGTTTATTTTAATATATATATTTCTCGCTATTATCTCAAACATTTGCTTTAAAATGTGAATCATTTTTACTTGATTTAGGAGGAGATTAAAAGCACCTAAGACTAAGGCATGTCTCAAGTTAAGTAAAGCAGCAGTTGGTGGGAGGTGGCACAGGAAATGCGCTGGAAGTTTCTCGTTTAGGAGTGCAAGACACTTTTTGGAAACAGTGAAGGTTAGAAAAAAATAAACGTACAATTTCCAAGCAAACTTTTTTTACCTAATCATTAATAAAAACAAAAGAACCATTAAAAAAAACTACTCAGTAGACTGTTTCTTATAAACCATGTTTACGCTAAGAACACTTCATAAACAGTGTACGAAATAAGATTTTTATGAATGTTGTTCAGGGGTAATTGCTTCTAAGTGTACTTATCTAAAAATTACTTACAACTTGTTGTGGTGTGGCATCATAAGGTAGACCGCGCATGCGCACGATCACCTGCGCGCCGCGAGACAAGAACGCCGCGGCTTCACACGTGGCACCGCCCGCTACTGAGAGAAAATCTTCGCCACTCGCACGGTATACCTAAAAATATTACTAGGGAATAAGTACTTATTTATTTATTAGTAATCTTACAGCTAACATACATATTATGAAACAGAAAACATAAGAACAAAAACAAAAAGAAAACTAAAATTTAACATTAAACAACCACGATTAATACTTAATATTTCAAAGTTAATCAAAATTGTAATAGGATATTTAAGATATATTAATAATTGTAGAAAACATTTACGATGCTTGTTGCTATATCCGGTGTAATATTTCATTCATAATTTTAAAAACATATTGACTTCAACATAACAGCTATTCAATATACATTACAAAAATGATAAAACTATGTTATTTTTATCAAATCAATAATATGCATTCTTTTCTTTATCTTAATTCCTACCTTGTCTAGATTTTACACCCCCATTCCACGAAGGCTATCACAATAAATGGAAAAGATAAAAGGAATGCTTTTACCTCAATATACCGCGGCCCAATGTGGTGCTTATGACGTTTTAAAGCCATGTCCCTGTGTTCTTGAGAGATGAACCGCACCAACGCTTCGCCGTTACGTCTGCCTTGTGGTGAGAGGCAAAGAGCTATACCACCCCTGGATACAAATATGTTTTATTAAAAATCTTGATACATACTGAATACTGAAGGATTAGCCTTCATACACATTCAAAGACCTGATAAGTAAAGGTAAGTTTGATGGAGCCTGATAAATAAAATAAATCAGTGGTCAACCTCTTTGGGTCTGGGCCTCAGATCATTTTAAATTTAATAGGCAAGTAGGTGATCAGCCTCCAGTGCCAGACACACACCGTCGACTTTTTGGGACTAAGACATGTTGGTTTCCTCACGATGTTTTCCTTCACCGTTCGCGCGAAACAGCAGAGGCTCTATTCTGTAACTTCCAATAGCTACGTCCCAATGAGTTTTTGTACCACGAAACCCTAGGGACCGTTCAAGTATTACGTAATCACTATTTCTCTGATTTTCTTTTCGTGCGTGGGTTCTTATTTTTGATGATGTGGGGGCTGGGGGGATTTAGATGGTGATTACGTCAGCAGTAATTATTTATTCATTTAATACCATTTAAGAGCTTTGCTCATTTTTGCTGACAAGGTTGGGGGGGTAGATGTAGTAAATATGCTTTGGCGGCGACATCAGCTCTTTGTATTGAGAGAATCACATCAAACTTGCATACAAAAACATTTTTTTTTGTTGCTTAACGGCAACACACTTGCGAGCCCTCTGGCAATGTGAGTGTCCATGGAGGGCGATCAGGAACATAAGGTGAGGTCTGAGTTGAACAAGTCCTTTCTTCGTCTTGCCTTGATAATGCCTGTGTTATCTAAAAATCCTAACAGAATAACACTTACTTGGCAACATTGAGTCCCCGGAAAAACTTGGCGATGTCTTGGTCAGAGGATTGCCAGGGCAAACCGCGTGCACGAGCTATGCAGTTTCCGTCTATTTCATCGTCTTTTGAGCTGAAACAATAGAAGAGAATGTTAGCTAACACTACGCCATGTTTCGGCTCTTCATAATCACACTGTAATAATATAATTAAGAAAGAAAGAACAAATTTATTATATACAATAACAGGATATTTAGGTAAATTAAAGTGTACTAGCCCACAAACTAGGATTCCTAGTATTGTGGGCAGCCAGTCTTTTCCTTTTGACATGCTTACTGTACTAAGGACATGTATTGTTACGTACACAAATTGTGTTACGTCGAAATTTATAATTAAACTATTTTAACACGATAAGAATATTTTCTGTATCAGCATAGTACAGGTTGACAAGATGTTGTTTAAGATTTTTTGTGAATGTATGTAATGTGGAAATTTTGTTTTTATTTATTCACAATTCGTTGCATTAAAAAAAAAACAAATAACGCAATAAATAAAAATATAGGGAGAATAAGGGATGGAAAGGGCGGTCTTATAACTAACAAGCGATCTCTTTCAAGCCTAATAAGGGAAAAACTAAAAAATTAATATGATAAGTAAAATGCAAGAAGTGCATAACCAAATGTTATATAAAAACTATAGAACCTTATTCTAAATTTAAAAAAAATCTAAGCTCATGTGTGAATTGCTACAAAATAATAAGAAATGCAAGAATTACAAAAGTCGGAAGGATAGGAAAGTGGTTAAAGATGAAAGGGCTTCGGTAAGAGAAAAAGCGTTTCGGGCGAAGAAAGTATGTTTCTTGGGTTGCTTATATATTGAATCTGCCAGTACCTACTCTGTGTCCTGGCAGATTCAATGTATAAGTGTGTTAGTTTTTTTTGGTAGAATGTAATGAGATATAGTCCCTGAACTGTATTAGTACGATCAAGCCACCCCAGGTTTTTACGTCCCTAAGTGAAGTAGCTTTTAAGTTTCTGGGTAGATGAGTCTTTCGTTTAGTTAACCAATACTCACTACTTATTTATGTTTAGCAAATCCATATTTTCCATATAGGAAGTGGATAAAACATAAAATAACATTGTACGCAATTCAATGTCAATACGATCATTAATATTATTCTATCTTGCAACCTTATCAATGACCTAAGAACTCTGCAAGATTTTCTATCAATAACTTAAAATCACTGAAACTAAGTAGTATTTAGTTTTAGAAATAGAAACCAATTTTTAAATAACATGGGAAACACCATCACAACCAAAGAGAGAAGAATCGCTAGCGATAGAGTATGATAGTAGGTATTGTTAAAAACGGGGAGTGAAATAGTCTGAGTGTCTCGAAGTAATTTGCAACGTAAGAAGTAATTTTAATGGGAAAATCTAAAAGACGTAGAAAAAGAAAATGTTTCGATACCAAGCAACTGAATAGTGAGTTCAAAACCGTATTCAATCAAACTTAAATCTTCTCTCTAAGTTTCAGGCACTATCAAACCATTTTCTCTGTATTAAGTTTGACAGCGTTCAAGATTGTAACTTGGAATTGGGCGTAAATACTGCTTTGTTAAAAGTTCTAAGTATTCAAAAAGAAATGAGTTCAATATGAGGTGTATTAGTAATCTGTGGATTTTGTAATCTGTTATGTCAATTGTCAAGTGAGAATCAACTGTATCTTGACTAGACTGAGTTGAATTATTTATTCCCTTATGTAACAATAAAACTCTACAAAAATGTCGCTGGACACGAATTATCAAAGTCTTAATACCATCCTACCTAATTAATAAAACAGACTGAAATGTGTTGACTCAGAACACATTGCTGTGTCAGTAAAAGCATGGAGCAACAGACTATGTACACACGTGATAATAAAAGTATTTATCGATCATGACCTTTTATTTGTAATAAATGAAAATCAGACAACTATACGTGATCATCTAGAAATACATACTTTTAAATAAAACTTTTGATGTTGTTAGCATGTTTGAAGTTATGCAGGTCTTTCAAAGCACTCCCAGACGCTTTGCTGAGTTATGCTATGGTTAATATATAAATATTATTCTCATTTATAGTATTGTCAGTTACAGCCACAAAAGTTTCATACATAATTTCTTCTTGAAGCAAACAATACAAAAGCGATTATTATATTTATGACGATTAGGCAATTGATTTAAATATGAGTACTGCAGTAAAATAAAGTAATAGGTACATATTTATCGTCACGAACAAACTATGAATATAAAAAATCGTGGATAATTTATAATTAGACTTGTCACGATTCTATTCCCTACATGGGTTAAAGGGGCTACGCTTTAGACAACTTAAAAAGTACACTAAAGTTATAAGTGACCACAGATCACATTTGAATAAACGTAAATATATGTAGCTTGTCTATGATTCTGACTACAGATTAAGTATTCCAAGCAAGAGTAACGCGTCGTCATTTTATCTTATACCTATCCAGCAGACAAATTTGTGGCATTGTTATTTTTGATCTAGTCACAAAAGGCGAGATATAATAATTTTTATTCGATTGGAATTCCCACAGAAACTGCAGACCGAGTAAAAAACAAAATAATCCTTATTTGAACAATGGCAGGCATTAGCTAAATCAGAATAGAATGAAAAAGGTGTTACAAAAAACTTGGCAATAATATGATTTCTTCGATGATAAAGCAGAAACGCTTAAATAGTACGTTATCAAAAGATTATTACATTATTATTAATCAACCTACTTTGATTTTAATCGGATTATTTACTATGATTTTTTCAACTGGCAACACTAAAAAGTAGTTTCAATTGAAGGACAACTTAAAATATAGGTTACAGATTATTTCGTATATCTTAAAAGTTTTAGTATAAAAAGCGTGCTTATTATAAAATCGCTGCTTTGTTCCCACGCGAACAAACTCCCTGGTATAAATTTACTTTAATATTCAAGGAGTTTTCATATTAAGCTGTACCAAAATAATACCTAATCAAGTAATATTTGTACATAGATCGCGTGCCTTAGCTAAAAGAAAACCTTCTAAACGTTACACAATAGTAAATAACGAAAAAAGCTATATTATTTCTTTTACTTAAAAAAACTTAGGTATTGAAAATATTAACGTCCGTGATTTTCAGTAGTGTTATCAGAAGCAATGCGGTCACGCTATGCTTGGTAAGTAACAATCACGATAAACATTATTGCTTCTATGCAATTTCCACGGATTCGTAAAGGAAGTACTTGGTACTTATAAGTCGGTTGCATGGTTTAGGTTAAGCACGGTAATTTGTCGCAAGATAATAAATGCATAGCCACAACTCACAATTCCGAACAATTAAAAACAATGACCGCGTTAAATAGAGAATTGACAGATGACACGCTTTTTTTTTCATATGAATTTATAATAATCTGTACGGGAAGAAAACCGCCGTGGCAGTTATACGAACTTATATATAATTTTCATTTACTACGCGCCATTTCATTTATTCAAAAATATATACTTTTAATTATCAATATACAGCTATGTGATAATAAAAAGTTAGCATTGCTACGACCTCAAATCGTAAGGTTCTCTTTCGTCTTAACGAACGCGGGTTTTTTGAAATTGTTAGTTGTCAAAATGACAGATAAAGTTAACGCTATAAAGGATAAACCGCCAATTACTAGTTTACTCACGTAAATAAATTATATAAATATGCAAAACTATATTTTTTTAAGTAATGACTTCAAGAAATAAATAGTCCAAATATAATTGAAAATAATCATCAATTTTGTATTAATTGTCACCACTTGATATAAAAAATAATATACTTACCTAAATACTACAATTTATTATCAAATCTACTCCAATAACTGAATAGATAAGAGCAAATCGCTGACTATATCGTAACAAATGTCGAATTATATTGATATTTTTAATCTCTTATCGTCATTTAATTAATTGCCTAGAAACTACGCTCTATTTATAATTAAATTGTCCACTTTTCAAGCTCGAAATAAATATTACTTCCATAAGTAACATATACCAACTAAGTTCCGTCCAAAGAGGCAAACCGTCTCACATAGTTCGGATGTAAAAGGGATCTATTTGTTTAATTATTTGTCGAGACCCTTGGTACGTGGGGTCCTAGCGGTACGGCTTTTTAAAGATATATCAAAATGGTTATTCGACATCACAGAAGACCGAAGAGCTGGCAGCTACCTCGGACAAAGAATTAGTCTAGCTATTCAAAGGGGGAACGCTGCCAGTATCTTTGGAACCTTGCCTAAAGGCACTCCTTTTAATAATATATTTTAAGGTTAGTTATTGTTTCTATTGTTATTTTTTTTTGTATTTATTACATAAGCATTTTATTTATTAAAGTACACAACATCATGTAAATTGTCTGTCAATAATGGTGAACATAAATTTTTATAAAAATATTACGCTTCCAATTTTAGTTTTAAGTAGTAATTTTTTGCAACAATGCAGATTAGGGATCTGAGGTAATAAAAAACCCTTCATTAGAGTCGACAATTACTTGATTTTAGCGCAAATTCTCGACCTGTCCTGACCATTAAACCCCGGTGTCAGATGGCTGTCAGAAGTGTAAGCAGTGTATTTCTCCGTGTCATTAACTTGTCCCTTTTTTTTCTCTCTCAGGGCTAATAGCTGGAGAATTTGTGACCTAAACATTTACAATCACTACCAAAAGTTAGGCCCTTATACTAAGGGATATGTTGGGTGCCTGTTGTTAAGGTACAAATCTGTTAGCTGATAACTTCAATAAATAAGTACATCTGTCTGACTCCTCGCATTGGTAACATGGTCTTATACAAAGAGGAAGTAATGAATGATATATTTAATATAGGCATCGTGTTTTGTATTAATCTGTGTTGTAAGACTAACAGAAACTTACATTGTCTTGCAATCGACATTACAATGGAGCAAACATATTAATACTTATACTACTAATAATAATTATTCTGAGCCACGAATTGTCTGACTGACAATTGACATTTAAGTGGCATGTTTGTTTCTGGCAAAACTAAAAATCAAAACGTTATTGAAGTGGAGTGAGGCGCATGATGCGTTTTTGTCGAAGAAAAAGGAGAGAGCGATTGAGACTGGAGTGAATGAATTACCTTATAGATATTCTATTTTTAATATTAAAATTTCGTTCAGAGAATGTATGGAATATAAGTATTTTAAATTTTTTGCAAAATATTTTATTGAAATCTCAAATGACGAATTGTAAATTAAAATGCCACGTGTTTTTATTATTATCTTCTGGCAAAGTGTCTATAGGCGATATCACTTAACATCAGATGAAGGCTGGTAATATAAGAATTATTTGACATAAAGATCATCCACTTTCGACGGACGGATACTAGCTTTAACATACAAAAAAAAATGTGTGCGTGTACTAGGTGTGCACACGTAAGAAGTGAAACTTCTTTATGACCTTATTTTTCGAAAAATGATCTACTATATGCAGCTTAACGAAATTGGTTAAATAAAGTTTAACAAAAGGCTTTTATTATCATAGACATGAATACAAATACAATTATTTCATTTTACCTTATTACTACTAAGATTATTACAGAATTTCATTAATTGTAATAGAATTATTACTATCATTGTTATCGTTATTATACATTTTTGTTATTAATGGCTTCATTCTAACGCCGATAAAGAAGTTTGACTTCAAAAAGCAACATGGCGCGTAACCGAAAAACGTGACGATTTGCTACAAAATTTCTCCCATACGTCGATAAAGAACTTTCATTCCAACGCCGATAAAAAAGTTTGACTTCAAAAAGCAACATGGCGCGTAACGGAAAAATGTGACGCGTAACGAAAAAATGTTAAACTAAATTTTTTTCCAACCCCGATAAAGAAGTTTCACTCCAAAAAAAGGAATGTTGACTGTAGCTAACTTCAGGGCGTTTTTAGTGACGGTGTGCGCGCGCATCATAAAAATTTACTTTTATCATTTTTTCCTAACGCGCCAAAAGAAGTATAACTTCAATTGTAAAAATTCTCCTTAAAAATTAACAAGTATTAACATTACCATTATCTAATGATATACACTTGGTCCACGTTCTTAAAACAAACAATCTCCAAAGATGCCTAGTAAGCATTACAAGAACAATTCGATAAGAACAAAAATTGATGTCTTTACCAAATGTTTGAGTTCACACATGTAATGTTGCAATGTTAGCTGACATACTTCTGTTTTATCATAACTTTGGAGTGTTTAATTAAGGGAATTTTCAGTCTCCGAATAAAATGATATTTCGTCTACTAACTGTTTTCTTATAGAAACAATATCTGACTTATGACCACAGAACAAGTAGTAATTAAAAGTAGACAGAAGATGTAAAATGTCGGACTTACTTTTGATCAGTTTGTTCTAGTCACGGACGAAGGATTTTTTCTTCTGTTTTTCTAAAGTCCATTAAGGTGTAGGGAGTAATCTCTCTACTTAAATCCGATTTTAAAAATTTACCAAAAGAAAGCTAAGTTACTTTTGAGTATTATATAATTAGAAAAATTAAAAGACTTGAGAGGTAGTCGGAGAAAAAACGATCGAACGAAAACGTTCCGGACCGCTACCTGATGTTATATGGCTGAGTTCTAGAGGAAAGCTGTAGATCATGATAAAGTCTATTATCATATTATTTTTTTTATATTTCCTTTTTTTGATTATTATTGTTTTGTGTGTTTACGTGTGTGTTTCATTAGTAATAAACGTTATGTCTTTGTCTATCTTCTATCTATATATATAAAAGAAAGTCGTGTTTGTTACAACACTTATAACTCGAGATGTTAGTTATGTCTTTTTTGATGGATTTTTCTCCACTCCGAATATCAGAATAAGTAATAAAATATCGGATAAGTTATCGAATAACAATAAATAAATTAATTAATTTTACGAATGCACACGGCATGTGGTGACATTTGTTGACAAAACTACGCATCAATTTACGTCGAATTCGTGTCACTTCAAGAAATTCCGAACTTGAGGTAAATAAGGATGCATCTCCTCATCCTCAATCTCCTCCTCCATCAATCAACCAGGCTTTGATCTTGATCGAAAACATGTACATGTTGAAAAAATGTTGTAAAGCAGAAAGTGCTTTAACATGCAGTATCGCAATATTGGCGAAAGAGAGAAGAGGCCCGATGTGTAAAACTGCCATTCTTCTTTTGCAATGGCAAGCAATAAAACATTTCTCTATTTGCAAAAAAAGTTATCACCTTAATGGAATCCTAAAATAAGTTTAACTAAAGTAACAACGATATTATTATTAAGGCGGAACGAAGTTAGCCGGGTCAGCTAGTATTATATAAAAACAAGTCCTTCGCCGCGTCTATCTCTGTGTGTTGGCCATAAAGTCATAAACGCACAGAATTTGTAGATTTCACTAATATCTAAAATAATTCATGATTTTTCAAGGTTAACGTGCATGCCGTGTGAAGCCGAGGTGGGCTATACATACAGTACTCCCAAATTAATAATGCGCATACAGATCTTTGCCAGTAGTCGTGTTCCGAATCATTGAATAGTAAGGGCCCTAAACAATGCACTTGCATTTTGCACCTTGTTGAACAAAAGATAGAAGTCAATATCATGTGTACACAATCGAAAACAATTCGGGCGGTCACGGCAGCCTGGCGAATCTGTATGCGCATTATTAATTTGGGAGTACTGTACATAGATCTTGAATGTATAACCTACGGTTAATCCCATAATAATACGCCTTACATGATATGAAATGCTAACGTAATAAAAATATGGTTTGGTCATTATGTTAAATCAAATTAATATTAACTATACCATAGATACCATATTTAAAAATAGAGTTGTGAGTATGGCCTTACCGATAAGCATTCAGGTAGCTTGTGCTAAGAGATTAAAGTACAGTATCTTATTGGGATAATTCAGTGGTGGGAATAAAGTTATTAAAACAATAAATTAATGCGCAATATTTGAAGATTAAGGCAAGCTTTGATTATGACTTTAAAAGAAAATTCATAATTAAATAATTATTGTTAGTTTTTCTAGTTTTTGTTACGCAATTTAATACGCAAGGTCAATTTCAGCAGGGTCAATAAATTACGAATGTTTATTGTCCGCAATTAGTGGCGTTTAAATATTAAACGTTTCTGATATTAAGAACTTAATACACTAAAAATTAATTTTGTTCCATGTGCCTCGTACGACGAATGATCTGCCTACTTCGTCGATGTCTCGGGTTTTAAATAACTATAACACAAATTATGAAGATGTTGACATTTTTCACCTTTCTGAAGAGTATGTGAGTATGTAATTATTTAGCAGTAATAACAATTTAGTTTTCTTTAAAATATTAAGTTGTACTTTTTTTTAAAGTTTAATTTCAGTTTCCTTTTTGAAGTTTTACTTCTTTTTGCGCGTTAAATAAAAATTATAAGAGTAAATTTTTACAATGCGCGCGCACATCGTCACAAAAAACTGACACCCTGAAGTCAGCTATAGTCAACATTTTAGCTTTTTCTATTGTTAGTGTCGTTTTTTCTACAAACGTAGAAAAGCATTTTTGAAAAGATTTTTACTAGGGATGCATCCGATACCGATGCCGATACCGATATATCGGCGATACTTTGGGTTTGCCGATATATCGGCATCGGCGATATTTTCATTGCCGATTCACCGATACTTTTCAAATTTCACGCTTTAAAAAATAATGTAAACGCGCATTTTGTATGATCTAGTTTGTTGCAAACGAGCCACGGACTATTGTTGCCCGAGAAATCCCCGCGTTTTATTCAGTTTGTTGTCTCTATCATTCGCTTGGGGACATAGCATTATTATTTATGTATATATGTATTTCATTTCGCTAATCACTATTTATTTATTAACACTTTGTTGCATTACAATATAAAAATTGAACATAATTAAATGAAAAGGAGGGCAAAAATACATATTACATATAAAATAAAAATAGTCTACATGAAAAATAAAAAGTGCACATCAATCACTATAATTTACGATCAGTCTCACGTCAGTTAGGAGTAAGTACGAAAAACTTTTGTTGGATTGATTAGTAGACCAAAATTTTTACTTGAGTCAACTGTCTTTGCCAGCGTATAGTTATTAGATATTATGGCTTGCGGGAGATCATTGATACTTTAATAAACGTAGATTAGAAGATCATTTAGTTGGCTTTTAACTGCTATCGCGAGTAGTATTCTTTTGATACCATATTTTATAAAATACAGAATTACAACAATATTATCATTGTTAATTTTAATTATTAACAGTTATTTATTTTATTTTAATTATTACTCTTAATTTTAGTAACAAAACTTTTAAAATTACTCAAAGTTTGTGACTATTTTTTGTATAATATATATTTTTTAATAAAAATTATAAACTTTAACTTAACTTATTTTACCTTAATTAAATTTAAATTCAATAAGCGTTAGTATCGGTATCGGTATCGGTATCGACGATATTCCTATAAGTGTATCGGCATCGGTATCGTATCGGCAAAAAAGCGTATCGATGCATCCCTAATTTTTACCTTGATACGCCAAAATATAACTTCTAACGCGTGAACCTACACACATTTTTTTTATCTGCATGTTCAATTGACTTATGTTTTCTGTTTCGTATAATGAATAACAATGTAATCTATTTGGCTTTGTGTATTGTATAAGCGTTTTCTTTTTTATAATATGTGTAGCTGTACGATTACTTATAAATAAATAACCTAACAAATTACAGCGTGGTAACATTTTCAAGGACAAGAATCCTTTAGTTATGGATTATGCTGACGCATTTGTTATAGTTATGGAAATACGTATTAAAATACGCCATTTCGCATAAACCTTGGATGGAATTTAAACCCTGAATCAGTCGAACGTGATAGCTGAATCTCAGAAATAAAACACATAGCATTACTCATATTACCGCGATATTTAAACCTTTGCATTTAATAATTTTATACGATTTGTATATGTATCTTTTAACTAAGATTCTCTACCTAAAAAGTGTCCGTTCATATTACACTTGGACAATTTTTAGGTGCAATTAACAAAAATAGTAATAGACAAGGCTACGCACCTACTTGCTTATAAAGAAAATGTATCCAAACAAAATATCATATATTCTGTACATTTATTAACGTCAAAAAAATGTCACTAAATTTAAATTTACGACAAGAACTGGCGACAACTCTTTACCGCTTTGAGCTATGAATGAGACAGACGCAGAAATTTGTCTGTCCCATGTTTGGATGTTACGGGACTACTCACTACAGACGTTTAAAGATTCATTGTGTTGTATTATGGTTCAATTCTGGCGGGTAACATTGAAAATGAGGACCTTGAATTAAATTATTTACCGTAAAGTTTTTGCGTAATTAATTTAATATTTCTTATTTTTTCTATAAATTTACGCTAATTTGTCTAATTCACCGATTTAACTAGGTAAAAGTTTGACAGGGCTTGTATATTTAACTAGCTACTATCACGTTTAGCACTATACTTGCCCACTATTTTATTGGAATTCTCCTGGTTGCAATGTGCTATTATTTTGTCTCTACACGTGACAACCACAAAAGTAATGTGTCACCCGTACTGTGAAGATAATATAATACTAGAACCCAATAATAAACACATTTAGGTAGGAGTTAATATAATGTTATAATTTGGAAGATTCATTCCACATTTATTCATTTAAAAAAAATATTATATTAAGAGAACGCATATATATACATACGGTATATATTAAATAGAAGTTTTTATTTTTGTAATTGCTACAAGCAAACCGCCAAAAACTAGCAAATCACAAAACCTTGGTTTAAATAAAATGATAGCAGTATCTATGTTTACACCATTTTGGTAAAATATTGACGCCCTTGAACTCAGGGTGATGCAAATCATAAATGGACATAATAACCACCCACAAACAGTAAAAATATTTGCCCCTAATTCCTGCTTTCAACTTTCTATATTTATTATGTGAATAAGTTAATTTTTCTTCCATCGGCAATGAGTTTTCCAAAACCATGTAAACTTCTTTCTTGCAATCTTAACTTGACAATTGACTATTTGTTTGTAAGTGGCGTTTAAGGGATGTCAAAGCCTATACTAGTAACTATATCTTTAATTTTAGTCACCTAGATCTCTAGACTCTGGTGACAGAGGACAAGTCTTTGTTTTTATTAATGAACTTTTAACTACTTAAGACGACATGTGGAACATGGTGTAATAGTTGCAGCTCCTTACAAACATTTTGTAAAACAAAAAACTTGGCGATTAAAAAACGAGGCGGAGAGTTTATTGCCTGTTTTTCTCATCCGTTCTACGCCCTTGATTTGAGAACTGCCAGTAAATGTAAAATTAGAAGCATTTAGCATTTAATATGTTTTTCTTTATTGACGTTCATAAGTGTACATTGTTTAATTATTTAAGTTTGTAACCTATGACTGTTTGCAAAGATTCATGTACAACTAGACATAAATCTTTGTTTTAGCACTCAATACTTTCATAACTTTGTAAAAAAAAGTTTATTTCGTGATGCACAATTGTTGTTGTTATTACATCCGAATTTCGAAGAGACAAAGCCGTTAGCGCGTTTGCCAGACATAAGTCTCCACATTTAACTTGGCCAGATTTTTTTGATGGAAAAAAAATTGTACTTAAAAAAAACTAAAAACATCTGCGTAACTAATGTCAATTCAATCGCTGAGCGTTGAGGCGAAATAGTTCTAGAATGGATATTAGTAGAAGCGTAAAAAGGCCATTAGGTAGGTAGATGACCAGATATAGCTAGAGGTACTTGGATTCAGATCAGGAATTGGTTGTGCACAGCTAAGGGGTACTGCAATGATATTATGATGCAAGACAACCTCTGATAAGAACGTCTAAGCATTCATTTGTTGCGTGGACATGTACACTATTATAAACAAAGATTCTAAAGCATTATGCGATGGGATTCGACAATTGAAGGCAGTGCACGCCCAATAAGAGTCCACAGATGTCAAGACCGAAGCATATTTTTTTTTAAATTATCATTTTGAAGACCTCCATCGAGACCTTAAAGTAGACGTCACCACAACAATCAAAAGGCTCCAGCAACACGTGAATGTCGAGGGTATTAATTTCCTTGTCACCACGGGCCTAGTGAGTAGATTGAAAAAGACAAAAATTATCGAATTAGTTCATTAGTGTAAGTGCACGAAAGTCTTAAGTGCCAAACATTGGAAAGGGGGTAAAAAATTGTGCACAAGAACAGAGTGTCTTCCCATTTATAGACTAAATAGCTTTATTGGATTTTTTGTTAAATATTCTTTTTAGTAAATTATGTTAGTTTTTTAATTACTTATTAGTCTTAAGTTAGGCTAGATCGTAATGGTAATTGTGCAAAGACAATTTATATATAAAAAAAATCCATTGTAAAATAAAGACGCCATTACAAGTGGTATATTACGATTTATAGAACTATCTATTTTTCTGTTTATACATTGGCATAAATCATAGACTACCTAGTCGGGGTTATTTCCATTCTACCGATAATAATTATACATTGTAGGAATTATAATTTAGATAGGATTATAATAGGTCGTTTTTGACTTAAGTTAAAACAAGTGAATAATGTATTAAACTGTTATCGCCTTAGAAACTGACGCCTTCGGTCGGTCGATTCGGTCAATAATTTAACATTTCTAACGTAGCGATTGTTTTGAAAAACATTTGCCGTTATTTGACGTTACACACCATAATATGCGTATAATTTTTGTACTGGTACAAAATTTAACAGGTCCACTAAGTGTCCCCACAGTCGAAAACCAATACATTATCATAGTCCAAATATTTCTCAAGTACCATACAGTGTATCCAGTGACCATATCAGTCAAACCGGACCAATTATCAGGAGCTATCATAACTCACCTCCTTATCTATGACGATAGTCTCCAAAAGTATCACAAACACTAAACTTAATTACACTAAGACGTCCGTTTCGGTGGACGTTTGAACTAAGAATGCGCACAACGCAGCGATAAAGTTTGACGACGTTGCGCTTGAGTCGATTCCTTGTATTAAGAAATGTTATTAATTTTTGCTTGCGATAAGGCTTAGGGGTCGCGTGCACGATATTGATTTTTATTTAACGTTTATAATATGAGTATTGTATTTTTAACGTTATTATTGTTTTATCGATAGTACCTATGTTAACGTTCTATTCATTGGCACTTTTAGATTTCCATTAATAATGGGAATTAATTTATTGAACTGTTATTTAAATATACGAGAAGTTTTTTATTGCTGGTTGGTAAATTTGTGTGACAGTAAGACATAGACATCGTATATAGATAAATAGTTAGACAGTTTTAGGTTAGGTTAATTTAAGGATGGCCCACTCGTAACTGCCCATTTAGCTATTGCACTGCTCAGTATTTATTATACGACCCATTTTATAATTTCTTATGTCTCATTTTTGTTTCAGTTGTAACTGCCGAACTTGTTATTAAATATGCATTTTGTAATTTCCAACTTAGAAAAACTACTATATACATTATGTTTAAATTTAAAATGATTACAAAAGCAATATCTAAGCATACGAGTACTTCAAATAAACAATATTTGAATATTCGTAACACAACTGGAACGAGATTGGAATTTAATTTGTTTTAACTATTATAGTAGAGCAAAATTTTTGGAGTTTGACCAACTATAGATATTCTCTACTGTCTATAGCACGTACGGTGTTGTATTATTGTACACGGAGAGTAGAAGATGAAGAGTATGGCAAATGAGTGGGCTTGTATAAATTGCGAAATTTAAATACACTATACAAAATAACACTACCACAACAGTGAAAATAGTTACTTATGCAATATAAATGATTAACACCACTCTGTTAACTTTTGTCTATAAAAACTGTCTGTATACATTAATGGATGTTGTAATAAAAATTAACAGTTTGACAATAACAACGTCCAATCGTTTCCAAATACATATGTTTATAATTATTGTTGAAAAATGCACCGTATTATATGGTAATAAAGACGCATTCCAATTAAAAAGGTCATGAGGAAATCTTCAATTAGTACCTATATTAAGAAGTTTTTAGTATTTAATTTAATCGCTAAGGTCATGTCATACGAATTTTCGTATTAAATCGAAAATCATTCTAGAAATACATATATACAAAACACAAACCTTGGACAGATTTATAATTCTTAAATACATAATCCCTATTTCCAACAGTAACTCGGTTTTGCAAAAACATTTAAGTGATCTATGTAAAATACAAAAACTTCACAAAATCAACATTATTGTATAATCACCCTTAGCGACACCACAGCGACTGTAATACGACAGAAAAACAAAAGCGAACGTGGTACGGTGTTGTTTTCTCAGTCAGCACTTCTCATATGTCACGCCGAGTTTTTGTTAACTTAAAACTTAACATGCCTTGACATAATTTATAGATACCCAAAGAAAGGACAGAATGTTCTAGTTTAAGTAGCTATTTTGTAAAGCATTATTGAGTTTAAAGGAACAAGTGGTTGTACCATTCAGTTTCGTTAACGTCAAAATTTCATAATATTATAAATATATCTCTATTTTTTCAAGCGCTGTTTGTTAAGACCTCTCCTTCAAATAAATTTTATTTTCAAAGTCACATTCATGACCTTTAAAACAAAAAAAATAATTAAGTTATTGGTCAGGGGCGTATTATTGCTTCATTTTCAACTGTAGCGCAGATTTGCAGATTCGGGGTCAAATAACTAATGTGAACTGAATATATGCTACTTTCTAACCATCAATACAAAATGGTGGTGTTAGAAGCTTCACACCTCGAATGAGTACGTAAAACTGACAGTCCTGATCACCTAGATCACCACGGGACACGAAAATTATGGATTTATTACCTTTGTCCAGGCATCCATTATATATCCTGCTTACTAAATGGAGTCGAGTCAAAGAAGAATAGACTATAGAGAGGTCTTAAGTGTCCAGTCAAACTTGTAATGCGACTGGAATTAAAGAGTTGGTTAAAAGTGATGTTACCGCCTTAACATTTATTATCAACAGTCACCAGGCGTAATTGCTATAATAATTTCTTAGGCGTTATTTTTTATCAACAATAGTTGAAAATAGTCGTAATTAAATGCGTATAATATTTAAACTATGTTTATTAATTGTATTTTTAAGAAATGTTCTTTTGGAATGTTAATGTTATGATGTATTATATGTTATGTTCTTTATTATTATGCACTTCTTGTACTTTACCCACTGTAGGTGTTTCATTTCTAGAGTTGCCTGGAAGAAATCGCTTGTTAGCGATAAGGCCGCCAAATGCTTAATAACTTATATAACTTTTTTTATATGTATATTTTTGTATAAGGTAACCAAGTGCAAATAAATAAAAAAATGTAGTTCATGTTAAGCTAAATAGATTAATGAAGTTCTTACCAAATTCCAGTTTCTAAAACTAAGTCAATCGTCTCTGGCAACTCCAAGCGGAAACCTGAAATATTAAATATAAATTACTTAATTATATTGTATACAAAAACTTATGCAAGAACTATAAGGTAATCAATTTTTTGCACATGATTTCTGAACACTAAGGTCATTTAAATTTCTTGTCTCGAAACATCCTTGTGCATCTCCTTGTGACCCAATCAAAATATAGGTCTTTACTTATAATAGCTAACTAAAGTAATCTGTCTCTTTTCATCACAACGTAAGCACAACGAGTGCAAATAGAGAGTTCTCTTCATGAAAAAGGGGGTTAGGCCACGGTACCATACACAAATTGGTAGGAAAAAACGATCTCCGCCGAGCCACTGGTTGTGATAAATAATAAATAGAGACATAGAATAGTAGGAAGCTCCGTCGTTTAAAAAGATAAATTGTGTAAGTTTTTGAATCCAGAACACGGAATGTAGGGTAACATTCGGAAACGAGTCTTGCCATCTCCGTCTTCCATACGTCAGAACATGACATACGGGGTTACTGCGTCTTCTTTTGTTTTTTTAATGGATAGTTGTTGGCCTTTAGAGGGCTTTTACATCTCAGCTCGGGCTGTTTTGGCGAAAGAACTAACCCGGAATGGGTATTTTTAGTGCAAGGACATCTCCTGTGAGACTCGGACTTGGGCCATCGCGGAGTGGTCAATCGCCTGAAGGTCAGGAAGCTTACTGGAGTGAGCGAAGCACGAAGTAAAGGTAAAGACGGATTTTTACCCTTCTCGGATTTTTGAGGAACACTCACTGTTAAAGTACATGTCTATAAAAAGGGTTTCCTAGTAAACCTTCTGAAATTTAAGTGTTCCCATGAAGTATGATTATTTAGTTGATAGTTTGAGATGGCGAAAAACTGTCTACGTGGAAACACGATAGAAAAATGGAATCACAGATATCGCGACGGTGAAACAGCTGCAATAACCAAGTTATTCCTTCCAAATGTTGCTTCAGCCTTTTCGATAATTAAACAAATGAAACCAACGGGATTGATTACTCAGATGTTGACAGGTCACGGTGGCTTCTTGTCGTATCTTTACAGGTTCAGGGTTAGACAAAGTGCTGCCTTTCCTTGTGACGATGCAGCTGAAGAGACAGTGTTGCATGTTCTGACCGACTGTCCCATGTATGGATACGACAGGTATAACGCTGAGCAAGCTATGGGCATGAGGGTAACGGAGACGAGTTTGAAGGGAATAATGCTCAATGTTAGGTTGAGGGGCATCTTTTTGGGATTTGCTGTGAGTGTCATGCAGTGGGTTGTGAAAAGAAATAGGTAGTAGTAGAGTAGTAATATAGTAATAGAAAGTAAACATTCGGGTTACCAATACATTTATGTAAGCTTTTTAACACCTCCGACGACTATAAAGTAGGGGAATAATCTGGAAACGTTAAAAAACAAAAAAAAGATGGCGAAAGATATAATATATAAAAACTTGAGAACCTTACCATCTGTGATAATCCTTTGAATGATCGCCGCCATGTCTTTCACTTCCGCCGCGTAGAAGTTTTCGCCTGCATAGGGTGTTATGCCTAAATCTGAATTGGGTTCAGGAATATTATAATCCGAACTAAGGCATTACGTAGTTTTATTGTCAATAATTTAATAATTATGAGCAATGTTGGCAAGTAGTTTGAACGTGTGATCTCTCATACCTGAGATCGAAGGTTCGATTACTGGATATGCTCATGAACATATTGTTATGAAAATGAGCATATGTTTAAAAAAAATTGAAGGCGTCTGTCGGAAGATCTCCTGCTTGCCTATTAGAAAAAATCTAATGTTCACGAAACAAATACAGAAGTCTAAAAACCAGCCCTAAAAGGCGCCATTTTTTAATCTTTGAGTTTTTTAGTGCCAGAGATTTTTGTAGAAGTTCTAAGTCCTTCTCCCGCTATTGAGACTGACCATGTAGCTTCGCAAGTGATATTAAAATCTTTAGAAATGGAAATTTCTAGTATAAGTACCCTACCTACTAAAAAGATTTTCAGTATTTATATGTATAGTACCAACTAAATACGCTTATTTTATATGAAAGATCACAATTTCAACTATTATGTAAAACATAAAATGAAATACTCGATACTATCGAACAAGCTTCTATGGAAAGCTCAAGCAACGGGCGTATTTGGACCTAAACACATCGTTCGGCTAGTGTTTTAAATACATCATTAATAACAACTGACATTTTGACAGATGTATTTGATAGTTCAAACTTTACAATGTATCGTAAAGTATTCCCAAGGACACTTTCCTTTATTATGTTTGCTGCTGCTGTTTCCTTGCTGCTTGTTTCCTTATTAAACAGCTGAATTGATTATCAAACCAATTATACTTCTGTTTACTTCTAAATATGCCCACGGAGCGCTGCTAAAGTTGTTCATATATAAATGTTTTGTTTAATGTTTAAAGAACTTTATTTCTCATTACAAAAAAATATTTTATTTACATGAAAAACTTAATATGTAAATACGAACAAGATACACGTCGCCATCAGCCGTCCCAATTTTAGTCTACTAGGCTCATTCTGATATGTATCTTTAATGGCCCTTTTAATTGGTTAAACACGCTTATATTACGAATTTTAGACGGTAATTGGTTAAATAATTGTCATGTAGCTGCTATTGTTTCCAATTACCTATTTTAATTAGCTTATAAGGGCCTAATTAACTTCCGTCAAGGTATAAATAGTAAATATTACAGATCTAAGCGTTAAGTTGGGTACTGACCAACGTTGCGATGTGTAATGTTGTTACACAGCGAGCATTCCTGCAGTCAGTACGTAGTGTTACGGGGAAACCAGCGAGTTGCTTTGAAGTGCTCCATCCGGCTGTCGGTTTTATGGCGAATCCTTTGAGTGATACGCGGTTCGATCAGTACACTGTAAAGTCGTCACGAGCACACGTTCCTCTCGTATTATTTCTTGAAAAAATGGAGTGGGACAAAGAAAACCAGTGTTGTGGAACCCAGCTCATCCAGAGCATTATAACATTCGCTGTCGGACATCTTGCCTGAGAGTGGCTGGCGCATAGTTCAAACGAGCGTGTTACGCCGTTTAGAACACAGCTTAACATGCTTTGTTCACTCACTCACTTACACATTTGCACCCACACACTCACTCATGCGTGTGTGGACAAGTAAATAAAATAGAAGATGTAATTAAATTATATGTAAAAATATTTTAAGGAATTTATACTTAAGTTTGTTATGGAAGAGCTGGGAACCCTGACACAGGTATTTCTTACTTAAAAGGGTTCCCAAATCTTACACATTGTAATGCACTTGTACTTAAAATGAATAAACAAATTTTTTTTTAATGCTGGATGCGAATTTTAATTTACACCTCGTAACGTTGGTCAGAACCCTACTTTAGATTTAGAGTCAAGAGAGTTGAGTGAAACTCCCGTATCAGAAACGTATTTTCACATATGTATATCATTTAGGGTTAAATCTCACCTCCCTTGCGATTCTGTAACTCACTTTTCGAACTCACACAGCGGTTTTCGCATCGGCGGTCGCTGACTGGTCGCATTCTGAAAAGGTGGGAGTTTGTAGTTTGTTGTCTATCAGAATGCCAAATCATAAAATGACTGCTTCACGACTGATTTCAGAGCGACCGCCGATGCGAAAACCGCTGTATGAGTTCGAAAAGTGAGTTACAGAATCGCAGGGCTGGAGGCGGTTAGACAAAAATATGGATTTAATTAATAATTTCGTCTTTGTTGTTAAAATTCACACGTTATCTGCATTGTTTTAAATTTTCCTAAGCTTATCAATATTTTTTTTCTAAAAGGCTTTTCTCGTGGGAATGTCTGTAACTGGCCGTGAATAAAAATAAAATATAAAGTCATCATATTTCCGGTATTGATTAATCAACACAATTATTTAATTATTAATTGCAAAGTGGTAACGGGATATAAAAGGAAATAATTGTGATAAATACAGCTTAAACTGCTCAAGACCCAAACCGTTTGCTTTTTGAGTTACCAATGCTGTTCAGACGCTGAAAGTTCCAGGGTGGAAATCAAAATTTTAAATGCCCTAATAATAATAATGCGTGTTGTTCCCACGAGAATGTAAGCGCGTGCTCCTATTTCACCATGCCTACTGCTGATAGAGGACAAATCTTTGTTTTTAATTTATTTTATTATTATTAATTACATAAGATGTCATGTGGAACATGGTGTAATGGTTGCAGCTACTTACAAACATTGTGAAAAGCAAAAACCTTGGCGATTAAAAAGAGTGGCGGAGAGTTTATTGCCAGTTCTTCTTGTCCGTTCTACGCCCTTGATTTGAGAATTAGAAGCATTTAATATGTATTTCTTTATTGACGTTCATAAGTGTACATTGTGATACCTAAATGAATGAATGATGTTGTTCTTTTTTAATTAAAAAAATAAAAATAAAATAGTAAATGCAAACAGTAATTTTGTCGATACACTTAGTACTACTTGTTGACTACTGCGAAAAAAAAGGAATGCGACAAAATGTTTTGCATAGTCTAAATATTTAATCCCGTAGAATTCTGACAGGTAGCATCTTATGACAGGTCAGAGATGACAATATGAGTCTAAACACTTAACGTTATATACATATTATTTGTTAGTGAATGTATCCATTTTATTAAGTGCGTGCTACACTTTTTAGTAGCAACACTTATGAAAGAATTCTACGGGATGAAAAATCGTAGTATAGGTAGCTTTCATACAAATTACAAAACAAGTGTATAATAATTACAAAGAATTTTCATGAACCCTAGTAAAAAAATATATAATAAGTTAATATTATTTAATTTATAAAAAATTCCACGCCTTTTCCCGAAGGGAAGTAGAGACGTAATGCACCATTCGTTCGTAATGGGTACTTCTGACTAATCTTCTATAAGTAATAAAACTTATATAATCTATCATAAAATCTAATTAGCAGATTAACTGTTATATGTTTGGGAAATTAATATAAATATTATGTCATACCGTATATTATATGGAAAGTTGACGTCAAGTGAACGTACTTTTTTCATGGTAATATACAATTTATCATATGTAAATAGTATATAGCCTCGGTTATATTTCTAATTGGCTTTAGAATATTCCGTAATTTTGTATGAATATTAATTATTTTCTTGCGTTTATTTTTTTGTTGAGTCACGAGGTCATGGTATGGCTTCCATGTCAAGATTTATCGTCGTATTAGGGTTGTCATAGATTACAAATTACCAAAGAGGTCGTTACTAAATGGCTAAAACTTTCTACTATTTAATCTTATACATTGATATATACGATTTCTAACGAACATTTGGACATTAATTGTATTATTTATTATAAATTTTACTTAAGTTTATGAAATTTAGTTTACATACAATTTTAAGAAGTATCATTTCTGATTAACGAAGAAATAAAGCTCATCTTACTGGATAGCTTTCTTTGTTTATTTTTGTTTCAACTTTTGAAGTTTTTTTGTTACAGCGTTGGTAAAACTATAGAATAATACTTATTAATAAAGACTTTCAGGAAACAAAATTGCAACAAATTTTTACATCAAAATTCATTTAAAATAGTCTGAAAATCTACAGCTAAAATGCTCAATTATTTATATTTTGATTATATACTGAAACAGATCCCAAATCAATCTTAAAGTGTCAACCCTATTTCAATAAACCTCGTTTAATATTATGTAATTTAGTATCGTAAATCTTACTACTATTCCATTATATCTTAATTAAACTAAATCTTTTAAATGAGCTTTTAAAGTGAGCCTAAAGTAATCCTCGCTTATGCAATGCTTGAATAAGAGGTCTAAAAAGTCTGGGCCCCAAAATTATCAGTAGAGTTTTTCAATATATAATTTATTGTGAAACCAAGTCTCTATTGTAGGGTCCTTCAAGAAAAGAGCGTACCAATTCTTGAAAGGCTGGCAACGCACTTGCGAGCCTTCTGGCATTGTGAGTGTCCATGGGCGGCGGTATCACTTAACATCAGGTGAGCCTTCTGCCCGTTTGCCTCCTATTACATAAAAAATAAGAAAAAAAGAAAAAGGGCCTTTTCTGAGGAGGCCCCGGGCCCTGATTGCATTAAACGGGTTTAAAATGTAGGCATTCTTTTTAAATGAAAACTTTACTTGAATACTGAAATATTTAAGCTGAAATTCGCACTACGAAAGCCCCGATGCCAATAAATAATAATTATGACGTTATGAACGAAACTTAATCTTTATATATATACAATTCTACTGTACGTGTTTGTGCCACTGAACTCCTCTTAAACAGCTGCACCGATTTGAATGAATTTGTTTGTATGTTTTGGTGGCCTGGATGGTTTAGATTCACAAATCGGCCCGGCAGATGGCGCTGCCGTCGTAGGTTATTTATCTATACAGCAAATAAACAACTGGTATAAATATATACAAAACTTATGTGTATGTGTTCGTAATTAAACTCCTAAACGGCTGGACAGATTTTGATGATTTTTTTTGTTTGTTCAAGTGGAGTCGAGAATTTACATTATTAGATTTTTTTGTATGTAAGACGTGTGTACAGGACGTCTATGGCTTCAATACAACAAATTCAAATACCAGCGGATGTTCCGGAATCAGACTTTGCGGAAACGATACTTCATAGAGTTGGAGTCTTTCATTACAAGATATAAAAGAACTGACGCTACTACAATGTTCCTCATCACTGCAATTATTATAGTACTAGAAATGATTGTAAAAAGGATACAATTTAGCATATCGTGCAGTGAGGTCGGGTGATCAGGCGGCGGTGGCGGCGGCTGCGCACGCGGCGTGACAGCTCGCAGTGTGTATGCCCGTACGTACTCTTTGCGCAGGTCGTGGAAACGGGCGTAGTATGTGGGTAACGTGAGATCTTTGCTGCACGCCTCTGGGTGGAGACATTGTCTGGAAATTTTGTAACATACCCTTATAATTAATCTTCAAAATATTACATAGACATATTTTCACAGCCTAGAAAACAAAAATATTATCAGCAAGATTACTTTGAATTTTAACGAATAGGATATCGTTAATAATATTTTACAAAGGGTAAAAATTAAACACCAAGTCTATGTGAAGCCCAGCAAAATCAAGAAGACAACTGTGGCACTGACATCCATAAATTTGACATACATAGATGTCGTGTGCAACAGTCAATTGTCACTTCGGACACAGATTACAATTCTGAAAACGCCGCCACTTAGTAATTTTATCTTAGTCAAATTTATTTCCTACAAACAAACAAAATATACGTAAACAATGACTAATTTAACAATATTAGTCGAGAAGACTTTCAAACTAAAATCTAAACCCTATTAACAAAGCTATGACGCAAAAAGTTTATTTGTCAATATGTTAAAAACGTAAATAATGTGTCTGAAAATAAAACCGGAGAATGTTCTATTGTTTATTTAGCTAATGGAGAATTAATGTGGATGATGGAATGTTTGGAGTCACGTCAAACCAGTCAATCGTAAGATTAAATGCGATATGGCCTTTAAATTGCGCAGCAATGGTAGGTGCTCCATATTTTGATCCGCCTTCGGAACCTTGTAAACAAACCCATTGCCCTTAAAAGTAACTTTTTTAACAAAACTTACGTCTATACAAGGGTAATCATAGTTACCGAACTAGGTACAGGAAAATACTATATTTTGTGTAATTGCTGAGAAACATAGGCAGGAAACCGAAAGGTAAATATCATTTTGTTTTTTATCCCTACTTACCACGATTACTAAAAAGATATCTCAAGTAATATAAAAAATATAAAACAAAATTCGCATATTTTTTTTAAATTGAAATTGGAATGGAATGAACGAACTACGAACAATGTGCCAAAATGTTTATTTTTTATTTTTTATTCTGTACATATAGGTATTTTTAGTTCAGTTGCAAGTTCTGTATTGTATTTTTAAATCTTTAGATTTCTAATGTCTGGATTAGACCGCCCATTCTATCTTATTTTGTTTTTATCCTGTTCTGTAAACTAAATGTGTTTTTATTATTATTACTTGCCAACTTTTAAACCAAAGACAATAAAACCATAGAAGCTGAAGACGGGAAATCGCAACACCGCATTTATAATATTCTTTTTATTACTTCACATTTTATTTATTATTTTAATATTCTTTCAGTTATAATACTTTCAATAAAAAATGATAATGAACATCCTTCAAAGATTTTC
This sequence comes from Pieris melete, assembly GCA_963693345.1. NCBI lineage: Eukaryota > Metazoa > Arthropoda > Insecta > Lepidoptera > Pieridae > Pieris > Pieris melete. Next base: position 288,673 of record CAVNZK010000012.1, on the reverse strand, counting down.
CTCTTATCTTACGTAATTTTATGATAAGTCTGTTTAATTAATATCTTTACTAGTGAATAGCCATTTGCTTTGTATTTATTTATTATTAACCTTTAAAACTAATGAGCAGCTGTTAAAATAATAACAATAGAACAATACAGTTACAATATTATGTCATTTTGATGACTAACTTAAACCTTAATTTCAATATAGGAATTGTTTCTATTATGAAAGCATCAAAACATAAAAGGGTGGTTTTTTGTTGGGTACAAATTCAATTTAAAATTCACGCAAATTAACACACCACATAAAAACAAAAACAAAACTTAATACATGTAGAAAAATAATTATAATTCTCAGATTAGATTCTTTAGATTACTAATTATCTATTACGTGTTAACTGACGTTTCATTTAATTTGTTTGTTAGTCTGTGGAAAAGGCTTGAGAAATATTAATTCGAAGTTTTTATTGTTGGATCATTTTGTATTTTAAAGGAATTAGATTAAAGTAAAGTTTGTTTCTAAAAATACATATTTCAGCATTTGAGTTTTCGAAATGAGACAGAGTTTATTATTATAATAAGCGGGTGAGCTGCCAGCATCAATGTTAATACATAGAGGATATGTGTAATAAAGAATTACCATAACCACAGTAATCTATTTTTAAAATGTTTAACAATTGCTATTTGATTATTTAAATTTAGTAAAAAACGGAAGTGATAACGATCAGTTAAATATGGAAATGGCTGATCTGTTTACGTTGACCTTACTCAACCGATTTCCATGTGTCATTTATTCTTTATGTGGTCTATGGTTTCTTTTAAAGTTACGTTCAATACGTGGAATAAATTACAGAGGGCGACAGATTATAAGAGTCATTAGATGACATAGATTGGTAAGAGCAGTAGACATAATATGACACTGGGGTTGGTTTATACATACGAAATAAACTAAAACTAAATATATAAGATTTAATGTGTATATTTAAGTTTTTAACCTATTTAATTGGAATTTAAAATTGATAAAGATCGTATTATTTTGACAGGACTTAGGTAGAATCGATCTGTATCGGTGACGGGTTGACATCGTTATTTGTAAATATATTTATCAATAAATTGCCTTACATAATATAAACAATACATAAAGCAGTTTTTTATAGGAATGGGGGCAAACGGGCAGGAGGCTCACCTGATGTTAAGTAATAGACATAATTCCCATTTACACTTAATGCCAGAGGGCTCGCGAGTACATTGCCTAACTTTTAAGACGCTCTTTTCTTTAGTGCACAGCTCCGCAAGGCGGTGGTGGGTGGCAAAAACTGCCTTCAAAAACGCTCAGACGACAGACGTCGAGGTGATACAGTATTTTCGTAGTCTGCCTCGATGATGATGAAAGTTATCGTATGTCAAAATGTTTTATGTAGATTTAGAAACGTGACGCGCTGGTTCCCGAACATCAAAAATGTATCGAGTTTTGACAGAAATGAGGCAGTATTTTAAGTCTTTCTGAATCTCACCCTTCGTATCTAAATTTAATAGTAAAATGCGGTAGGGGAAGGCCGGGCAAAGTGAACACCCCGGGCAAAGCGAATAGTCCCCACTACTTCTGATTTATTCGTTCGACGGTTATCACGCCATCGTAGTGGCGTTCCGTCATCTTGATTTAGTGTGCGGCAAATACTAAAGCAGGAGGCCGCGTCGCGTGCCGCCCGCAGAGTGGAGATTTGTGTTTTTGTGAAAAAAAGATAGATTTTACGAGGTAAGTATATTGATTTTATTTCCAATTTTATTAGTTCTTTATCTTTAGAAATATTTTAATTCAGTACCATGTCAAAGTAGGTTTTTATTGTATCTTTCACAGAAGTTTAGAATTATTCGTTTTTGCACAAAATTTGTTAACCTCAAAAGTTACCTAGTCGGGCAAAGAGAATAGGGCAAAGTGAATATGGTATCCACTTTGCCCGCCATTTGTTATAATATATATTATTGACTTGTGATTTCATCATCTTGTTTATTTGTTTCAGATGGTTCATAGATATAAAAAAAAAACTAAGCAAGGGTCGTGGGATGAGAATGTAATGAAAACAGCGATTAATTTGTGCAAAGCTGGAGAATCCATAAAAAGCACAGCTAAAAAGTATGGGTTAGCCTATGCAACCTTGTACAGGCACGTAAAAACCGGCTCCTCTGCTCCAAAATTGGGTCGATTCCGTCCTGTTTTCAATGAAGATCACGAGATAGAGTTGTTAACATATCTGAAGAATATGGATTCTGTATTTTTTGGACTAACTCGAGACGAGTTCAAAAATTTGGCGTTCATATACGCTGCGAAAAATAATTTGAACTATCCGAAAAACTGGGACAAGTACGAAAAGGCAGGAGATGACTGGTTATCGTCATTTTTGTCTCGCCACAATCAAATTTCCCTGAGGACTCCAGAAGCAACATCGGTTGCAAGGGCTAAAGGATTTAACAGACGTGAAGTTGGACGTTTTTATGAAAACCTTGAAGCTTTGACTGCAAAACATGACATTGATGCATCTAGATTGTACAACATGGATGAGACAGGTATATCGACAACTACCAATAAGCCACCTAAAGTGCTATCAACGAAAGGAAAGAAACAGGTTGGCATAATTGCCAGTGCAGAACGTGGTCAATTAACGACGGTCATTGGTTGCTGTAATGCCGCTGGTTCGTTTCTCCCACCATTCTTAATTTTTGCTAGGAAAAAGATGCAACCCAGACTACTTGATGGTGCGCCACCCGGCACTCAAGGTACCTGTACTCCAAATGGCTGGACTTCAGGAGAGGTATTTCTTGATTGGATGCGTTTCTTCGTGGAACATGTTCGGCCTACACCAGAGAAAAAGATACTTCTACTATTAGACAACCATGAGAGCCATAAGTATTACCCAGCTTTGGATTACGCTAGCAAGAACAACATCGTAATATTATCCTTGGCTCCACATACAACGCATAAGATGCAGCCCATGGATGTAGCCGTTTATGGCCCATTGAAAACATATTTTGAAAGGGAGGTAAATGCTTTCCAAAAATCTCACCCTGGACGTATTATAAATCAATACGATGTGGCCAGACTGCTATCACCAGCATTTCTGAAATGTGCAGTAGCCATAAATGCCGTTCATGGTTTCGAAAGACCTGGTATTTGGCCAGTGAATAAATATGCTTTTGGCGACGAAGATTACGAACCAGCTGCTGTGATTGCAGGCACGTCTAACATGAATATTGGCACAGAAAGCACAAACTCACCAGAAAGGATTGATATTCCAGGATCTTTTGCAGAAACTTCTTCAACCCCTTCGCCTTCACTTATTCAAGAATTTGTTTCACCAAATCCAGTGGATCCTCTAGTAAAAATAATTCCATCACCAAACAGAGCTACCCCTTCTGAGCTTGAAGCCCTTGTTGTGCCAATTACAGACTCTTTTAAAACACCTGAAAAGATTAGTAGCGAAGTTGGATGTACACCTGAACCAGAACCTGGATGTTCCCAAATTTCTTCCGCTGTTGAGCCGGATGTAGCTACAAGTGCTCAGAAAATTGACACAATGCTGCCAGAGACCGAAGTAAATACTCAACGAAATACAAGCCGTGACAAATCACCAGATCCGGAACCTGGATGCTCAATCTCCCACTACAGTCCTTTGGTTTTGAGACCTATACCAAATCCTGCCAAATCAATGACCACTCGTAAACGGAAACTACAAAAATCTGAAATATTAACGAGTACGCCGATCAAGGAAGAGCAAAAGCAGAAATTTGAGAAAAATAAAGTTAAGAAGGTTACTAAAAGACTGGATGATAAATCAACGAAAGTTCTTGTTAAGACCGTTCCTAAGAAAACAAAGACTGACAAAAATAAGAAAAAAGCTAAACAGACAAAGAAAATGAAAGAATTTAAGGATATATTATGCTTTTTTTGCGGAGAAATTTACATTGAAGAAGATGATAATCCTATTGAAAATTGGATTCGATGTGACATTTGTCAACAATGGTGTCACGAAGAATGTTCCGCATTCAATGGCACGGAAGGGTATATTTGTGATAACTGCCAATCTTAATTTTTAATTATTTAAGTTCAAGTTATGTTTTTTTTTTCAGTTTATTAAAAAAAAGTTTCTTTAGTTTGTTACTCTCGTTTTCAGAGTTATTAACATGAGTATTCACTTTGCCCGAGAACTGTATCCGCTTTACCCAGGGGTCCGGGCAAAGCGAATACTTTCGTACTTTTTTGAATTCTATTTCCAGTTAATATATGTTTAATTATTTAGGTTAACTGATGACAGTATTTGTAAGAGCAATTAATAAAGACTGATTTGTACTAGTTATTTTGTTTTTATACCTTATACCTTTTCGGCTATAACCTTAAATATCTTAAGATATCCACTTTGCCCGGCCTTCCCCTACGCGTAACGATTTAGAAATCCGTCGCCTCGTTTGGTTAGGTTAGGTTAGTATATTAATCTTTTATTTTCCAGCCAGTCAGTGCTAAGACAGGTCGAGGATTCTCTCTTAAGGTTGGAGCCACAGTACATCATATTTTTTTGCACCGCGGTAGGGTATGCGCAATGCATTTCCCCAAGTAAAATAAAAAAATGTGTGCGTGTACTAGGTGTACACACGTAAGAAGTGAAACTTATATAAAACCTTTGTTGTACGCAGAACCATAATTGGTTTGTTTTAAGTTTAGAGGTCCGAAACTATTTCTTTAAACACAGTAAAATTTGATACACTGCCTAGCATACAATTTACAAATCAATTGCTGCAAATTGCGATTAGCAAATTTCAAGTCGAAAATGTAATCCGTTGTCAAATTTCAAAGTCAAAAACATACTACATGTCATATTTTAACGCCGATAAAGAAGTTTGACTTCGAATATGTAATCCGTTGTCAAACTTCAAAGTAAAAAACATACTATATGTCATATTTTAACGCCGATAAAGAAGTTCACTTCAAAAAGCAACATGGCGCGTAACGGAAAAATGTGACGCGTAACGCAAAAATGTGACGCGTATTACGACACTATTTTTTTTCCAACCCCGATAAAGAAGTTTCACTTCAAAAAAATAATCTTTTATTTAAATAAAGTTTTAGTGTAATAAATATTAATATACTAACCTAACCTAACCAAACAGAATTTTTGCCGCGGTGGCGTTAATACGTAAGTACCTAAAATGCATATATTTCTCTCAGGAGATCGAACTATAATATTCCCATACCTGAGTGGTGGTTGTCCATCGGTTACTAGCCTAAAGAGGGGAGAGTGTGGGTCCAAATTTAGTGATCGCACGAAGTCGTCAAACTGAAACAATAAAAACATATATTAATTACTAGCTGACCCGGCAAACGTCGTTTTGCAATGTTATTTATTTCTAGGAAACAATTTTTTAGTTCAATAAAAATAACTATCTACATAATAAAAAATAGGGGTTGATCGTAGAGGGATGTAAATTAGGGGTTGTATGTATTTCGTATGCTGTATCATAAAAAAATTAAAACAAAAAGTTTTGTCTAAAAAATTAAAATTTAGGGGTTGACCAATTTAGTGGGGGATGAAAAATAGATAGTAGCCGATTCTCAGACTTACTGAATATGCATAAAAAATTTCATAAGAATCGGTCGAGGTGTTTCGGAGGAGTATGGGAACGAACATTGTGACACGAGAATTTTATATATGTACTTATTAGATTAATGAAGTCAATTTAAACATTACGTCAACAATTTTAACTTTGAGCTTCTCGCATGTCTGAGACCATGGGTTCGATCCTCAAACTATACACAAAAACAAAAACAGAATATTAACCTATATATTATATATATATAGTGAAGGCTATTCCTAAACTGGGTTGATGAAATAAGAGCCATAGCAGGTGGAACATGGACCTGAACTGCCCAGGTCAGAAATTTATGGTGCCAATTGGAGGAGACCTTTGCCAACAAATGGCAAACAGACAAGGTTGGTTATTTTTAAGTTATTTTTTTTTTTCAATATTAGACATGTATATTCTAGCTAAAGTAAAGTTGGATACAGCGACTAAATTGTATATATAAAGATACATTGAGCGACTCTCAACCGGTCATAGGTTTCCAGTGCACCAATGGACTTTCTGCGTACATTAACACTTGTTCGTACGGTGAAGGAAACGAGAGGAAATCATGCTTTAGACATAAAAACTCGACGTCGTGTCAGGCGCAGAAGGTTGATCACCAACTTGTTTATTAGCAAACATTATCACGAAACAGATACAGAAACCTGAAGCCCAGACCTAAAAGGTTGTAGCACCACTGGTTGTTTTTTTAACTTTGAGTTAACTACTTTAAGGCCACGCTCAAAGTGGTTAATTTAGATTAAGCCATTTAGTAGATTTATTAGTTCACCGTTTACCATTATCATTAGTAAATCTTCCATTAGAAATAATCAACTAGCTATTATTAGCGCATTTAAACCTCTTTTTCGCGTCAGCTAAACGTATCCTGTATAATTAACGATTAATGTCAATGACCTGAACCGTTATGCCCACGGGAACTGGTTCCACCGGGATTCGTTTTGTAATTTTCGGTTCATATCTTTTTACCTGCACCGTGAATTATATAAGAGCAAACGTATATGTATGACGGTTTCGAGGATCAAACCAAACACACACACATCTACTATTTGAAGAAACACTTTTAAAGAAATATATCCATAATACACAGACATTTAATGCCACTAAATCAAGCCGATTCTAACACACATGCTTCAGTTACACATACTAATACACACCCACATATTATACACATTCTTTCTCTCGTATTATTATTTAGTTTATTTTTCAAAAAATCGTAAATAAAACCAATGATTTTATGTCAATCACGTGACTAAACAGTCACAGATTAGCGATTTAAATTTTAATAGCTTATATTTATTAGGAATAAACATAAAAATTAATATATGTACCTAGGTTCTATAAATAAATCAGTGGCGCTACAACCATTTTTTAGGGCTGGGCCTAAGATTTCTGTATCTGTAAGGCAAGCCGGTTTCCTCACGATGTTTTCCTTCACCATTTCAGCTAATGTTAAAACGCACCTAGAAAGAAAGATGCACAGCCGAGGATCGAACCTACGACCACAGGGATGAAAGTCGCACGCTGAAGCCACTAGGCCAACACTGCTCTATAGTCACTAATATATTAATCAGATTTTTATATATAGCCTATTATTATCAGTGCGAAGTCCGGTCCAGTCGTCATCAACCGCTGTCTTCGCCGTGAGACGCAACTCCGACGCAAGCACAGATTCCAAGTATATCTCCAAACAGGCGCTTGATTGGAACCCGCAAGGAGAGCGGAAGCGTGGCTGTCCCATGCAAACCTGGGGTCGGTTAGACGAGGCAAAGAGAGCCGGAAAGACTTGGAGCGTGGTCAAATACGAGGCTCAATCCTCAGACCGAACGCAATGGAGACGCTGTGGACGCCCTTTGCCCCATCTAGAGTCATTAAGTCAAGTCAATGTCAAGTCCGAATTGGTTGTGTCATATGCATATGCGTTTTTGTGTATTACCTTGTCATAGTTATGAGGAAAAGTAGGGAAAAGTACCTCAATTTAGAAATAGTCATTATGCATCACGCAATTCATGCATATATTGTTACATAATAAATGATCATAAAATAAAAATATTACTTTTTATGTAATTATTCTATTATCTTTCGCAATTGCTCTAGGCTTTTCGCGGAAACAAAACACAAACAGATGTTTTTTGCTCTCAAACAAGGACTTTGCTCTAAATCAGATACTTATAAAGATATTTTAAGGTTAAAGATTTAATGTGCAAAATAAAGCTTTTAAAGCCCTTGGTTTAGCTAGTGTCATAAAATCGATACGAATCAAGAACTGTTCCTGATTAGAAATGAATGTCACTGAGCCATCTATTATAAATTTCATCAATATGGATTTGACATTCGCTTACAACAATACCTTCGTAACATCCCTACTTTACAATCTATGGTTATATAATATATTAAGGTCTGTAATTTTTAATCTGGGAGAATGGGCGTAGAGAAAGTATAACTATCAAATACGTATGAAGTCCCGTAATCCTTCCGTATGTCAACGTCAAAAACATTTGACATACGGGACTGATTAGCGCTAAGCTTCTGAATCTTACTCTATCTTAGCTCAATCTCAAAATAACTTTATTCATATAGGTAAACAAGTACACTTATGAAAGTCAGAAAAGAAGTTAAATTAATTCTAAATTTACATTTACTACCAGTTCGCAAATCAAGGGCGTAGAGCGGGCAAGAAGAACTGGCAAGAAAATCTCCGCCACTATTTTTAATCGCTAAGTTTTGAGTCATACAAATTCTTTGAACTGGAGCAAATCAATCCCAAGGATTAGGATCTTTTAAATATTCGTCAAATTTATAAAAAAAACTATATGGCAAATACGCATGTGGAAAGAGCAGTTGGTAGACAGTAGGTACATATCTTCAGTATTTACTATTACAGCTCGTTTATACTATGGTTAAAGTTAGCTGTAATGACAATTAGTCGTCATTACGCAAATAATTGTCTCAATCATGGAGCAAAGGTGTTAGGTCTTTAGTAATTACTAATTACATACAACTGTTTGTCTTTGACTAATAGATTTGAATAAACCAAACGTTAAGTTTTCATAGACAAGAAATAATAAAATTTGTTGAAATAACAAAAATGTTTATTAATTACATAAATCGTGGGGTCCAAACCCTGACACAGGTATTTTTTTACCTAATTATAAAAAATACTTTTTTAACGCAATTTTTTGAGAATATCTATCGTGATCAAATTCACTTTAATTTTACTGATACAAATGTGATATTGTTGACTGAAATGTTTCTCGATTTTCCCACAAGTTAGAGACGTTTAAGGCTATGTTCACATGTTACGCGCGTTAACGCGCGTCAACGCGCGATCAAATTTGAAGAGCGTTCAGATGATGAGCGCTAACGCCATACCACATACACAATATCTAGTCTGTGGTATACCAAATACCACAATGTCTAGTCGCGCGATTTGAAAACGCGCGTCAAGTTTTTGCCATCTGAACATAGCCTAAAACGTGGCTTATGTGACAGTATTTTGTGTTGTAATTAGTGTATTTCTGAGCGTAATTTGTGTTTTTAATACAGTTAAGTTTCTCTATCTCTATACAAACGTCAAAAAGCTCGAGATACTTTTTAAAATACGATTGTTGCTAAGAAAAGTCATTTGCGAAATTCTATCTAGTCCCAGGACTCAAAAGGCCATAGGAGATTTACATTTCAATGTGTATGAACAAACATGCTGAGTGTTGACCGATAAGAAATGAATGAAAGATTATATCTTATCTTTTCATGTGTAGTGTATAGTCTATGTAGATTATAAAATAGAAGTTATAAACATCGATTGTTGTACAATATAGATTATGCAATTTTTATCTTATACAGAATTTTCTCTTATTTATTCTTTGATTTCTAGTTACGGCAAGCATAAAAATCTGATCTAGTGTAAAAAATTAATACATTTTTATTTTACAAACAACTTTTGATAAATAAACAAACTGTTTAGTGTGTTAATGCTGATTTGATCTATCTGGTCAATTATTTTTGAATATGTCTATGTTTCATAGACAATACAGGTCTTAGATAATAGAAGAACCCTATTATGAAAACGAAAGGTGATTCTAAGCCCCGTTACGTCAAAAGGCCTTAAATTTATTATGCACGGACCATTAAATCAAGATATTACATTATGATAATCCCATCAGGTTGGTTGAAGCGTAGTTTTAAATTAATTAGCTGGCAATTATTTTGAAGGTTATTGTGGCGCCTTGCGTATGGCAACAATTGTCTGTTATGGAATTTGTTTATGATAAACTTTTTGAATCTGGAACATAGGAACGTCCGATTCAGTGCTAACACTGGATTTTTTGTATATTGTTTTTTAATACAAATAGGCAGGAGTAAAGTTTAGCGATACCACTTTCCATGGACACACACTGGTGGCTGTGTGGCTTGCAAGTGTGTTGCCGGTTTTTTAAGATTTGGTACGCTCTTTTCTTGAAAGTCCTTAAATCGAATTGCTTTGGAAATAAATTTGTAGTGGTAAAACTGCCCTAAAACACTTAGTTGTGGAACGACAGACGTCGAGGTGATACAGGTGGAATTTCATATTCTGCCTCAACTACCGATTTAGAAGATTCAGAAAAACCCCACATCTTCACGCAACACCAAAGGACCACCCTTGTTACTAAAAATTCTTAATTTTTAATTAAAAACGAGGTCATAATTACAGTAACCAAAAACATGTCTATCGCTTCCGTCAATCAAGTTTGCCATATCTTATTTCCCGCCTAAACTTAATGTCAAAAATAAAGACTAAAAATAATTCTGCATTAGCAAAAAGTAACCGTCAATCACTCAATGCACTCTTTGGTTCTTTTATTACATGTTAAAATATCGCTTTTACAAATGATTGACAAAGTACTTAAGATATATATAGGTATATATTAGGTAGTTTAGCTTTTAGTATGCAAATAATACCTCAGCGTTAATCACATGCCTAACAATTACGTTTTTATAGGAAACGAGCCTACGGCCAAAAACGGGCAGTTATCACAGCCCATGGACACCAATTTTAGTGGATGCGTTGCCTGCCTTTGAGGAAGGTTTATATCTCTTAGGGAAGAACCCCACCGGGAGTCGATACCATAGTTCGCAAAAGAAAATATCTTGTGAATCGGAACATGGAAGACGTGGGTGGAAGTTTAAGTTAAGTATTCTATTGAAGACGAAAAAATAAATCGATAACCAATTAAAACCAGTTAAAGTAATATGCAAAAAATCATATTATATACCTGCATATATTAACTATGTATTGGTTTTTGTCGAGTTTTGATGTAATATTCAAATATCGTGTGCGAGTATTACAATAATTTAGAAAACATACCTTTTAACTGAAAACCTTCAGAAATTAGTGAATATTTCAAAAATTTATTAGATTTTGATAAAACTGGGACCCTATGTTGATATATATATATATATCACTTTTAATGTAATTTCATGTGTCCTTTTTTATTATGGTCCTTTTAACTGTTTATATGTTTTAATTGCTTTGCTTTGTTCGATTAGTTTTGTCTAAATAACTATATGTCTTTATGTATTTTTGCACTTCTTGCACTTATCTAATTTAATTTATATTGTTACAGTGGTTGCCTGGAAGAGATCGCTCGCAAGCGATAAGGCCGGCAGCTGCCCTCCTTTTTATTTATGTTAATTGTACTATATTTCAGTACACTTGCAACAAAGTGTTAATAAATAAAAACTAAATATATATAATCTAACCAAAGACATTTTTGGGCAAGCATTAAAATTTACCTGTAAAATAATATTTTCTAAAGGCTGTCCCGTCTGAAACTCTTCAGTTGGCAGTCTGGTCGGTCTCACAGCATATTCTCTTTCGCCGATAATCTGTAACAAAATTATAACGATAAGCGAAACGTTATTCATTAAAAAGTAGAACGCGGAAAAAGATTTTTGTAAACAATGTTTATTTGTATACCTATAAGACCTCAAAGTTAAAAATAAGTTAATTTTAAAAACGCAATTAAAAGAATTCGTTGTTTACATGTATTTAAATCCTTGAACCTTTTAAAACAGAACGAGTTTATTTTACGCCAAAAAAACAGATCCGGAAAACTGTTGTATTAATCTGTAATAGCTAAGACTTGATACCCAACAAAAGTTTTCAAATTAAAAAAAATCTGAAAGGGAGCTTGTAGTTTATTGTTTATCAGAATGCCAAATCATAAAATGACTGCTTCACGACTGATTTGAGAGCGACCGCCGATGCAAAAACCGCTGTGTGAGTTCGAAAAGTGAGTTAGAGAATCGCAGGGCTGATATCACTTGGTCTTGTCCTTATTATCTGTTTCGTGTTTTTTTTCTAATAGGTATTAAAGGAGCCTTTTATGGCATGCCTGTTTCTCCACAATGTTTTCCTTAAGAGCGACTGTAAAATGTAGAAAGAGAAGCTACGGCACCACCATTGGGAGTGAGAGTCACTCAAGCCAATAGGCCAACTATTATTTTACTTAATTTTTAAAACATTAAGGCAACAATTATCTGTAAATATCAGCTACCTAGCTAGCTATTATTTTTATCGCATATTGACTCCTTGCTTATATGAAGTATAAACTTTTTCAGTGTTTGTTTTTAAATAGTAATATATAGGTTTTTGCTGTATTAAATACTAAAAACGATTGGATAACAGCTATTTTTAATTATAAGTATGCAAATATATGTACTTGCTACATTAAATACCGATCGCATTACTAGGAATCGATTTCATATAAATATATACAGCATATCTTCATCGTTAGTAATAGCTGGTCTAATCATCTGTTTTTAATGTTGCTTAATGTTTCACTAAGTGCAGAGGCAGAGTTCAATACTTCACATTTCACTTTTTGCGAAAATATACCTACCTACCTATGATTTTTTGAAGTTATACTTCATTTGGCGCGTTAGGGAAAAATAATAAGAGTAAATTTTTACGGTGCGCGCGCACACCGCTAGCTTTAGTCAACATTTCAGTTTTTTCTATTTTAAGTGTCGTTTCTTCTACAAACGTAGAATGAAATTTTTGAAAAGATTTTTATCTTGTTACGCCAAACAAGTATAATTTCTAACTCGTGTATATAAGTACCTACATACACATTTTTTATAGAGGGCCGGGCTCACATATGTTAAATGATACCACCCATAGACTCTCATATGAGGCTCGGCCTTTTAAGAATTGGCACGTTTCTTGAAGGTCCCTAAGTCGATTTGGTTCGGAAATATTTCAATGGACAGCTGGTTCCACATACTGGTGGCGGAAAACGCTGCCTGGGCGACCGATGATAAAACTCAGCTGCAGGTATTCGAACATCTACTTCAAATACTGTACTATAGGTATGATAAATTCTAATCTCAAATGTATCACCATTAAATGTTACGCGTTAAAATTTGGCGGGTAGGTACTTCAGGAAAACCCGTCCCTTAAGTACCCGCAATCTTAATTTAACATTATATAGGCTTTTAAATTATCTTTAATTACATATGGTTTAGAAAAAAAAATGTAGGTAGAAAATATATCTATTTTGAAATTTGAATTTCATTTTTTTATCTTCCTACTAACGATATTTTGCTTCCGCTTATATTTTTTTTTTTAATTTTTTTTTACGTCTACTTGTTAAGTAATTCATCAATTATTTGTGAGTAAATATTATAATTAATACCTAAATCCCAGTTATCTTACAAGTATCTATAAGAACGCAGTAAACTGTAGGTATAGGTGCAAGAAATATTCGTCGGAAGCTGGTAAACCGCCGACCTAACTGTTACAAATGTGAAAGCGTCTGTATGTATATTACGCTTTCACGATAAAACCGAGGAACTAATAGGAATTTCTATAAATGAAAATTTTTATATAGGCGTATTTGTTTCGGTACTAAAACAAAGATTACTAAACTAGTTGAAAAACGTGTACATACTATATTTGAAAATATAATTACTTAGAAGACAGGAAGTACGCCCTAAATCTATTTACAGTGCCAACTAAATGGAAGTTAACTCAATTTAAAATACATAAAACAAAAACGATGTATACAAAGTCCATAAAGATTAGGTTGGAGTGAATGTTCTCAACAAGTGCCACATGTGGTTCCTATTTCAATTTTAGCTCGACGAATGGAATTAGAGCTGGAGCGCATGCGCTGCACTAACCAATCAGAAGCTTGACAATCATAAACAATCATGGCGGCCAAATCAGCGCGCTATTGTGATAACATTGATAGTCTAATAAGCTTAATTCACGGCTTTGCCTGATTTGAGGGCCAGTGTTTGATTGATCGTAAATTAATTGAGTTCTCGTACATATAAACGGTAAATATTAGATTTATATTGTATAATGTATTATTCTGATAAAGCCGATTGAGCGGCCTTGGGGCGCACTTTGAACGTACGGGTAATTCGTTGTTAAATTTAATTGACAAAGTCTTGGGATAATAGAGTATAATACTATAGTCAGCAAGCATCAACCTTCAACACTGTCAAATTATCGTAGACAACAGCACTGCAGATTAGCAAACCTTTGTGAAAATGTCTAGACGCTTATTATGCGATCATTTGACATGACATTGCGAATTTAATAAATTTGAAAATGGAATTTAGGCAAAAACGTAATAAGCGTTACCACAGCTGTATATTGTATGTAAAGTCGGGTCGCGACACCCATTGCGCATGCTCCGGTCAAATGTCACTGACAATGGCGGGAAAGGAGCTCTTTGCCAGCCATTAAATTCGTTTGACGTTTCATTATACATAATACGATTTCGTTTTCATGAACTATATTTACAAAGTTATTTTATAATAATGGCAGGCAGGGTCGTGTTTCTCATAACAATAATGTCTACACGTTAAATTTCATAAAACGACTGGGTATGGTAAACAATCTATTTTAAAATATAAAACTTTTAATAATTTTATTTTCAAAATACTTTAATGTCATTTCAAATTGAATGGATGTATGACCAATTAAAGTCTTAAAATAAACTTAATTATTTTCCGTATACAACTCTGGAGGTAAATTTAATGAGAAATCAGATAAGATAAAAATGACATAAAATTAATTTATTTTCATCGAGTTTAAAGCACGAGTCTATACAAACAATTACCGATATTAAGACGTCAATGTCACACACTATAAAAAACAATATTTCATTCAACGCCCGTCTCAGAATAAATTTCCACAGATATTTTCATTTTTCACGAAGGTTTTTTAAATGCAATTGACAGTGGCGCCATTTAAAATAAATAAAATAAAAAAGCCTTTATTGTTGTTAACAAGTTTTACACAGAGTAGTTTCATGTGCCTAAAATTACTTATGACTACTATCTAAAAAAAACACATTTTGACTATTAACTAGAGTTTAACTAATATACTAACAATTTTAACATTTATTGACTATCGGCAAACGGTAGTTCGGTTACAACTTGTCTTCCGACAAAGGCCTCCTCTAAAGCTCTCCAGTCTTTTCTCATTTTTGCAGTGCGAGTCCATCATTGCAGGGCGCCATCTATTGTCTAATAAATAAACTAAAATTAGTCACAGTTTGGAAGCCTATTTGGATTCTTTGGTATAAGGCATCTTGGAATATGCAGCTTTTTTATCGTATTAATCTCGCGATTTTTGGTAAATAATCTTCTCCCTTCTTTCCTAGTTCTCCCATGACAGACAGTTACAGGACGAAACAAATCTTTGAACAAGAACATTCAAATGTTATTGAAACATGAATAGTTTTATAATAGTTAATCAACCGTGTTGTACTTGGAATTAAGTAATTTACAAGTTATATCAATAATCAATGGTTTAACCGCGAAATTGTAGATAATTATGAACGGGCCAAACAAGCGTGAATTCCAGTTATTGTGTACCATAATTATTGTTGTTCTAAGAATTATAAAAAAAAACACGTTTATATATAGAAAATAAACATAGATTATATCCCATAACGGGACACATATTATTCATTTTATCGGAAAGCTCCATAGTTAACAGACTATAATGATTATTTGTTTTTCATTTGATTATTTCCTTTGTAAGAACGTTTAAATGGGCATTCTATTTTTAAAATCAGAATTACCTGTGACAATGCACATTTGTCCATGTAGTCTGTGGTATAAAAATTATTGATTCAAGCATTGCGCAAGTTGTGTTCGAATTTTAAAATATGCATATTGATTCGATGAATAAATATGACTATAGATCATACATATCCAAAGTGTACTTGAGCTGCTCGCCTTTAAAAACATAAACAAGAAAATGAAATGTTAGGTTTTGTAAGCGATCGGAAATGACGAAGCAACTTCTAACATGCAACATGGATCGCAATACTTATGAACACGAATACCTTAAGTGTTTTAACTATTACTCACTACTTGCTATTTCGTTTAATATATCATAGTGTTCGTACAGTAAACTATAAACATACTATATGGAATATCCCATATTAAAGTTATTAAAATGAAAAAAAAAAGTTTTTGTAATATGTAATCATTTCTTTTATTTCGGTCTTTACAAGTAAAATATATGCATATTAATTTAAAATTGGAATCAGAAATCCCCGCTAAGATCACCCGTGACAAGTGAAGCAATCTCTAACATTTATATTCTGTGTACTAACACAGACAATACTACAGATGATAAATGTTCCACAGTATAACGTTAATATCTAATACATAGATTCGCTTAAAGCTCACATATGGAATGCCATGCAAATTAGGATAATTAAATTACTTGAACAATAAACTGGTATTATTCAGGTTATTCAACCTCACACGTGGGTGATACAATGTTATTTAATTTCCGTGTAATCATCTTATTTAACATAGATATGCATTACCGGATCGGTAAATAATGTGTTATTAATATAACAACATTTAATTTTATATATTATACGTCGAAGCTCACTTTTTATATCAGAAACATAAATATAAAAAACATATCCACAATTCCATTTAAAATGATAAAATAACAATGCTTCTTATAAGTAAGTATTATATTAAAACTTTCTCATTATTATTTTATTAGTATATTTATTTCAAACACACAAATATACAGTATTAAAAATATTCTTAACTTACATAGTAATAATAATAATTATTAAAAATGTATAATGTGAAAATTAAAACAAATATACAAAAAAACTTGTGTACCTACTTATGTACCTACACGCGTTGGAAGTTATACTTCTTGGGCGTAACAAGATAAAAAACTTTTCAAAAATTTTATTCTACGTTTGCAGAAAAAGACACTAACAATAGAAACAACTAAAATGTTGACTATAGCTAACTTCAGGGTGTCGGTTTTTTGTGACGGTGTGTCCCGAACGCGCCAAAAGATGATATAGGTATGAAGGTAGATATGAGAAGGTGTAACTTCAAAGTTTGATCCCTGTGGCACAATTTCTTCGTTCTATTGCGATACTTATTCATTGGGTGTACTACCGCCAACTTAAATCTTAAATTAACGCCTGTGCACTTGAGCCCCACGGCCCAAGACTTCCTTATTTATATATCTATATATGCATTCTTTATTATTCGATTCATATACTAGTGTGTTTTTGTATTCGTAGTACGTTTACATTAAAAGCAATAATAAATGGGCAGTGTTACTGCAAGAAACAGGTTCTTGCACAGAAAAATATCAAGTAAAATATCAGCGTATGTTAATTTAAATATTAACACACATATATATATATAAAACACGCATAATGTGAATATTACACATATATGGTACGTAAAGCTATAAGCCTCGTAGACATTAATTGTTCTATTCTTATCACCATAGTTGCTATCATGCCGTGACAAACATTAAATTACCTTTAATGCCTTATAGTAAGAATTTTTTACGAATTACATATTTTTATAAGCAAGTAGACGTTCAACATTATGTACTTATGTCGCAACAAACTAGCCTAATAAGCCGTTCAATGAACAGCCTAGCCTTTTAACTAAACAGCGCCGTTAAACTAACGGCCTGAAAGATATTCAGCCGTAACGTTAGTAACGACATTTAATAAACTGGCTGGCTAATGCTTAGCCCACACCATCAATGTTGTGGTTAGCCAACGCCATTTTGACAGTTTGTAGAGTTTCGTTTCGAGTTTGAGAGTGGCAGAAAGTGGAACTAAATTTAAAGTAACAGTGAACAGGCTAGGCAAGTAATGAGACATCATCGATTAAAGTCATTTGCCTAGCTGTTTGATCAACTGGCTAAATATTTTTCAGGCCGTTAGTTGAACAGCGCTGTTTAGTTAAAAAGCTAGGCTGTTGATTGAACGGCTAATTAAGCTAGTTAGCTGCGACAAGTAAGTATATAACTTACGTAGTTTTGTTTTTAAGACCTGCTTGTTTCGTTTTTACCTTCAAGAGTACAATGCGCACATAGAATAAAAATACACCTTCCATTGTTTTTTTGATAGCAGTAGTCAATCTATTAAGAAGCTTGTCAGACGTTAATATCCTTCTGACAGAAGCCAGTCGCAATTTAAGACTTGTAATGACAATGGCTTGTCACGTGACGTGTTACAAATTCGTTTGGTGAATCACGTCTGCTCTATAATACTATTGTCGATATAGCGTCTATAGTGACATAGTTTATTCCGTTTGATCTTTTCCAGGCTATATTATCTGTGGTTATGAAACAAATATTTTTGCGAAAGAAACCTGCCAAAACCGGTCCGATTCTTTGCAACAAAATTAATATCAAACGTACAGTGTATTATTATTTTATTTTATTAAATAAAATGTGACCTTCTATTGTGTAAAATTATTCCTATATTGGTCAAGGCGCAGTATAATTTAGCAAAATAAAATTATAAATTTTAAAATCATAATGTAATTGCGGAAAAGAAATATTTAAATTTATATTTTCAGTTTGTATTTTACGTCATAACTTGCGTAGTTTTAATCTTTGAAAACCTAATTTTTCCTACTTTTAGAAGCACTTAGCAAGGTTTACATATTCATAAGGACAGAGTGAGTAAATATTTTTTTTACTAATAGACGTGAATTACGCAAGCATTAATAATTATTAAAATAAATAACCACATACACCAGACTGACGTCAACTGTCAAATCCTACTCCATAGGGCAAATGAAAAAAAAGTATACTTGATCAAGTCATACGCAAGTATGTGATCACCTTTTCTGTGCTTCGTTGACACGTCGTTGATTTTTTAGTACCTACTAAGACGCTTTTCTCGCCATGTTATCTTTTGCCGTACGAGCGAGTATTAAATACGCACATATACAGTCCATTGCTGCACAGTCACGGTACGAACCTACAACCCAAGGGATGAGAGACACACGCTGGAGCTAGGCCAACATTCCTCGCCGTACGGGTGAGTGTTAAATACGCAGTGTGTTGTCACACAGACAGAAAACCCAATCGCATTACATTTATAAGTGAATCAATATCACTTAAATTTTCATTGTAGTATTGATAGTATTGATTTCCTTATAGTTTTAGGGAAAAGTTACAGAAATTATTAGGGAAATAAAGAAGTAAACGTAAAAGGACAACTACGAGAACAGATTACATTAAAAGGTCAAATTCTTAAGTTTTCCAAATGAAATACAAATATATTTATTTTCCAGGTGCGCACGCGCCGCACCAAATCTTTCTGGCACATGTATCGGGACAGGCAGAATCCTAGTGTAAATGTGAATTGCCTAAGTATAATGATAAAGTAATTTAAAGGCCGGCTAAGACTATTAATACAGTGATTTGTGTCTGTCGTGAATGTTCTTTGTTTGGGGCCAAATTACAGAAATTTGGTCATTACTTATTTATTATTACTACATTTTGTTTACCATCACCTTAGGGATGACAGTCACACGCTGAAGCAACTAGGCACAAGAAAATATGCAAGTTTTGCAACGTATTTTCGTAAGCCCTTTCGGTGATAGCTACTAAAGATTTCACTGCAAACCGAACTATGGTTTGGAACGCCTTTGCTCATTAAGCAAGGAGGTTTCACATGGGCTTGGTTAATTAGCTGTTAAAATGTGTGACAAAACTTGATGAATTAACACTTCTCGTCAGCCACAAGGCTGTATGTTTTATCATTATTATTGCGAAGCATTGAGAATTTTTTGACGTGACAACGTCTTATAAATCAATGAAGCCGGTTGCACGCATGAAAAAACATGACGCATGCGGCGTTACCTCGCGGCGAGGCGTTACCTCTGAGGCGTTCCATTTAAGGCTGGAAGTGCAAGCGAGAGCGCGGTACGAGCGACAAAGAGGCACAAAAGAATGACATAATTGAATTTATGCGTACAAATAAATGTAACTTGATCCATTCAATTGTAACTTTTTCAACTTACTTACTTAACTTTCAAAAAAAAAAAAATTTTCTTTTAAAAAAACAGGCAACGATTCCATCAGTATTTTCTTATGACGTTGTCACGTTCAACTATCGTCAGTACAGACAACCGATTTTTTTTTAATGGAACAGGGCGGCAAACGGGCAGGAGGCTAAGATAAGTGGTACATGGATACTCACATTGCCATCGTTTTAAGAATCGATACGCTCTTCTTTTGAAGGTTCCTTAGGCAAATTGTTTCGGAGATACTTCAGCGGGCAGCTGGTTCCACATAGTGGTGGCGGCAAAAACTGCCTTAAAAATGCTCAGTTGTGGAAGGACGGACGTCGAGGTGATACGGATGGTATTTCGTATTCTGCCGACGTCCGATGATGAAACTCAACTTCAGATATAATTCCGAACAAATCATCTCCATGGTAAATGCGGTAGAAGATGCACAGTAACCTGTACTGTATGGTAAAACAAATCTTTGTATTACCATACAGTACCAGTTCTTTCTAAGTGTTAAATAAGAAGTAACATATTTTTATGTAATAGGAGGAAAACGGGCAGGAGGCTCAGGATTGCCCGAACGTTCGCAAGTGCGTTGCCGGCCTTTACATCACTAATTTAAAAAATGCAATAAGACATATCTAAGGGAGTCGCTTGAATTCATGAAACAAAACACTAACGAGGTTCCATTAAACCAGAAAATTATGAACCGTAACTAAATACGAAAACTATGCTAATGTATCACATAAACTCGGTTATTACGTTTTGGAAGATTTTGGGACCTTCAGATAGATAAGTAATTAATTTAAAATATTATAAAACCTCTTACTGTTTTTTTTTAATATATAAATTTAGTACATTGTCTTTGATTGACATAACCTTTACACATTTAAAGAAAAAACTTTTTACCGGATTAAAGTTATGTTTTATTATAAATTTACAATTATTTAACATAATTTTTTATATTAAATAATTAATTTTAATAAATTAATTTAAATATATAAATTTCCCAATATCCCCGACTTCTGGTGTGGACCATTTTATTCACATATCTATACTATATAAAAATAAGTCGGGTTTTCCTTCCTGACGCTATAACTCCAGAACGCACGAAACGATTTGCACGGTTTTACATTCGTTGGAAAGGTCTCGAGCTCCGTGAGGTTTATGACAAAGAAAATTCAATAGAAAAGCGAGAGCACCAAACGAAATGTTACATAAAACGAAGCCATCTGGTGGCGAAACGGAGTTCGCCGAGTTTTCTAGTTTTGTATAAATATATATATTACTATTCCTATTCTATATTCATAGGCGAGTGGTGATCCGTCGTCCCGTCTCCGCTACTCTCTTGATGCAGTGAGTGACGCATTTCACTATCTTACAGTCTTACTGCAGAAATGTTCCAGTTGCGATCTGAAGCTTCTTAATATATCACGTAAATGCTCGGTAGTTTATATCGATTTGATGCTCCAAATCGCACGTGGAGGCTCCAAATACAGGACACTATAATGAGATTAAAGAACTTTACTCTCATAAAAAACATACAGAAAGCAAAATATATGTCACTTGCATGAAAAAAAAGTAGTTCCATTGACTACTCAAATGACGTTTCAATAATTGTTTACAATTGCATATTTTTGATCTTGGGTTTGTATATATCTTTAGCGTGCGACTGTCTTCCCTGAGGTTGTACGTTCGTACCCCATCTGTGCAGCAATGGTAATATGTACGTATTTAATACTAGCTCGTACGGTGAAGGAAAACATCGTGAGGAAAGCATGCCTTAGAAAAGTCGACGGGTGTGAAGCACAGAAGGCTGGTCACCTACTTGCCTAAAATAAACCAATTTTCACGAAACATCTGAGGCCCAGACCCAAAAGTTTGAAACTGGGTTTTTTTTGTAAGATTATTTTTTTATTAGTAGAATAAAGAAGTGATGTAGGGGGATTATTTGTCAGAATGTTTCGTTTAATTGTAATTGGTTCACAATTGGCCAATCACAGTCAAACGGAACGCGTCATAGTTTCGTCTATGTTTTATATTTTCGATCGGTTTACTAATTAAGGGGAGTATAAGTTATTTATCTCTTAATAAAGTTTTATTTATCACGAGATTTTTATCAAAACGGTGCAATTGAAAGAGCCGAGTACAAAATTAACATTTGGGAAAATTTCCAACTTTCATTTAAGGTCAGCATAAAGAGGTGACATTACAATGTTGTCTTAATGATTTGAAGGTTTGTAAAAGCTGCCAGACTGGTAGTCAGTGCTCCAAATAAAAAGTAAACAGCCAAATTTGAATTTCGAACGTTTTCTGCATTTGCCAGATTTGAATTTGGCGACTTTATTTAAAATATAACAAATAAGGAACTGTGTTTTTACTTGAAACTGGCATAAAGTCAAAACTGTTGCCATATTATTAAAAATAAAATAAGGAACTGTTTTTCTCAAAGATTTCATCTTCCTATTACGATTATCCGAAAGTTAAGTAGTATAATAAATGAAATTGCATATTAATACAAAAAGAATTCCGAGGTTATAAATTCTACATTGAAAATAGTAAACGGCAACAATAAAAGAGTCTTTCCTTCAACTTTGAATTTGTTCTTCTTGGAGTAGAGACTCTTGGGATGTGGGTTTCAACTGCAAAGGCCCTAGTTAAATATTTAAATTGGTAAATAGTACTTGTGACCCCAGAGCTGGTGCTTTCCTCGCTTAACGAATAATTACGCAATACAGTGAGAAACGCTGCCAGCGATAAAGGTACAGGGACCAAAAGTTTGTAAATTTGTTGTTATTTTCTATTTATAATTTATTAATAATAATTATTATTATTACGCATTACTATGTAGGTTAAAATTGTAAAAACATTACCAATTTACCACACGCATAACATTTTGCTTGCGTAATGAAATTTTATTTGCTATAAACATGTTATAAAAATTGACGTCAATGAATTTAAATTAATAAACTAAACAATAAAGTGATGAAATACATACGTATACGAAATTAATATTTTGATTATATCTATATTAATTATTAATAAAATTTTATATTTTATTAAAATCTCAAATGACGAATTGTACCTACATTAAAATGCCACGTGCTTTTACTATCGAAGAAATAAATTAAAAAAATAAAATCTATATTTGTATTAATTTTTGACACTTAATATTTTAATGATAATTAAATTCCTAACATATCTTCCTTTTTCCCTAATCCCCTAATTCCCCATCTAAAGTTTTAGATTTGTATAAATATGAACATGACTTAAAAATTTGTTTGCCAAAGAGGTTTTAAAAGTTACAGCTGTCACAGACTTTTTGTAGTCATTATCCAGCTCCACAACTTTTCTCTAGAACTAAATCTCTTATCTCGGTTTTGTTTCCGTTAATTTGACTCGCAAATAACGTATCTGTCTATTACTAAAAGAATTTTCCAAATCCCTTCAGTAGATCCAGAGATTGACCCTACAACATCGACTGCGTCTTTATGGCAGACATGTTTAGTCTTTGAACTTTATTAGTTCGGACGAATCAAACTCTATGGATAGATTTTGTTACGCGATCGCCGATAAGTGACTTGTCTCTGTACGGTATCAAGCTTTCTAGGATATCCTGTGTAGTATGGAAATCCTTTTTCTAGAGAAAAATATTCCTTTTACGATTTTTAGACTATTAAATGGAACCCACAGGTAATACAGTGTATTATTTAAGATGTAGTACTCGCAAAAACCAAAGACAACGTGTATTGTGTAAAACTTACAAACTGCAAGGCCTAGGGACTAAAGATTCCGTGTCTGTTACCATGGTTACAATTTTTTTATTAAAAAAAAGTGTCTGTACTTATGTTATACATCTTTCGCGTAACAACATAAAAATATATTTTTTTTTTAATGTTTCGCCTTATTTGTAGAAAAAACGACACTAACAATGGAAAAAATTTACTCTCATAATTTTTCCTTAACGCGCCAAAAGTATAACTTCAAAAAAACTAAAATGTTGACTACATTTTACTTCAGGGTGGCGGTTTTTTAGGACGGCGTGCGCGCGCATCGTAAAAATTTACTCTCATAAATTTCCTCTAACGTGCCAAAACAAGTATATTATTATTATTATGTTTGGTAACTGTTTACTTTAGCCTAAACTTTGTTCATAGTTGACCGCGTAACGTTTGTTTATGGGTTATTCTTGCCGTATTCAATATAACTTTTTGAAGGATGATATAAAACGATTTTAACAATTGATAGATTCGTGTATTATTATTATTGTATAGGCCAGATTGTAATTCATGTTAATTCACAGACTTGTGAACTTTATCTTAATATATATAAATTACGTGTCACGTTGTTTGTCCGCTATGGACTCCTAAACTACCGAACCGATATCAATCAAATTTGCACACCGTGTGTAGTTTGATCCAACTTAAAATATAGGAAAGCTTACATCTCAATTTATACCCGCAATATTATTTTATTGCAAAATATTTGTTTATTATTTGATACCCACAATTCTAACAGATGACGCTGTGTTTAAAGTACCGTTTCACAAAAGCTACAATTTAATGGGATAACCACCAAAAAGCATGGTGGTCTCCATGACTGGTGTTCTCCTACCGTTTCCCTTGAATAGTTTACTACTATGTAATATAATAAAAACCTTAGCCACAGCAACGCTTGGCTGAGTCTACTAGTTGTAATATAAAAATTATACCTATACCTATATACCTAAGTGATATTGCGTACACAAATTAAATTATATTGGAATAACTCGTTAGGATAAATTTTCCATGTAAAAACCTGATAGACTGTGGACAAATCCTCTGTAATAAAGTACTTACAATGGATCACAAAGGTTATAATTAGTCTCTGCCCGTTGACGCTAATATGCCTTTATCTTTAATACGCACGATGTTCTTACGACTTAGCTTATTTATTTATTTCGTATACCTACAGCTAACATAAATTATATACGACAAAATCTATACAAAAAGGTTCAAGTACTATTTAAATACAAAGAAAAAGAACAAAAACTAACCTTAAAATATATTATTAAAAGGAGTCCCTTTAGGCAAGGTTCCGAAGATACTGGCACTACTTTCCCATTATTTTATAATCATATAAGTTATAAAAATCTTTTCTTATACAAATCCTCTGATATCGGCCTAGTCTAGCAGCAACCACCAAGGCTATGTACTTTTTGTTTCTATTATAGTTCCTAAGATTAAGAGATCCTCAACATCGACCTATCTTGACCCAAGCATGATACTCCAGCCTCCAAGAAGACCGCAACGCATGTCAAAAGTTTTATAAAATACCTGTTTTAACTTATTAGATGTGACCTTGAAAGATGAAGAAGTACAATAACATAATGGAAAATCTTAGCTCTGATATTAAAATATATGAAGTATTTACCGACATATATACTTATATGTTATTGAAGTGGACCCTTGAATTGTCCGGTAAACATGCAATTTGTAAATCAAACTCTTGGCGAACAAATAAACGTGTCGAGTATTTCAAATGTTTCACTACTTTATTAAGAAATGTATATGTGAAGATAAAGGTGACTTTATAGAACAAACGGGCTGGAGGCTCACCTGAAGGTAAGTCGGGGACACTCAGTGCTACGGTCTTCTTGAAGGACTGGAAGTCCTATTAATAATAAGCTGGTTCATCATACCGCGGCAAAAAGCCTTTTATGCTACTTAGCTAAATATAATATGACTTATATAAGATTTTTATTTATCGAGCAGTGTTGGCCTAGTGGCTTCAATGTGACTCTTATCTGAGGTCGTAAGTTCGATCCCCGGCTGTGCACTATTGGACTTTCTGTTGTGTCTCATGTTAAAAGCGCTATGTGCGCTCGATCGAACGGTGATGGAAAACATCGTGAGGAAACCGACATGTCTTAGACCCAAAAAGTCGGCGAATGTCAGGTATAGAAGGCTGATCACGTACATGCCTATTAGATTGACAAATAATCATGAAACAGATATAGAAATCTGAGGACCAGACCTAAAGTTTTTTTTTTTTTTCAGTTACACAAAAACAATAGATCTAATAAATCAAATTAATACGCAATTTGAAATTGTTAATCTGTGTAGTAGCCTTTCCAAGTACTTTTATTTAAACGCATTTTAAGTAGGTTTATTTTAATGTATGATACATATCTGAAAAAATATAACATTAAACCTCACCTATACATAACATATAATGTACGATTTTTATCATCGTACAGAAAATCGTTAACAAAATCGCATCGTAAGTTGTTAAGTGACACTGCGTTGCATGAGCTTCGTGAAACCAGTTCCAAAACTAGTACAGTACCCAACTTTTATAACACACGCAATTTTAATCCGTATCACCTTGATATAAGATTTAAAATCTATCAAAGTATCACGTCACGGATGAAAAATTTAGGGACACATATTTATTGCTAGCAATTAATGATGGTTTTAATATTAATCTTATTAACTTGTGTTTAATATTTTTTATCAGATTTAATAAATGTATATTTTATGAACGTGTTGTATGTTGTAACTTGAATATAAGCAATTTATTAAAAGATATTTTAAATTTAAATTTCAGCACGTAGATAAATTGCTATATACGAGACAACTATGCATGTCTGCGTTATCTACTTTCAACTCTCATGCAATTTGGACTTTATTGCTTTGATTTAAGGTATATTTTACAAATTTAAGTGTTGCTATTACGAAATAAAGCATTGAGACTTCAAAAACGTCTTGAAGTTTGACATACGTCATAGTTCGCGCTAATTCTCATTTCAGAATCTTACCTTAGTCTATAACTTGAAATATTAAAACGAATATATACCTCGACCAACAGTTGTACTATGACTACAAATTCTCGTGAATTGAAATAGTCTTTATAATATTGTAATTAGGTGTATTTTGCAATGCACATGTTATCAATAAGATAAGGTTGGAAGGGTTCTAGAACCAGAGACAACCCCTTGCCGACATTTCAAATCACATGCGTAAGTGTGATTATTTCAATACAAACTAGTAGTTCCTACACTTACGCTATATTTTGTACAATAAACTTAATTCTTAATTAAACTGTATATTTACAATCAAAATAAAAAATTGCTGTTTCTAAATTTCTAAAAAGTCTTGATTACGATGCAACATGCAATTTGTCATAACCAGTTGAAGTAGACATTAAATTAATTTTTTTCACACCCATATAATTCACACATATTCTCACTTACACAGTCATGCTTTACTTTTATTTTGTTTGTTACTTTAATTTAGTCATAGTATGTTACTTTAATTTTGTCTCTGTATATTTTTTGTCCGCGGAGGGCTCGAGACCTGGTACCACAGAACTTCCATAGGCACCAGCCCTTCACAAAGATAGTGCAATGAAGAGGCAAATAAACTTTACCATTATTATACCATATATGTAATATGTTTGATATCTGTGTAGTTTAGCTCAAGATCAATTCATGATCCTGGTACACTGTTGCACACGGGACTTAGTCAAGTAAACAGTTTTTTATTATGGGTTGTTATCTTGTAGAAATTAGCAGGTTATTCTTGCCGTATTTAATGTATTTGCTTTTTGAAGGATGATATAAATGGATTCCGGGAGGTCTAACAATTCGATAGATTCGTGCAACTGTTTTTGGTTTATTACGACGGTGGACAAAATTATATTGATACTAGCTGCCAACGCGAACTTCGTTTCTCCTTAATGCCTAGCCTACCTTTTTAGTACATACCTACCAACACGGAACATTTTGCTATGGTACCCCAAACTGTTCGGTTTTCTAGAACGAAAACTTTTTAGGTTTTTCTGTGATTTTTCTCTATATTATAAACCTCAGAGTTCAAGTGCTTAACTAACTAATAAAAAATAGGGGTTGATCGTAGAGGGTAGATAAAAATTAAGGGATGTATGTATTTTTGTATGCTGTATCATAAAAAAATAAAAACAAAAATATATCTGTGGGTACCTTATGACTTAGGGGTTTGAAAGATAGATTGTAGCCGATTCTCAGACTTACTGAATATGCATTAAAAAATTCATAAGAATCGGTCGAGCCGTTTCGGAGGAGTATGGGCACATTGTGACACGAGAATTTTATATATTAGATTGATACTTTGTTAAGTGCATCGTTTTAATTTAATTTCTAAGATCTGTATATTTCGTGATTTTATGATCTATTGTTTGTCGTAAGTTGTGGGTGTTTTGTGTGACAATATTAAGTGAGCTGTTTAATTATTATATTTATTCCGTGGTTATCTTGATCATTAAGCAACAGTGGTGAGAAATGTGATGGCATTTACTATTTACACAGTCAGTTACATTATTTGACATACGCCAGGGTTATAAAATAATAAAAATTACTCAAGCTGAGATGACTTTCCATCATTTTTATGACTTACCTACCTGTCATAAAAGATTTACATTTAATTAATTATGCGGGAAATTTTAGTGGTAACTTAAATTTCTAATTTGTAAAACGTGATTGCGGCTTCATTTGTAAAATAAAATAAATCAGTGACGCTACAACCTTTTTTTAAGTCTTGGCTACAGTTTTTTGTATGTTTCATGATCATTTGTCAATTTAATAGGCAAGTAGGTGATCAGCCTCCTGTGCCTGACACTGGTCGTCGATTTTTTGGGTCTACAGCAGGCCGGTTTCCTCACGATGTTTTCTTTCACCGTTCGAGCGAATGCTAAATGCGCACATAGACAGAAAGTCCATCGGTGCACAGCCGGGGTTCGAACCTCTAAAAATTAAAAATTCTTTTTTCTCTTTCTAATTTTAATTTAGTAAAAATGATTTATTTCACGTATTTCTTACAAAATATTATGATACTTAAGGAGAATTATTATTGTTTGTCCATTCTCTTGATTGGCATGAAAAATTAGCGTTTCACGTTTGAGTCGGATCGATATAGAGACGAGACAAGTAATAAGAAAATGCAGAGTAATACTTGCTTTTAAAAATAAAATATAGTATTCACTCTTCTTCCAGCAAATATTCTATCCACTATATTTAAGGTACGTTCTCTTGATGTCATTTTCTTAGGACGCCCTGTATATGTGCTATGTTCAAAAACATAAAAATATACTCAAACAGGACAAGCAAGATTTTTTAATAAGTACGTTATATGGAAAATTATAGTGTTTATGAAGGTTTTTAAATGGGAAAGACCAGATTTCGACTATACTACAACTTGTTTACATAACTACGCATGCGCATTGCGCATACAAACTTTCCATACAGTTTCTATATTTATATTCTTAAAATGTGTATATTGTTTAAATGCGCAGGATTGGAAAAGTATGAGGAAAGCAAGTGAAAAGTTCGACGCGGCCTACACTGTTTAATAAGTAAAACATACTAACTACTCGTACTTAAATTGAGCAGTGTTGCCCTAGTGGCTTCAGCGTGCAACTCTCATCCCTGAGGTCGTAGATTCGATCCCCGGCTGTGGATCAAAACCAAAAGACTAGGACTTTCTTTCCATGTGCGCATTTAACATTCGAACGGTGAAGGAAATCATCGTGAAGAAACTGGCTTGCCTTAGACCCAAACAAGTGAAGGTGTGTGCACAGGAAGCTGATCACCTACTTGCCTATTAGATTGACATGATCATGAAACAGATACAGAAATCTGAGGCCCAGACCTAAAAACGTTGAAGCGCCACTAATTCTACTAATTAGATACTCCCTTAGATACTCTTGGGCCGTGCGGTTCAAGTGTTATTATAATTTAAGAGTTAAGTTTGCGCCTGGTAGATAGTACCTACCGGTGACCCCAGAGCTGGTGCTTTCCTCGCTTAACGAATAAGTATCGCAATACACCTAGGAAATGCTGCCAGCGTTAAAGGTAGGTACTGCCACAGGGAAAATATATTTATTTAGATTTACTTTTTTTTAATGTACGTGAATAGTCAAAAAACCGAGTTAGGTAATTTATTGTACAGGTTAGACCAGTGCTTCCCAACGTGGGGCCCACGCCCCACAGGGGGCAATCGAAATCAGCTGGATATAACACAACGTGGAGACTTGAGTTGAAGCTTACCATATTGGAACCTAATATACAATCTCTATGCAGTTAGCAAGGATCTCACTAAATTAATATAGAAAAATCTTTATTAAAATTATTTGGACTTTGAGTTTCTCATTATGTTTTGAAAATGTTGTTTCGTTAACAATTTCCTAGTGACTTCTTCCTAAAACCTATCATTTCAATTTATTATATGTATATAAATCCAATTTTTTTATATAAAAATTATGTATACATAAGAATTGTTTTCACTAGGTTAGACATTTTTTAAACATTCTTCAAAAAGCGATTCACTTTTGATAATTTGTGATTAAAGGTGTAAGACGACAGTGTAAAATATAATAATTTAAATATGATTTAAGTATTTTTTACTTTAGTATTAAGTACAAAATCCGAAAAACTGTTCACGGTCAAGACCTAATGTCTAATTAACTTTGAAACTAATTTTTTGCACCAATTTGTTACATCCTTGTGAATAATCTTCATTAATTAATGTGTCGGATTATGACGCTTATGCAATACTATTTAATTTTTTCATCATTATTAACCCAGTGAAAATAACTAAATTACTATCTCAGATTTTTGTATCTGTTTCATGATCATTTGTCATTTTTCATCATTATCAACCCAGTGAAAATAACTAAATTATTATCTCAGATTTTTGTATCTGTTTCATGATCATTTGTCCAACTAATAGACAAGTAGGAGATCAGCCTCCTCAACACGCCGTCGACTTTGTTGATCTAAGTCAAGCCGGTTTAGTAGGAATGTTAAATGCGCACATAGAAAGGAAATCCATTGGTGTACAGCCGGGAATCGAACCTACGACCTCAGGGATGAGAGTCGCACGCTGAGGCCACTAGGCCAACCCTGCTAAAATAATACCTACAAGTAATTAGTTAATTGTGGACTCTAAAGATGAGATTCAGCAACGAGACATTATGTCACGGAGCCTCATCTGATGTTAAAATGTCACGGGCCCCCGACCCAAGAGGGCCCCTGCCCAAGAGATTTTATGTTCTATGGATGAATGTTAAGTCCCCAATACGTATTGGGCTAGCGTGGGGACTACAGACCATTCCCTCTCATCTAAGATAGGAGGCCTATGGCCATTAGTGGGACATATACAACGTGTAATTGAGTACGCTGAAAATCTCGAAGTTTATTAAAATTAAACTGAGTACAACATGACGATTTTAACTGATATTCCCCATTAAAATAATTTGCCACAGGCCCCAGATGGTATAGTTACGTCACTGGTAAAGACAGTGTCTAAAGTAAAACGGTACAATATTATCGCTGAACTATTAAAGGCATATAGGTAAAACGTATTGGTATTGTTCAATTCCTACTTAACGATGTTGTAATATCTAATCGATTGTGCGAAGTGCTAATAAATGAAATGTCTATTGTTAATAAGTACAAATGTGTGAAATACTCGATTCTTAAATACGTTATTCTGTTGACATAGTGTGCAACAATTATTATCAATATTTTGAAGCTTTTGGGCCGTGGGGATCACACAGCCGCTAATTAAAGATAGTACCGATGACCCTAGAGCTGGTTTTCACTCAATGAATAAGTATCACAATACAGAATATGAAATTCCACCAGTATCACCTATACGTATACGTCCGCCGCTCCACAATTGAGCGTTTTTTAAGGCAGTTTTTGCCGCGCAAAACCACTATGTGGAACCAGCTGCCCACTGAAGTATTTCCGAACGAATTAGGGTCCTTCAAGAAAAGAGCGTACAAATTCTTAAAAGGCCGGCAACGCGCTCGCGAGCCCCTGGAATTGAGAGTGTCCATGGGCGGCGGTATCACTTAACATAAGGTGAGCCTGCCCGTTTGCCCCCCGTTATATTAAAAAACAGCGAGGAAATCGAAAACACTGCCACAGGGACCACACTTTTTAAATTTTATATTTATCAATATATATGTTAAGAATATTGTAAATACTGTATGCTTATAGACAGGAGATTTTTTTTTATGGCTCTGGCACGATTTGTGCATTAGCCAGCATCAAGTATAGGATTATTTATAATTCGTGCTTGTCTTTTAGAAATTCGATAGTGTCCTCTATGTACGGTTTAAGCACTCGCCCGGTACCGCACAACCCTCCCAAAGGCCGAGAACAAATTTAAATTAAATTAAAACTTGCCCTCGAACCGGGAATCGAGCCCGGTACCCCTCACCTAGCTGCCTCTTAATAAGACCGCTAGGCTATGAGGCCCCCAGACAGGAGATTATACACAGGTGATGTTGGATTTTGGACATGCCGCTTTTTTTATTAGGTCAACGCAAAGTCCTTTAGTCATAACGACAACGCTTATAACTAACATAGGTACATATGGTAAAACAAAACACTTAAACAATAAACAAAGCCAAAACAGATTACATAGATAAACAATATATACGAAACAGAAAACATAAGACCAAAAGAAAAAAAAAGAAATTTAATATTAAGCAAACGATAATTAATACTTAATATTTCAAAGAAAAACTTAATTATTACTGCTTCCCGCCTCTTCAAATATTTCCTCACATCTTCTTTGGTGAGGTGGAAAATATCAATATCTTCATAATTAAATACGTAGTGTCATAGATAAAACCCGAAACATTAGCGAATTATGCAGGTAACTCGTGTTCAATTATATCATTAATGTTAAATTAATTAATGGAAACATTTAAAAATTAATAATCGGTTTAAATACTTAAGACATCATAATATATCTCCTTATCTTTAGAATTACTGGAACGTGGTGTATCTTTTACACTCGCTGTTTGCAATGCTAGATAAATATGTACACTGCTCTAGAGTTCTTGTTTTACAAAATATATTTCTTATAAGTTATGCAGCTTATGCTTGCAATACAATGGACTGCAAATGCCCTTTAATTTTATGATTTACTAGCTGGCCTGGCAAACATCGTACCGCCTAACAGTCGATTCTTTATTTTTTTTAAGCTATTCGGGACACCGGTCTAGCTAGTAAGATATAAAAAAAAGTTGATAAGACAGCAAATACATTATGTCAAAAAATTAAAATTTACCTTCCCGGAACCCCTCCACTAACATTTGAACTTTATGATATGGTATTAAAGTTAATAAAGGAATATAGAAAAGTGTTTTTTTAGACTTTTGCACTCAATTTTTTTTAATTTTTCTCTCCGTAAGAACCATCCTCGTACTTCAAGGAATATTATAAAAAAAGAATCAGACAAAATGGTCAAGCCGTTTTCACGTTATGTCGTGACAACGGAAAATGGGTTTCATTTTTATATATATATATAGATAGATTATATTCAATCGACAGCAGTCACCAAGGAAGCATCTGGAGCGAATATCTGTTACCACCGGTTTCTGTTTCTCTCTTATGACTGTACCTTTGAGGACGACGAGTCTTTCACTTGATCGGTCCATCTGGTTGGTGAACGACCACGTCATCTTTTGCCTTCCGTGTTACCAACCACGATTTTCTCCAAGTTCTCATCGCCTCTATGCATTGTATGGCCGAAATAAGTTACAATTTGCTGTAAGCATATGGTAGACAGACGAAACCGTATGCGGAGTTGGGTCCGCTTGTCCGCACTTCGCAGTCCACGGTATTCTGATTAGCCTATGCCTAACACAGGCCATCGACTTTGGGTCAAAAGTCTTCCTTCACCATAAGTGTTAAATGCGCACATAGATTTCATTAGGGCCGGAGATCAAACCTTCAGCTTCAAGGATGAGTTTCCACTAGGCTAACTCTCTTAGGGGTTGTTCAAGTACGTAAGCGTTATAGGGGGAGGGGGGTCTTTGATTTTCTTATTTGGTGATTACGTCAACAGTAAATATTTTCTTTTTTACACATATTACCCACACATTGTCTATGCTTGAAAACGAAATGCATCTTCGAGTATTCCTACAAAAAAATTAATACGTTTATGCACTATTTTTCAGAGCTTTGCTTACTTTTGCTGACAAGAGGGGGGGGGGGATAAATTGCAGTAAATCTGCTAATGTAATACTTGAACGGCCCAATAAAACCATAAAAACGCTTTTACTATTAACTAAAAACCATTACAATATTACTAGTGATCATAGTACCATGTGATATCGCGGCGTAGGTGTGGGTTTATACACAGTAATTGCCGCAGACAGGTGCGAATAGCGCTCATACACTACATAGTTATAGCGAGGTAAATTTTCCGCTAAGACCTCTCACATTTAGCGAAACCTTCGTTTAATGAAGCAACACACAAGGACGTCTAATTGGGGGGCTTTATAGGGGGGTGTTAAAAGCGTGTTTACAACTAGTTTCGCTTTTTTATTAAAACTGTTAAATTGTTACGTGTTTCTATTTGTGTAACTTCCTTTATTAAAATGCGAAGTATTATTTGTTTTTGTCAAATTTGGATTCAAAAAATCAGATTTCATCGGCGAATGTGTCACAAGAAATTCGAGACAAATACGGAAGCTGTGTAATTACTGAGGCATGACGTTTCGAAATTAAAACTGGTATGCCAAAAGGTAAGGCACAATCTAGACTTGACATAAATGTCACATTCATGACAGGTCTGGGAACTTTTTAATTTAAGTTATGGCTCTATCTATATCTAAAATCTATAGCTCAATTCTTTATTCAAAATTATGCAGAAATTACCCTTCCAAGAACATATTTTTTGAGATGCCTGCCCCGCTTTACAAATACTGAGATTGATAGATGCTTGCAGTGCGGGATGGTAAACATAAACCCCAAACCAAGGTAATTCTAATATTACACAAATGATACCATACCTAGATAAGCTATAGAATGTGGCTGGGTTGAATTTAAGTTACTATAGTTATTAATGATTTAATATATTACGAATGTGGTACTTACAGCTGAAATACTAAGTCATCATTTGTAAATCGCGGCAACTTTCAAGAGTGAAACGAAAAATTAAGCAATGTCACCCGCACCATGCTACAGCGCACATACTATAGTTTCATACGGTAACTTAAAATGTTTCCAGACCTGTCATAAAGGTGACATTTATGTCAAGCTGATTGTGTTTACCGCGTCAATATTTTTTTCTTATATTGAGTCTATGTTTGTAACAACGTAATTAACGGGCTATTTGACAAGATTTAAATAACAATCTCAGATGATCAGATCTATAAAACCTACACATATTGTTGTTTGATTCTGATAAGTATTGATTTTTAAATTTTAAATAAAACATTTATTGCAATAACCCGCCAAAACGTTTCCTTAGACAAGATGGCGCCGTTCTCATGTAAACACGTAAACAAGTTTTTATTTATTAATTATCAATCTTAAAATACACATATTTCGATCACAAACAGCCATCGACGAAATAAAACAGAAAGATATTAGGATCAGAAAGGCAAGACATTATTTACAAGAATGCTACACCATCATCGATCGCCTAATCTGTGATCATTATGTGTCACGTGACTGACGTATTAAACTATGGCTTTTTTATACATTAATATACAAATTATTTTACTCCATAACAAATTTTAAAGCCATATTCTATTACCATGAATAACACGTTATTTTTCATCCCGTCAAATAGTTTATTCTTAGGTAATCTTTACATAATAGATATATATATATATATACAATCTGTATTCACACGCTTATATATATAGCTGACAATCTGTATTATTCTTTTTAACGTATTTCGAAATGATTATGTACCTACCATATTTGTCTAATTGAACGTTAATATTTCTTCGTAAAATAACATTTAGAACTTACAATTCAGCGCTAGCACAGTTACTTTAAAAAGTACGCGTCATGTCGTCAGCTGGACGACGAATCTGTTTACAGTTAAGTGTTTTATCGTCTGTTATTAAATTGAATTTCATTTTAATAACAGACGATAAAACACTAACACGGAACCTGGTTATTTACCCGTATGAAATTAAAAAAAATAAAAAAAGTAACCGTCTTAAAGTAACCGGACACTAAGTCCACTACAGTATCTATTTTTCTTCATTATTTTAGGTCTCTGCAGTTAGGCTATGGAATTCACTTCCTGTCCCTATTTGCTTCCCGTCTCTATCTTCCTTTAAATTTCTTCTGTACAAACATTACCTGCCCACATCGTATCCCTAACTTTCGTACTTTCTAACTGACGTGAGAGTGATCTTAAATTAAATTACATAATATTATGATTCATATGCACTTTTTACTTTTTACTTTTCATGTAGGTAGGTATCCTTTATTATTTTAGTTTGCTTATTGTTCCTGTTTAGTTTTTTGTATTTATTTTTTTCTTAATAACTGTATGTAATATGTATTTTTGCACTTCTAGCCTACCTTATCCAATTTTTTTTTTCTTTTCTCACAGTGGTTGCCTGGAAGAGATCGCTCGAAAGCGATAAGGCCGCCAGTTTACCTCCTTTTCATTTAATTATGTTCAATTTTTATATAGCAACGAGGTGTTAATAAATTAAATAAATAAATACTTTCAATTGCTTGCGCACAATTGCGCACAACTTTTCAATATGTAGCTATGTATTGAATTTGCGCTATAATGTATACATAATAATCTATAGTCTGAACTTACATTTGAACTAAATACAGTGTAACAACTAATTATTCCTGTAATTATTAGGGCTCCAGTAGTTTTCCTTACATTATAATTTATGTACAAATTACTATTCAAGCTTGACCTTTCGTTTCCGGGTTAAAACATTTACATACTTAAACCCTTTTTAAACACCATTTTAAAAGTATTGGTGGTTTTGGGTTTTAATTAATGCGTGCTTGAGTAACCTATTGCGACACACTTTTACGTCTTTTTTTATGTGATAGGAGGCAAATGGGCAGGAGGCTCACATGTTGTTAAGTTATACATGGACACTTACATTGCCAAAAGGCTCGCAAGTGCGTTGCCGGTCTTTCAAGAATTGGTACGCTCACCTTGAAGGACCCTAAGTGGAATTGGTTCGGAAATACTTCAGCGGGCAGCTGGTTCCACATAGTGGTGGCGGCAAAAACTGCCTTAAGAAACGCTCATTTGTGGAACGATGGACGTCGAGGTGATACGGAATTCTTAAATAATATTTAATCCAACATACCATAAGAGGAGCAGATAAATGGTGCAAAATTGTAACATTATAGCAACCAAGAGGCCATAAAAGAAACAGAGGTAGGCCGATGAAATCATGGAAATGGCTGGAAAAACTACCTGGACGAGATTGATAAACAATAAGGAAAAATGGGAGACAATGGGGGAGGTCGTGAAACCAATAACTATAGTATGTTTTGTATTTCTGATATAAGGCTATAAATAAATAACTATTAGGACTTATTCCTATGCGTTTATCTGTAAACCACGGAGGCTAGAAACCAATGAAAACTGTAACACTAAAATATTATACAAAACAAATTTAAAATTATTTTATGCAGCAAAGCAGTGTAAATATTTAAATGTAACATTGACTTTCGAGTTTTTTTCCAACCTGGGCCTTGAGGCCTGCAATGTATGTATAGATGTATAGGATTTTGATATTTAATACATGCGCATAAAGTTGACAATACACTGTGTAGTTACTGTGTAGTAGTTAATCCTTTCAAAGATTTTGGAATAGACACGAAGAAGTCTAATGATTCGAAACTTGATATCAGACATTTTATGTAAGTGGAGGCAAACGGGCAGGAGGCTCATCTGATGTTAAATGATACAACCGCCCATGGGCACTCATACTGCCAGAAGGCTCGCAAATGATTAAGAATTGGTACAGTGATCTTGAAGGACCCTAAGGTTCGGAAATACTTCAGTGAGCAGCTGGTATCTTCGCTTCTATCTTATATTAATGAATTAAATTGTTACTAACTCTTAACTAAAACTGTGGGTATAATTTCTAACTCGGGATTGAATCAATCAATCCTGATACACTTGCACACAGGCCTAAGCCAATGAACACAGTTTTTAATGGCATAATCTTGTATAAATTTGCATTTGAAGGATGATATAATTGGATTTCGATAGTCTATTTGATAGTTGATTAACAATTTGATAGATACGTGTAACTGTTTTGGGATTAATCCCGTCGTGGACAAAACGACTTATACTTTGTGAAGGTTCCACACTCCACAACCTTTTTATTTCATTTTAAAGAATATTTATTTTCCAAAGGTATTTTAGTATCATAATTTAAATTCTCCATTAAAAATATAGAATATACTACGACGAGTATCACAATTTTATTTCTTCTTTAAAAAATTACGTTCTACATATTCTGTATATACGACGCCATTTTTTCTACTTTCCAGTACTTCTAATTCTAGCCGATGACAGTTTTATTTACAACCCCCAACCTTTGAAAGCATTGAGCTACGGTGTCTAACAGGTGATCGTCTCAAACAGGTCTTGAACTTTTTATAAAACGGGTCTGGGAATCCGTTGCTCCCTTAACAATAAAGAGACAAAGAACTCGTGATAAAAATGGTATTTGCTTCCGACAGCTTTAGCTCATGTGTAGAGATGTGTAACTAAAAACTATATAAACCGTTTTAATTTATTAAACCTACTGTTGTTAATAAATAAAAATGTGTTTATTTGACAACAATAATTATAATGTGTATGATTTGGGAATCCTTTTAAAAAAATACCTGTATCAGGGTTCCCAGCTCTTCCGTAAACAACTTAATTATACATTGCTTTAAATAAAAAAAAAAATATAATTTAATTAAATTTTTTTTAAGTATTGTTTTTTCGCCCGAGTGCATGTTAATGAATGATTAAGTGAGTGAGTGAGTGAGTGAATGAAATGTGAAACTACATATTTGGTCTCAGAAGCATCTCCAACACTGCGTAAGGTAAGGTGTGTTCTAAAGCCAGTCTTTTAATCGTATTTTTAGATTGTAGGTAGTGAGCGGGTAGATATTAAGTAGCCTATTTAATTTATTATAGATATAGTAGATATTAATATATGACCGACAACAACATCCCTATTTCTCTTTTTCATACGTGAGCGCGCTGTGTGCTTTTAAAATAAGACTTACGGAATATAAGTCTGTTCTGTTTTACATCATAGCAAAAAAAATCATTTCATTATAAAATTTCACCATCATCATAGATACTATATTACTACAAAAAAAAACAATATTTAAAATTTTATGCTCACGCGCAACTTAATCGCCTGTAGTTATTTTAAGCAATACAGATCTATTTAATTTTAATATCATGCTTTGAGGAGCATCCGTTTGTGTTAGGTTAGGAATTATTTGTTTTCACACATACAGAGACTTTTGCGTCAGGTCAAAGTCGACTTTACTTAAACATAGTATTCATTTTAAATATAATATGGGAAAAATTCACATTGACGCATTGATGCAATTAAAAATTATATCTAGTAAGTAAAATAACATTGATGACTATCCAAGCTCATGGATCGCCTGATTCCCTGAATCCGGCTTTGTTTAGACACCAAACAAATGTACTTAAACAACATAACTCTCCTTCAATAGTCGAGTAAATGAACGTCTTGCATCATTGGCATTGAATGCGTTCCGGACGTGTTGTCTTGTCTTTTATGTGCGAATTTCTATGATTGCCGTGTCTGTACATACCTTAATACAAATTATACATGACAATATACTTAAGTATTCTTATAGTCTGTGAACCTATGGATATAAAAACTTTTTCATACAATTGAATTGATTCTTTTGCAAATCTCAATGCCGTTACAGATAATTCACATTTTATACGTTTTCTGTAAAAATGAAGATGTAGGTAGCGTCTAGTTAGCGTCTACAAGTATGTAAACGAAGATATTTCTTCTTGGACCCTTGGAGTCTTATGACTGTGATGAATACTTATATTATTATAAATATGCACAACCTACCTGATTCGTCTGGACATCAATGAGTACATAAGCCAAGTAAACGATCTCCTCCTCATCAGAGCCAAGGGCAGCACCTCCAAGTCCTGCTGTCCGCACGTGGAGTGCGCACACCCAGCCTCCGCTAATCATCGCGCCATGCAATGAGTTACAGCAACACAACAGTCCTCCTAACCTAACACGAGTCAAAGAGACGCTTCACACTTGCATACTAATTGACTAACGGGTTAAGCCTTTACGACGCTAACATCCAAAAATCGAGTTACTCAAGAAACCTGACTGTTGTCGGTTACTCAATGTGAACCAAGAAGTTGCGTGCGGCGTTTACCGCTATGTCTACGTAAGCTGTTTCCGTTTCACAAATCTGCAAATTCACATCACAAAATTCACTGTCTGAAGTACGATTATTGAAATTTCGGACTGACTGGATGGCTGGTTTTGACTTTTTGAGACGCGTTGCCGTGTTTAAACTCGAAATGTTCCACGAATGGCTTTAATGCATTACAATCACGTTCGCCGATTGTCTGAATTGTTGGATCGAACTGTTGATTAGGTTATTTATTAGTAAATAATTGGAGACAGGTCAACGCGGCCGCAACCGTCGCTATCGGTAGATCGACTGACGTTCCGCAAGCTTGCCCCCCTGTTGACACTGCGCAGGTAAACGCCAGGTGAGTGCGGCGTTGCCAAACCGCGCGCTATCATTGATGAGATATCACGTCACGCCGATTTTTAGTTGAAACAACAATAAAATGCTGAGTTTACATGCTACCTACATCATTTTTAGACTTAACGTGTCGGTGTATGACATCAATTGTAACTGGTTTAGGTACCTTGATAGTGAACTCGTGGAAGCTAACCTCTGTTTGTTACGGAAAGGATTATCTGCCTATCTCTGGAGATAATTCTTTGATATCAGTTCACACCTGAGCGGTCACATCTATTGCTATCTAGTTTTGAGATTGATATTAATAAATCGATGTATGTATCTACAAGTTACAATTAGGTCAGTACTCCATGTACCACCAAGTACCTTAACAGGTTCATATTTGACTTCAACATACTGGATACAAAATATTACCAAATTTCTAAACTATAACATTTAATCTTATAGGACTGAATCACATACACTATTTTTGCCTATCGTATTATAATACACCTTAAATCAAGGTAATAAAGTTGTATTTCTTATGTACAGTAGTTAAATCCTGTCGGTCATTTATAAAGCTTAGGTCTTTGTTTATGTGCTTCACGTGAGGCCTGAGGTTCAGTTAATAAAGATTCGATACATTTAATCATTAAAAATCAGTCTGATGGAACCGTTCCAACTTGGTACTCATTCTCTCTTTTCATCATAGCGTAAACACAATTTGGTAGAAAGAGATGTAAGAGCACTTTAGTTAAAACTTAAAAGAATGTCTTGCACTTTTTTAGATTGTTTTTTTATCATGTTCATGTGTCATTATTAAGTTTCTTTTGAACATTTATGATCAAAGGTTGTCCCGCTGCTGCTGGATGTTCTATTATTTTAAGAAACTACAGAACTGCATACATTATAATCTTTCAGGTGTAAATTTATGACATTAACTCACACTTGGTCACGTGGTCATTCCATACATATTATACATATTGACAATATCTAGTGTGATCCCGGTCGTATTCTTGGCGACACCTAAGATGTTGTTGTCAATACTTATTAACAATAAGGCAACTGTCTAATTAGGTGCTAGTAATAGTTCACTAATTATGTGACACGTTTTAGGAGAAACGCGATAAAAAACTATACCATTACTAAAGAAGTTTTTTTATTCTTGCATACACGATGTGAATTCCAACATATTTTATTTTGTTTACAGTTAAGATTTTTTTTTGGAGTGTTTAACGATTTTGTTGTGTTTGATGCCGCGCAAATCAGTTCCAAGTTTAAATTAGGAATGTTTATAAAACAACGAGCGCGCCGCCTCTGCTCTTTCTCATTGGTTCATTGGATCGTTAATCCAAGATGGACGCCTACCTCTCAGATTACTGTGACACATTTCTTGAATGGCTAACCTATTTTTGTATACCTACTATTTGTTATATTAAATACTGTAACAGAATCAACAAACAATCTTATGAATCGAAATGGTTCGTTATTTTTATTCAATCAAATAATTGTTATAACAAAAACGATTGGAGCGTGGAGTTAAATATATAGATATTCTAAATAAATAAGCTATTTAATACAGAAAAAAGATTTTCAGTTGAGCCATTATTTCCTAAAATGGAAAGAAGAAAATAAAGAAAAATCTTTATTATACATAGTAAAGGATATTTAGAACCCTGGGAGAGGAATGGAAATGGAAAGAAGCGTGTTGCAATGGCGAATCCAAGGGTCATTGCAGTTATATTACAGTCC
Source organism: Pieris melete (assembly GCA_963693345.1). Classification (NCBI taxonomy): domain Eukaryota; kingdom Metazoa; phylum Arthropoda; class Insecta; order Lepidoptera; family Pieridae; genus Pieris; species Pieris melete. Next base: position 246,442 of record CAVNZK010000012.1, on the reverse strand, counting down.
GTGTTTCGTCATTGTTTCATATTATATTAGAAGAAGAAAGCTGAATAGTATATTTCATTACAAGTGCGGAAAGCCTGTCATTGCAAAGAGTTTCGACAAATGTCTACCCGAGCCGAGGCGCAGCCGAAGGTGAGGGTTGACAGTCGGAACAAGTTGCAATGATGGTTCCGCACGTGTACTGAACGACTATTTTTAATACAGTTGCGAAAAAATTATGCAATTTAATAAAATAATAAAAAAACAATAAACTCAACTCACTAATCATTTATTTCTTATACAAATTATTGTTCACGTACATTGGTACAGTTTTTTATACTAACTGGAGAAGTTTTAGGTTGCATATTTATTTACTGTTTGAGACAAACTATTATTTATTTCGTATGATTTTTAATTTATATTTAATATATAATATAACAAACAACTAAACGCGCAAAGAACATTTTTGGAAAATGGCGCCAACCGTAAAAGAATATAAGCAGATATTTTTTTTTTCTTTACCCATTCTGGGTAGGCAAAGGGAACTTTGCCCATACAGCCAAGTCTTCAGTACAATTTTTTATTGATATGAAATGAAATTTAAGGAGATGAAATGAAATCTAACCTAACTCATTGAATCAAATCATTAAATCTTATATTGAAACAAAGCAGTAGCTTCTTTTTGCTTTTTTTTTATTTGCATGAATCATAAAAATTTCTATGATTTTTTTTTAGTAAAAACTTCGTGGTTGGTTTTTTCTTTTTAATAGACATTATTTTGACAGTTGGGAAAGAAAACGCACTAGTTCGGAAAAGGTAAAAAAAAAGCACGAGTGTGTAATAGCCCCCATCCCGAACGCTATACGTCCCTGCAATACGCCACTTTTTGAGCAACTGTATTAAAAAATAATAAACGATTCAAATATAAGTCTTACCTCCAACCTCGATTTAGTTCCCTATGGCGTAGAGACTCTTGGGCCGTGGGGTTCACAAGTGCACAGGCGCTAATTAAAGATTTAAGTTGGTGCCTGGTAGATATTACCGGTGACCCCAGAGCTTTCCTCGCTCAACGAATAAGTATTGCAATACAGCGAGGAAATGCTGCCAGCGTTAAAGGTACACTGCCACAAGGACCAAACTTTTTAATTTTCTTCTTAGTAATGTTTTATGCAGCTTAATAAAATTTTAAACACTGTATTATTAGTATATGTGTATTAGTTTGTTAATACTATAAATGTGGAGATGAAAGGAGTTTCTACTCAAGTAATTTCTACTGACTTTGACAAACGCCAACGACCCTTTGTCGTGTTTAGTCTGTGATTCAAATCAGTAGAAATTCAGCTGACGCACCTCTGTTGGTACTAAATATTCAATACCATCACCTTAGTATGAATTAAACTGTTACTACCTTCAGAAATTTCTATAAATAGAATGTAATTAACTGTACGCTTTGTAATTAATCCTATCTACAATTCTAATATAAACATGTTGTTTTTATCACCTACTTCTTTTTTGGTTTTAATGAGGTGAAAATACGCTTACATAGGCCTGCTTGGATGTCGACCTTGACGCGGGGACTTTGGGGTTTACTCAAAGCCCTCTGCTATTCAGAGGACGATGCCCACTAAAACACCTCAGCCCTCCACACGCCCTTAACGGGCCCCCGGGGTTCGCAAAGGCATTCCACCCAAAAAAGGAATGTTGAATTGCCAACCACTTGCAAGTGCTATCTCCATCAAAACTGTTACATACATCCTAAACCTCAAAATCTCCTTTCTAAAGTTTGATGCATGCATAGAAATTCGACCGTGCCCGCCATGTACGGTTTAAACACTCGGCCGGTAACGTACAACCCTACCAAAGGTAGAAAACAAATTTTAAGTTAAATAAATTTGCACTCTGAGTGGGAATCGAACTCGATACCTCTCACCTAGCACACACCTAATTAGACCGTTAGGCTACGAGGCCCTTACGAAATGTCGTCCTTGACTATTAGCTTTTGACTACAGCTAAGTATGTCCGAGTTTAGTTCTCTATGTTAAGTCAGTCTTTAAAGTTTAAACCTAATCTAACCTAACCGGATCCGATAGATGTTGTCCTGTACACACGTCTTACAAACAATTTTTTTTTTTCTTTCTGATAATGTAAATTATTCCCGAATCCACTTGAATACACAAAAAAATTTCCTCAAAATCTATCCAGCCGTTTAGGAGTTTATTTACGAACACATGCACAGAAGATTTATATATACCAGCTTTTTATTTGCTGTATAGATAAATAACCTAGATACCGTCTGCAGCACCATCTGCCGGGCTGATTTGTGAATCTAAGCGCCGGCCAAACGCATAAAAAAATCATTCAAATCGGTCCAGCCGCTTAAGAGGAGTTCAAACTCAAACTCAAACTCAAAATATCTTTATTCAAGTGGGTAACCAAGTACACTTTTGAATCGTCAAGTTAAATTAATCGTAAATTTACATTTACTACCAGTTCGCAAGTCAAGGGCGTAGAGCGGGTAAGAAGAACTGGTAAGAAACTTTCCGCCACTCTTTTTAATCGCCAAGTATTGTCATATAAATTGTTTGAACTGGAGCAATTCAATCCCAAGGATTAGGATCATTTAAGTAGTCCTCAAATTTATAAAAAGCTTTGTTGATTAATTTTCGTTTAACGAGGGCTTTGAATTTATTTAGTGATAATTCTCTAATTTCGCTTGGGAGTTTGTTGTAAAAACGAATACAATTTCCATATAAGGAGTGGTTTATCTTTTGGAGCCTGGTTGGTCGTACACACGTTCAGTGACATACCTACACACGTACAATTGAATTAAATATAAGTACATTTACAGATTAATGGAACTGACTCAGTCTATTACGTGTTACCTAAATCTCTTTCGCATCCATAAGCTAGTGTCATAATATTCGTAATTCATGCAAATTCTCGTCGCCTCCGAAATGAAACATAGCTTTAAATCTGACTTCGTTACGTCAAAAATGTATTGAATTTTAGTTTTGATATTTTTGACGTGTGTCGCGTGTAGTTTGTCTATGTATAGATTATGTCATTTTTCGACTATGATTTGTAAAAATATAATCTATGTTCGTTCTATTTACCATGTTAAATACTTCTTATAAGTAATAAGAAGACAGACATAAGCGGTATGGTCAAAAGACTATAGCCTGCGCCATGGACGAAAAGAAAAAAAAATTATAAGACGACAGTTCATTGTTACTTCTTCAAATGTTTGTAAATGATAAATTCGGAGGTAGGTTTTAAACTACAAAACTCATGGGAAACACTTAACAAGAAACCTTGTATTTTCTGTATTCCAGTATTGTGTTGCCATAAACGAGGACAAGAAGGAAATATTTAAGAGATTTCAATACAGAAAATGTCGCGTTTACAGCGTTCGCGTATCTCTATCTCTCTCCATCAAATAGGAAACGTATAAAGCGTGCTCTTTCCATGTGGAAATAAACAAGATGCTTTCAGTGAAACAACTGTTTGAGAATCAAAAAAGAGTTATCATTCAATCGAGACAATTCTTTACACCATGAACTTTGGCAATTTATACACTCGGTTTTGCGTTATTCAATAATAATAGGTTTTACATAACTGCAATAAAATTAATTCAAACATTGTATTTAACACATTATTTTTTATACGTTCATATTTCACAGATCCCTTCTCTTCCGCGCCATTTACATATATAAGTTGTAAAATTTATTATGTGCATATTTTCTGTACAATCCTGGTTTAGCAATGGAATTGTTAGGGATTTAATACATTTTAAGCGAATACAATTCGAGTAGGAACATAGAAGGCTGAACTGAAAACCTGAGTAATTTTTGTAATAGGTATATAATGATAATTATATATAATTTTTTTTTTTTCATTTTCAACCCTCAAATACAACCACCCGCATCATGCAAACGATCAGGTTAACATACGTACATTATTAAAAATACGTAGGGCATTGATGCTATCAATATCTGACGCGCTCGAGGATGTCCAAGCAACAGTTTTTTTTACATATTTAACAATCTATAGCCGCTTCCCCCACCGATGAAAAGGTATATATCATATAACATTTTTTTCTTCTTATCATCTAAGCTTTGCATCCCAATAGGTCTCTACGACGCTCGAGTAAATCCCCATTTAGCATCGTGGGCTCCGCTACCATAATAACATACGGGAAAGTAGGGGAAACTCATACCTAACGGTAAACTGAAATAAAATAGTGAAATTGGATCATAGAATTCTTTATTGATTAATTTTAATGTTTACGTATCTATCTAATATACCTAACACCAACATTTGTATTTTTTAATATATTGTAACAATATGACAAAAAATCAAACCCTTAGTTCGGCTTTACCTGACATTTGTCGGGTAAATACGAACACCAAGTGGGGTATTAGTACGTAAATAACATTAATAACGACAGTGATCACATTTATAACCCGCCAGTACGATTCTCGTGAGCCCATTTTTGACACACATAGCACATTATCCAGTCTTCAACGGGGGGATCTAGGGGAAAAGCCGGATAGTTGCCCCACTTTTCGAAAAAGCTTTAAGTATATTTTAACATGCTGAAAATTATTTAGTATGTATCTCACAACTTAGGTCTTTTATCTTCTATAAAAGCCTATTTATGTATACATAATTAACATTGGTTTTGAATAAATACTGTTTTATTTCACCTCTCAGAAAAGGGATAGTTGCCTACTGTGGCGGATAGTAGCCTAGCGTAGAAAATGCTTCGGGGGATACTTGCCTCGTGCGTTTTTATTTTGGATAGCAATAAATTTATATCAATTAGAGTAATCTTTATCATTTATTTAACAGTCTTTATAATTTACTGAGATATTTTATTAAGTACAATTTGAAATATTAAGAAACAACAGTAATTTTTCTCCTTTTTCACCGGAAGTAACTGATTTAACTGCTTTAGCACCTTTGTTAGCTAATACTTTACCAATTTTATTATTGAGTTGGACACCGCTTTCATCCATGTTAAATATTTTATCTGGCTTGTCCAGCAAATTATTCTCAGTTAAAATAGTTATCAAGAGTTTGAAAAAAATTTGCAACTTCTGTTCTGTTGAGACCCTTCGCTCTTTCAACTGATAAACCCTCAGCTTGTCTCAAAGTTATATCAGGATTTTAGCCATTGAGGTCCAGTCATTTTAATCTCATTAATAAAGTTGTGCTTCAATCCCAACTTTGTCTCAATTTTTCGAAGGCAAGTGCTAAGCTATCTTCTGTCCAGTTGATGTTGATGAGGCATTTTGCTTATCTGTAATAAATATATAAAACTGTGAAGTAGATATTTATTTAATTTACAACAAGTTAGAGACAAAGTAAATTCGAATAAACATCAAAAAAACAGCAAAAAATAAAATCCTTCTTTGCTTGTTAAGAAATTTTTAGTCACTCTAGGGGCAACTATCCGCGACAGTAAGTAGGGCGACTATCCTGTTTGATGCGGATACCTGCCCTTTTTATTTGCGAAATAAATAAAAATTATTTAGCAATAAAACATGATAAACAGTGTTATTTAAACTCTAATGCATGCAAAGAAACAAAAAGTTGACTGGAACCACGATCAGTAATAAAAATATTCAATAGAAATTACTTAGCAATATAAATATAACGCCCGTCAAAGTTTCGCCGCGGAAGATTTTTGCTTACAGGGACAAAACACTTGGGCCTATTCCGATGGCTTACGTGGCATTTAGGCCTGAGAGGCAGTCACTACTTATTGTAGTAAAGCGCCAATACAAATTATAATCTTAACATAGTTTTTTAAACACCGGGGCATGTATCCGACCGAGGCAACTATCCAGCTTTTACCCTATATGAATAATGTTACCTGTGGTTGAATACCAATACGATGTCAAGATAATACCTAAACCATAAAGCAATTTTGCTTTTTCTAAAAGAAGAGGTAGGTGTCAGATGTTTCCTACTATTACTATTGGTACTGGTTTTCCTTTGTTTACAAAGTAATAAATAGATAATAGATATTAACAATACAATTATATTTATATTTATTTCCAACACGCAAAAGTATTTACAATATTCTTAATGTACATTATAAAAAAGCAAAAGAACTTACTTCCTTACGTATGTAAAGTATTCAATTTAACACTATATGAAGTAAATACGTGTGGTTAGGTCTTTTGGGTTGGAACCCCCTGTTCATTGGCCTTGTCTAATGGTATACAAGAAACCACCAGTGTACCAGAGAACAAAATCTTTAAGCGATCGAAGTATTAAAAAATACCCGTGACCGTGGTGAGGGTGAGATTCAGAAACAAAAGTTTATAGCGAAATATAGCGAACTAGTCATAGTTCGCTATACTTCGCTCGTATGTCAAAACGCAATACACTTTTGACGTAGGTACGGGAGACACTCTGAAGCTGAGTCTCATTTCTGAGTCTTGCCGTTAGGTAGTTAGCCTCATTCATAAGGCTAGGCAATAATTACGAAATCTACAATACAAAGCTACTTAATAAAAATAAATGCATTTCGACGATGCGTGACTCGACCGGTCTACGCCCTTATGGACACGCATCAGATAATTTGTAGCTTTCATTTTTTGTTGCAGCACTTTAACAGGTTAATTCAAAAACATTAATTTCATAAAGATTTAGTTTTTAATATCGCATTTTGAATATCTAGATGTTTCAAACAATTAACCTCCATTTGTCCCTTCTCACATCACAATACGCAGGTCGCTATAAACACTTTTTTGCTATATGAAGGTATACGTTATTCGTAAAATATAATTATGTGAATAACTTTCGGATAGAAATTAAGGAAATTAAATTAAATCCTTTCGTACTTAGCAATACCAAAAAGGTTTAAAACCAACTTTAAGAAGTGTAAGAACGCTGGGATCTCTGCTACAGAGTAAATATTAAGTATGTTGGCACGACTAGTCCAGTAATTATTAAGAATGTATTTACCATATTTACCTTTCTGAAAATACCTTTGAATTTATAAATACTAAGTAAAAATTATCTTTTTTATTTTGTCACCTGGTTTTCAGGATAAATTACTTTTTATGCATTTTAGAAATAGTAGGAATTAAAAATATTAATTCTTATACATAATTTAATAATGATTATAGTACAATTGATAAGTATTTCAGTCAGAGTCAGTGACTACAAATCAATTATTTTCTGGAACATTCATGTTTATGCCCTGAAAACATGGAACCAAGATCAACGAGTCCTTAGAATTAAAAATTGTAAAATTAAAAAACACGAAAAAGCTTTTAATTCTTAGGTATAGTTCCATTTTCAAGTGGATACCAATAAACTTATGTTGCACAATTTTCTTTTCAAAGAAGAAGATTATTTTAGATTGAAGATTATTTTATTTTCAATTTCAATTATCTCTAGTAAATAAATTGATTTCAATATGCAATCTTCTAATTTTTAATAAAGAATATATTCATTTTCATTCACACATCGTGTTTAAATATTCAAGTATGAGGCATGAGCGTACCCGTATGAGCGATTCCGTCAATATCCCATGCAACAGCTGTCACTGTCGAGTGTAAGCTTATTGTTGGCATTTAATTTTTTTCTGTCATGACATTTGTTTACGCGCCAAACAAGTACGGACAATGCTGTGTGGCTTTTACTTGAGCGCTGTTTAGAGTGAAATAATTGTGCCTATTGCCACCTTTAAGTGATTTTATTCATTATTTGTGTTTATTGTTTTTGTTTTCGTAATAATTCATAAGTTTATTGAACTTAACAGTGGAGTAAGTTTTTGCCAGTAGGCGCGAACGGCAGGTGCAAACACAAGTGACTCCTTGGCGTGGTTTTTAACTGAAACTTATGCGTTATGGCTGCTATAACTCCTCGGCGTTCTTCACGCCTTCCTCATACACATACGCCAAAAATGTCGGAGCGAAAGAAGAGTCTTTTTGTGCCAGAAACGCCTCCCAAGCAGGAGTCATTGACGAAGCATCGAAGGCTATCTGTTGTTGATAGTGAAGGCGATAGCGATGAATGTGATCTAGGCATCATCAGTACTCTGGACTCTAGCTCTTGTGATGAAAATGATCCCAGTTTCCCTAAAACACCTGAGAGGTTTCTGTGGCGTGAGTTCAAAATACTAATACCAATTTAATTTTGTGTTTTTGTCTCTATCTTTACAGACATTCGATTATATCTATGTACACAGAGTTGTAATTCCAAAGCAATTTCGATATTAGCATATATGTAGCAAATTACTAATAGGTATTAGTTTATCTAATGTTAATACAGCACATAGCATAGCTCAATGTTAATACTGAACATAGCAGTTTGATTTATATATATTTTATTTCTGATATTGACATAAGTGAGATATTTCTACAATTCCAATCCCAAAAAAATATAATAACTATGAAATATATTAACAATTTCCTTGCAGGTGGAACTAGAAGTCACTCGCGTAAGCTTAACCAAACAACAGATCTGAAGAACTTTATGAAATCTCCCTTTACACTAAAAAAATACCAAACACGTTATTCCTGTCCAGAAAAATGCACATCCTCATCAACACCTGTTACTCCACACTTTCAAAACCACCCTGGAACTCCATCTTCTAGTCACTCTTGTACAAGTGTCCATACAACTTCATCTACCTCTAGCCGGGCCCGAAAAAGCCTGGCCAGTCTTATTGCTGACACAGAGAGTTGCAGTAGCTCTTTAAAAGACCTAAACTTTGACTCAGATTCTGGTTCAGACGCTAAAGAGAACACTCCAACAAAATCCTTAAGACGTTCCAAACGTAATCTTAAATTAACACCAAAACTGCAAAGCTTCAAAGGGGTTTTATTGGAGCAAAAGAAAAATGTTACACCAATAAAATCTGCAGTAGTTTGTCTAACTAAAATGGATTTTAGTAATATATCTCCATCTCATATAATGAAAACTCCTCATAACACTACTGAAACTAAGGCATCACCACCTAAACTCAGTCATCGCAGATCTGTAATTGAGGTTCAAGAGAGCCCTGAGTCTGTTTGTGAAAGTGAAAAAAGTTACAAACGATTAAACTATGATGACAAAACTGATACAGGCCCCGTATCAAAGTATCCACGTTTAGATCCTAGCACTGCTCCCAAAGCCCGTCTCTCTCTCTTTAACAGTGAGCGACTTAAAGAAATTCTTTCCACAAAATCATTCTATGGCAAACCAAACCCTGAGTTAAACCCTAGTATTTCAACAAAAATATCTCATGCCATACAAGTGACAGCAACTCATAAGCATAGACCGTTCCATCCCCAGTCTAACAGATACAAAAGAAAGCCTGGCCAAATTAATATGGGCGTAAGACATAAAATTAGAAAGCCCAAGCCTTTAAAGAAGCAAATGGCTGTCAAAACCAATTTGATGGGAATTAATAAATCCTTAGTATCCAATAACACTGTATCAACTAATAAAGATGAGTCTATGAGTCAAGATACGTCACAGGAAATGGAGCATGGTAAGAGAAATTTCATTTAATGTGTGTGTTAAATCCTCTCTGATATATTGTTTATGGTGACTCGCCATTCAGCAGTCACCAGTCTGTTCTTTATAGTTAGCTATCCCACAGCTAGAATATATTCTGCATTGCCATCATTTCATATAGTATTAAGCAAAAGCTTTATTAAAATTTTGGTTATCGAAATAAGAGGTAAATTTTAATGTACATAAAAACTGCATTATGTAAATGATAATCTTCTTAATCATACTCGTTATTCACTATTTTTCTAAGTGGTCTGGCCTAGGTCAATTCTTATTTTACTAGACTTTATTCTTTAGGTATAATTTATATTTCTCTTTTTTTTTTTTCTTTTTTTTTTATGGCTCTGGCACGGTTTGTGCATTAGCCAGCGTCAAGTATGAGATTTTTTTTTTATCATTCGTGCTTTTTGCCTTAGAAATTCGATCATATCGTCCATGTACGGTTTAGGCACCTCGCCTCACCTCACCCGGTACCGCACAACCCTACCAAAGGCCGAGAACAAAATTAAATTAAAACTTGCCCTCGAACCGGGAATTGAACCCGGTACCCCTCACCTAGCTGCCACTTAATAAGACCGCTAGGCTATGAGGCCTCCTACACTACTCTTATAATATTTATAAACCAACATTTTGATTCAGAACAGTTAACTGTTCTTGTAATAAGAAAAACTGGCATGCACATAACAAAAAATAACATTACAGACAAAACAGATCCATTTGATAACGAAAGACAGACAATCGAAGCATTACTCAGTCAGTGGACTGAAGAGGAGGTGCCTGAAAATGAACTGGTTCATAGAAAAGAGCTTCCTTGCTTCAACAGCACTGTTATCGAGGAGACCAACCCAATATTTGAACCAGTCATAGCTGTACCAGTAAACAGTGTATTACCCCAAGATGAACCCGTGATCCTTGAAATAGGTCAAAAATTACCGACAGCCCACTTAGAAGCACCTACAGTTCAGCTAAATGATCAGTTGCAAGCTAATGATCAAATGAGTGATTCAGTAGTGGAATCTCACACAAACTGCCATGGTGTGATATCAGAAGGTCTTTTACCAGTTGAAGGTGGCTATATCGTTGTTGATGGAAATGTTGTTCATGGTAAGTATCTATTTCCAAATTGTGTCTTCTAGGCTTAACCTACGATCATTATTTTTGAGGTTAAAGGTTAAGGCCCTATCCCAGCACGAATTGCTGTGTCAGTGTCTCGGAGTGGACTGCGGGGCGCAGTGGAGAGCTGGAGTTCTGAGGCGCGCCGGCCCGTAATAACAATTTGTTATGTAAAACATTAAATTAATGTAGTTTTATCAATTTTTATTCTGAAATACTTGGCTTGCGATAAAATATATCGTGTAAATTTCAAAATCATGTTCTTTATACATTTTCGTCATAAAATTAATTCAGTGTCAAAAATTGGCTATGTTTCGTTTTTTTTCTAACGAGCGAAGTTATTTAAATCGTGTATCGATCTTTCAAAATGGATACATAAACTACTCAACTCCACCATATATTTTTTCCTTTCGCCCTTCAAGAAACGATGACGAAAAATGGAAAGAAACAATGTATACTTATTGGTTTGGACTCAGTTTAAACTCTCAATAGGTCCGTGTTGATGTCTAGGTACACTTATGAATGTCAATATTTAAAAATTTCCAAATAATAATTTAAAATATTTAAAATAAAGATGTCAAAAAATGTGGCACACTAAAAATGGTTATTGCACTTCCCCAATTATATTCTACTGTATGCTTTCCTTAAAACATCCCCAGACGCCTTTAGATAGACTTATCTTTTTATACATTTCTTATTCTTTTTTATATATTTCAAAGTGTTACCAGTGTTAATATGTGATTCTAGCATCATTTAAATTATAACTTTTATCAATGGACTTCTCCACTCCGTGATTAGATTAGATCGTTACAATAAGAATAAAACCTTGTATTCATGGTAAACATTTGTTTAGCAACAGTTGATCAACATTCAAGTAGTACGTAAGCAGATTTACTGCCATGTATCCCCCCCTCCCCCCTCGTCCTCTTGTCAAAAGTAAGTTCTCAAAAATAATAGTACATAAATGTATTAATTTTTTGTAGGAATACTCGAAAATGCATTTCGTTTTCAAGCATAGACAATGTGTGGGTAATATGTGAAAAAAGTAAATAAATAGGGGCCGTGCAAGTATATGTAGGGTTGGTGGGGGGGGGGGGGGTCGGTGATTACGATTAATCAAGAGTATTTACTTTTTTACACATATTACCCACACATTGTTTATGCTTTATATATCGCACCCATAATATAGATTCCTTTGAAATATTGAAGGTTTTGTATAAAATATATTTTTCAGGTCAACACGAAATACCCGATTTAGATGAAATCGAGCGTGAGATAAGGATGCTTGATGAGCAAATACTCAAATTGGCTGAATCAAATAACATCAATGCTGAGGCGGTGTTGGCGTCTACGGAAACAATGCGTAAGTATATCAATAAAATAAAAAAAAACTCTGGGCTACAACCTTTTTAGGTCCGGATCTCAGATTTTTTAATCTGTTTCAAGATCATTTGTTAATCTAAGTAATAGGCAAATAAGTGATCAGTCTCCTGTGCCTGACACAAGCGGTCGATTTTTGGGGCTTAAAGAAAGCCGGTTCCCTTACGATGTTTTCCTTCACCGTACGAGTGAATGTTAAATGCGCACATAGAAAGAAAGTATTGGTGAACATCCGGAGATCCAACCTACGACCTTAGAGATGAGAGTCGCACGCTGAAGCCACTAGGCCAACACGGCTCTGATAAGCAAAATGATATTAAAAGAAATAACTGTATCTCCAAAAACTTCCAAAATGATCTATGACTTATCTTGTTCCAATTTTCTTTCTGTAAATACATGATTCTATTTATGTGTAGCTTTATATATTTTGTCAATTAAATAGTGAATATTTCACACATATCATCTTTAAATTATATCGTTTATTAAACCTTATACATAACAATCAAATATACAGTTCTAAAATTTTCTTAACTAAAATGTAGTATATTATATTATATAGAATGTAGATAGTAGTAATAAAAATAATTGAAAATTAATAAAAAAAAATTTAACAAATTTAAAAAACTTAGATTCGATTTAAATTTTTAAAAAGTAAAGTTAAAATGTTTGAGGTTCAATTAATAATTACGCAACTCAATCGAAATATTATTTATTATATGCAAGTAATTCATACTTTAGCAATCTTTCTCCACCAATATCTTTCAATCTATAGGTGAATGACTAATTAACATCAACAAAATATTTTCATAAGACATTTCAACAATAATATTGGTTAGATTCGTGCTTGGAAGCTACAATCTGCGTAATTTTATATTATTTTTATTAAATTCATAAAAAAGTACATTAACATACAATTGCTTGAACAATTAAATTAAAACATTTATTTTAATCAATTAAGGTTATTTGCATACAATACTGCTTTAACATTTTATTAAAATTATTAATGTACTGTAGAATTCTTTGTTTTTTCAATCAATATTTTCCATAGTCAGTTAACCTTCTAGTATATATTGTAATTGGGGCAGACTGTTTCTTTTGTTTGGTTTGGGATGTTTTCCATTCCACAATCAAGTGTTAATTGAACATATTAAAAGAATTGGGCGCCGGCACTCAATCCGCACGTTTAATTAGATTTGTACATATCTCTGTTTCATTTTTACTAACAAAAATAGTATGTTCTCCTTGATTTAAAATATGATATTCAAGGGACAATTCTGCGCCATATAACTCTAATGTATTTACATCCTAAAAGGTCGGCAACGCACTCTCATGTTTAACAGTGTCAATGGTGTCACTTAACATGTGAACCCACAGCCCGTTTTTCCCGTGTTTAAAAAAAAATTAATATATAGTATACTTAAAAACTGTGACAATCTGTTCAAATGCAAGCTTTTCATATGTATTTCGTTTATTAAATATTATTATTAATGTTTTAATAATATAAATATGTATACTTTTTCATCAGCATCTTCGTCATTACCGGCTGAAGCAGATCAATCAACGAAGCTCTTCCCAATCTTCACAAAGCCTAATCCAGGAATTATGACAAATATGACTAAAGGTAAATTTTTAGATATTCAGTTTTTTATGAAATAATTTATGTTGTGTTTTTACTTTTTAATTTGGTACCACATAAAAAAATATATTATTTGTATTTAAAACTACTATGCAATGCGTTAAATGTTGGTTAAAAAGACTATGACAATCATACAAAAATACATTTTGTTTCACAGAATCTCCGGATAAAAAGAAGAAATTTATAAAGACTGGGATAGATCAGTATGTGATCGATGCTGGGCAGAAGAAATTCGGGGCCACGCAGTGCAGCGAATGTGGCGTTATATACCAGGTAATTATTCACATTTGATTATTAATACACTATCACAAAATTGTTGCATTATTACTTTGTTGCACCAAATAAATTTAAATTGATTTGTTTTGTTTCACCATCTCTTTAAAAACTTAAAATTTTAATCAATAATGCTTTAGGTTAAGATGTACTAACACATTTACAATATACTGTTATTATTATTAAGTAATATTGTATTAGTCTTACTATGATTAAAAGTGTTTTTACATGCATATTAAAGACCTTAAAAAGTCCAATAATTGGAATTAACTGTTATCTTGTAACAAATGGAAGTTAAAAATATGTTAATAATGCAAACATATATTCAATATGTATTTTACAATATTTTATAATTTCAGATTGGAGATCCATTAGACGAGCATGATCATCTTATTCACCACAATGCCACCGATGTACTTAAATTTAATGTAAGTGTATGTTGTAAATATATTTGACATTTGTTAATTCCAATATCCAATCCAGATCAGTGTTGGCCAAGTGGCTTCAACGTGCGACTCTCATTGCCGTACTTTCTTTTATGTGCACGCACATATTTTAACAGTCGCTCGAAAAGTGAAGAAACATTGTAAGAAAACCGGCTTGTCTTAGACTCAAAAAGTAGACCGCGTGTGTCAGGCATATGAGGCTGACCACTATATATAATGTTCAGCAGTCATTATATTATCTTAAACTATTTTAGACCTTCGTTTATGTCACGAACCAAAAAGTACTGCGTAGAAGTGGCGGCGGTACTCCTAACAGACGTACCTAAATGTGTGTAGTATTAATTTTTTTTTACATTTCAGGGTTGGAAAGACGAATACATAGTAGAGAAGACACAAACGGGTCGTATTATTCGCGTTCGAGGTGGTGATACAGGGTGGAAGAAAGTCCTCTCCGTGCTCAACAGGGTGGTCCATCCTCAACTCGGATACAGCCCAGATTTGCCAGGAGAAACTCATGGATATACAGTAAGTATTTATTTTTTGATGGCCCGAGTAATGTGTATAAATAATATTTTTAAAAACACCTGAAAAAATGATTACCTTTTAAACTATTGCATAGATTTTAATCGCTTTAGCTTTGAACGCGGCGACCGAATCAAGAAATTCCGTAACAAAAATAAAACCTAACGATGACGTAATGTAGGTGCAATCAATACGCGTTAGAGCGGGACAGAACGCATACTGCCTTTCACTTCGGTCTGGCGTGATCGGTGACGTAGCGCAGGTGCGTTAGAGTGAGACAGACTATATAGGCGTGTTAGTCAGAGTGTGGTAGAGTGGTATATTGAATTAATATCAAAGAACAAAAATACTGCATAGATAAAAAATATAATTGCATAAGTTGATGAATAAGAATGCAATAGCATTACCGCGGCAGTCCCCGAGTGCCACACGTTTTTTTTTTCTTTTAAATAATATGCTGATCAGCTGACATGGCACACGCCGTCGATTTTTAGGTTTGAGGCCGGTTTTCTCATGCTTTCCATCGTCGTACGAGCTAATGCTATGCGCATATAGGAAGAAAAATTGGTGCACAGCATGATTCATATCTTATGTATTTACATATTAACGTTAAATTTTCAGGCCTATCTGTACATTGAAAAGAAGCAAATCGTGGGTTGTCTGGTGGTTGAACCCAAAGCCAGAGCTTACAAGTTACTTCCAGGAGAACCTGACTGCTGCAGCGTCGAAGAATATCCTGTCAAGTAAGTCATGAGACAAATGTTTATATACACCTTGCATCATCTTTTAATTGTATGTAATACCAAAGAAGGTATTTCGCGCAGTTCCTGCCTTGCGATTTGCGATTCGCAGCGGCGGTCGCGTTCAAATCAGTCGTGAAGCAGTGATTTTACGATTTGGCATTCTGATAAGGTGGGAGCTTGTAGTTTATTGTATATTGCGAAAACCGCTGTGTGAGTTCGAAAAGTGAGTTACAGAATCGCAAGGCTGGTCGGTCCTCCACCTATTTCTAGAATATCTTATTTTGTATATCTTTTTAAATTACTATATATATGCTATACTAGCCGTTTCGCGCCCGCTTTGCTGGACGAATCAAAATAAATTTTATGTTTCATTATTTAATTTTTTTTCATATTTTTATTATTCTTCTTTTTAACTTCCCGCTAAGAAAATTGAAATATTTCGAAAATCGAGTTTTTAACAGATGTTGACGTTTAGAGGTTCTAGGAAGCCTCCCCGAATGTTTCCGCGGTGAAGTCCGTATGGATAAATTTTCATAAAAGTAAAACCGCAATAAAAAAATGAAAGAACGTTGGAATTTAATAAATCTTCTAGGAAAAATTTCGCATCGAATGGTGGTAGTTTCATGTCGATACGATCAGTGGTTTAGGCGTGATTGAGCCTCAAACGAAGACCATTTTCATTATATATATGCTATATATATATACGTATGTTATAGTTTTGCATTGCACATATACATTGCAAAACTATAACATAATTCTAATAATAAATATCTAATTAAAAACAATTTACAGATGCGGTGTATCCAGAATATGGACCCACGCGAAGTACCGCAGACGGGGCGTAGCAGTTCGTATGCTGGAATGCGCACGCGCATCTTTCCTCTATGGAGTCGCTCTCACCAGACAGGAAATTGCCTTCTCTTCTCCTACTCCCTCGGGCAAGGCTTTTGCCACTAAATATTGTGGCACCGAAAACTTTTACGTGTACTTGAACTAATGTGAATTAGATAAGTGAACTGAAATATGTTATGTGAAATACGTGAACTGAAACAAATATGTGAATAAGTGACTTAAAGGAGTAAGCGATAAGTTAGTTTAGTAAGTGAATAGAAACTACGCTATGTAGAGTTCTATAAGTAGTGTAGTATACTTTGTCAGTCATTTGAATACTCAACAAAATGTTGGAACTGTTAGATCCAAGTAATTTTTTTAGGAAAAAAAGTGAGAACTTCCTATGGTATAGAATTTTATATCTTGTTTATGTTTCTTTGATAAAAAAATATGTGATAAGATTCTTGAACTAGGTAAGTGACTTTTTAACCTCGATTATAAGGATTATTTAGATATTGACATGGTAGTCACATTTGTTTTGATTTTTTAAAATGCTTGTTTTGTGCTAAATACAGAAAGTTTTAATTTCTACCGCATTTGGTTTTAGTTATTACCAGAAAGGCACTTTTAATTTTTTGTATGGATTTTTAATTTCTTGTGTATGCTCCTTTTGTCTTTTATAGAAGTTTTTAATGTAATATTTTCCAATTGTGATGCATATTTGGGACCAATATTTTAGTCATATTTATAAGTGCCAATTTAATTTATAAGATGAATGTGCCTCAGTTAGGTTAAGTTTTTATTTAAGATATAAGGTTTTTATTAAAAAAAAGAGCTCAAATACATTTTAAAGTCTTAAGAAATATTTCTACAGCTCTCTAAGTGCCGTGTGAATTTATTCTTTATTAAAAGCCCATTGGTGAGATTTGGTTGATTTTTTGTATAGAAAGTTGTTACTTGGAATAATATTTGATTAGTTTTCATGTAAAATTCGGACGCAAGTCATTTTAAACCATTATAATGTTCGGCTTTTATATTTAAGAATTTCATATTATGTGTAGTTCATATGTCTAGAATTCACAGAAAATACGCTTATTTGTCATAGAGTACTTAGGCTTTAAGGCCCTTACCTTAACTATTTGAAAGATTGATTTTCTTTGAAATATCTTAATAAGTTTGTCTTAAAGTACAATGCTTAAAAATTTGTTGTGCTATTAGTCAGTGACCATTTGAAGAACTGTCAAAATGTTCTTATGTGTAGTTCTTGACGATACTCATGACAAGATTTTGACTTGAGAGCATGGAGTTTAAGTCTCACTATTTAGCAGTGTATATTTTTTTGTAAAATGGTTTAGCGTGTTGGGTTGATTGTATAATTGTGCTTGTTAAACAACTTCATTTTTCAATTATGAATTAATTCTAATGTTGTTTAGCGTTTAATTAGATGAACTGTGTTGAACCATTTACCATCATAATATGCACAAAAATTCTAAACTTATGAGGGTAGTTACATCTACCCTCGACTTGTCAACAATGTCTGATTATTTCTTTATTTTGTTATAGTTTATCTAAATACTCAAATGCAATGTCCCCTTTTGATTTAAAAAATAATGTCTGATTACACTAGTGTAACTAAAGTTTCTTCCATTTAAATTGAGTTTGATGAAGCTGTGTCGAAGAGATATATTGATTTAGTTATAACAGTGTAATACATTAGTTTTTATAAGGGATAATTTAAGTAAGGACCTTTGTGAATTTGGATACTGTTTTAATTTTCCATAAGTTTTTCTAAAGCGGGGATGAATCCAAAGAAAGTGTACCTTTAACAATGCCATAGAAATGTAAATAATATTTATTTGCGTAACCTCTGGATGATTGTATCCCTGTTTTTAAGTTTTCACAAAGAAATTTCGATTTGATTTTAATAAAAGCTATATTTTAGAAACTTTTTTGTTTTATTTTTTAACCTACATATTGTACTGACCCTGATATTTTTAAATTATTGGAAGTAATTATCTTTTTTTCTTCTATTTATATACGAAACAGATACTTAATTATGCGTTTTGAAAATCATGCAATACTCGAATGAGTCCACTTGACTCAAGTGGCCTCAAAAATATAAAAAAAAGTATTGTACATTCACAACAAAACCATAACTTTGAATTGAAACCAAAAATAACAAATACCTCTCCTGAAGATATTTTTTTTTATTTTAGCTGAAATTAATGTATATGAAATCAGAATAATTAGCAGATTATTCGCTTCTGCATGGCCATGCCTGTAGAGCTGTGTTGGCCTAGTCGATTATGCGTGAGTCTACTATGAATTATATATCACAAAAAAATACGGCGTCGGGCGTCTATCAATTACCAACTTTGGGTTTCACCTTATGCAATTAAACCTATTGAACTTATATTTACATACTAGGTTCAGGAAAATAAAAAAGCACAATTTTAAAACAACATTTATTTTTACATACATTAAGTCTGATTCAAAATGCCTGAAACATACTGATTTTTGTGTACACATCAGTTAAGGGTAATTTAAAAGACAGTAAATAAATTGCGATTCTCTGAAAAACAAATTAAAATAAGCGTTCGTTATCTTTACCTCGCTCTAGAATCTACTATACACATAAATAGTTAAAAATTTTATCTTTAGGAATTTTATTAATTAGGTATATTAAAAATTAAAAATTTGTTAAAATATATAGATTTTTCTAATAATAACATTAAAACAAATGATAGAATATAATTACGATCAATAGACAATTTGTAAATAAGGAGTGCCGATTTGATTACTCTTAAAATGAATAAAACCGATGAATTTATACATAAATGAGCAGTTAAATGCGTTTATTTCAGCGAGACAGGGACGCTAAGTGAGCGACAGTCAAAAATATTACCAAAAAATATTTTGCAGAATAATTCTGCACTTTAAAGAGTCGAAACGAAAGTTCCCTCACATACATATTGTGCGCAGTACAATCACTTATTACTATGAAAGATTTAAAAAAGGGGAAATTGTTCAATACTATTTGGTTATTGGCCACGGACGTTTATTACTACTAGTCGAGGATTCCACGCGAAACTAAATTTTATTTTTCTATGCTAAGTTTCCGTTTTGAAGAGATTTTTATTAAGCCTCCGTGTTCGCACTCCTTTTGAATAGTTCGTCCACAGAACATTAAATAACGTTTTATGCAACGAAAGTCATCAATATAGTAATAATTTGTGTTATAATCGTGTAATGTGGACGAACCTATCTTCGCATTTGTCAATTACAAAATTGAATCAAGAGAACTTCTTTTGTTTCAACCTCAAAATCTCAGTTAACGTTTATCTCTCGTCTCGTAATTCAAGGATGACTCTTTGATGTCGTATGCAAGAGGATTGCACGTTCGGAAACATCTTATCCTTATCTTAACTTTGACATCGACACTGGCAGTATATCATCTACATATCGAAAAACATAGAAAATATGCTATATTCTACTTTATACATGACTCACGTGTTATTGCGTTTACTTAAATTGTACGTTGTAGCGGGGACTGGACAGAAATATACAGCAATAGACAAAACCTATCTATCTTTCTTACTTTCACATTATAATACTTCGTATTTGGACATAAAAATCGAAAGATAGCTATGTTTTTGGAAACGACCGTAAATAGCAGATATCCGATTAATGCTAACGTTCAAGTTCAAAATAAGAATGTTAAAATATTGCACAATACTATCACCACATGCTACAAAAAGTTTTAAGAACCATAGATTAAAAATGGCGGAAACATCTGTCAGTTTGACGCGTGCAGATTGAGATTCGCGACGTGTTGCCATCTCCATTGTCAGTTTTAAAAACGTTTTAAATATAAGCCAAGCAGCCATCGTAGCCACCCGTTTTTTGCAGGTGTAATGAAAATTATTTTTAAAATCCGACTAGTGGACAGTGACTCGCAAGAAACTTTACGTTAGCAGTCTAAATTATAGATATTTGCGTTCGATTTATCGCGATACACTAAACTTACTTAAAATAGCTACCAAATAGTTTGCTTAATTTGCATATACATAAGTTCAAGATGCCATTTTATTAATTACACGATGAGATGGTTTGGTGTCGGCGGCGGTCGTTCTATATTTCACTAAAATAAGCAGATCTTTAAAAGCCAAAAATTTCCTACCAATAATTAATAATTTCACTTATAATAATTAACCGAATGGAATTTTCTTATCCAAACCTAAAAAGTATATATTCCGTGTGATACGAACGACTACGCACCAAGAAATGTATGAAGTAAATCTATTATTTGTCTACTTACAAAGAAACTTAACACGAAAGAAAAATACAATTCTCAATATTAAATATATATTAAAAATAACGACAAAACGTTTATTTCAAAGAAAAATAGATGATTTGTTAATTTACAAGGTTCTAGGAAGGATCGAGTTCTCATATAGTCTGTAGATTTAATAATGGTAACATTAGGTTATGGTGTTTCCGCTAGCAGGACATCAAATATGGCACATTTCTTGCCAGCATCGACCTTATATTAAGGACCATTTCATTTCAAATCCGATTTTTATAAAATTCCTTCGAGAATGAATAATACCCTACCAATAATCTTTGAAAGTTAAAAATATGTTTCTTTTCACAGACTAACAAATCGGTAAGTACATAAATCAATCGTATAAATAATTATTGTAATATTATTACCGTAATGTTAGTTACATTTGTACTTAGGGCTAAATGTAATATATTAATTTTCGAAAAAAATACAGGTTGTCAAAAAACCACCACATCTTTATCTCTATGTAGCGGTTTTAGGTTAAGCGGCAACCGCGAATATTTGAAAAATTAAATACTGCTAATAAACTTCCAATCGCCGCATTAGATGCGACCGGGAACAAATCTTTGGACCTTATAATTATTAAAAGCTCCATATATTAAATAACTTCAACAAAATCTACACAGCGAAGCTCTCGTGTCAATGTGCGTCGTTTAATAAGACAAAAGAAATTGCAAAAAATATACATATGGAAGACATAAACTTAACATTAAAAATAAACTTAAAAAATATAAATTCATTGTTATATAAAAATACAAGACCTCATATTCAGCTATGAATAAAAAGCACTCATATTTGTATACATCACGAAAACATATAAAGATTATTGCAGTAAATCATTCGATAAAAAAGTATAATTTACATGATTTAATTGTGCGCATACGCAAAATCATAAAAAAAATGTAAAATTTACTATTGAACAACGGCATCCACAGATGTCAAATTATTTCATAGACAAAAACTGAAATATACAAAAAAAAAACATCAACAAATTATTATGCCAGCTTGTTATCTCTTAAAACATAGTCATGGCGACAACAAGGGTTAATAGAATCATATTCCGATTTAAAAACATTTGTCACTTTGAAAAGACAGAAATTTTGATCCAGAGTGCATTGTCTATGTTTTAATAGATAACAATTTTCAGTGATATGCATCAATAAAAATGGGCAAAAAGCTAAAGGTGCTCATATACATAATACTATGTGTAGCCTCGAAAAAATCAAACTATATGATCCTCAATATAAAACGATTTGTTCTACGCGAAAATGACTCGATTGTCACTGCCACATATCAAACTTATTCTTTTTTTTCTTCAATAAAGTTTACGTTGTTTCTGTTAATACTCCATGGTAGAATAAATAATAACCACAATTAATTCATTACATATTTGTCTTTTTTGTATTTTTATATATGCTCAAAGATGATGTTATTCGAATGACAAATGACAATTGAGCCAATAAAGCCGCGTTATGCTCTAAAAAGGTTTCCATCTCGGAATGTAGCGTGAATTTTAAAAATCTTAAAATATTAAAATTTAAGTGCAAATTATATCCTATAGAAAATTGCAATCATGTTAAATACGCGTCTAATTTAAAAATTCATAGACAAAAAGGATGTTGCCACACCAAAAAATCTAAGACGATTTTTTGAACCGGTACTATCCTTGTAGCTTCATTCCGAGATCAACCCATACTTTCACTGGATGTTTCAAAGTAGCAACGTACGAAGTACGTATACGCGTACGTAACGTCCGGAAACACCATGCGACAGAAGAATCAGTGACTTGCCGCTCGGCGGTCTTTTGCACATTATCTTAAACACGATTTAGTTACACTGTTTTAACAACAACAAAATATTGTATTAAACATTAAGAAGCTACTCGATTTTGTAGCTGTACAAATAACATTATTAGTTATGTCTCAGGGTTAGAATTAAGCGTAGAGGCATAGCGCTTAATATGGCTTCCATACGTCAAAAATGTATTAGATTGTGAGTCATAGTTCGCGCTAAGTCTCGACTAAATCCTAAGTATAGTGTATTACTCAAAGGTTGATTAAAGAGTATGTAGTCTATGGAAAAAACACATTTAAAGTCAGTGTACAAAATCACATTCCAATTACCACAGATAATGTGCAAGAGATAAATAAGACTTTGGACACACTTAGTGACGTATTAAAGTAAATTAGATTGCCTCGTATGTCCCAGCCTTTGCTCTACATGCGATGGCAACACAGATAATAAATAGGTCTATAAATACTGAATCCATTTTCGACAAGTGACAATAAAGTCAAAGAGTTTCTCATTGTGTAGATAGTTGTAAATATATCGACTTCAAAGGACTTATGTTATGTATTGCCATCGCTAATAAAGATTTGTATAATTTAATATTGGAGCGTTACACATAGATAGTATATGTATAATATGTAAATATTGCTGTCGTATTCGTTTGGTGTCATATTACGCCGGCTTCGAACCGGCCCTGGCGCATTGGAATCGCCGTTCTCACTGGAATTATCGAAACATCTAAGAATATGTATATATATATTTTGATATCATATTTTCAACTAAGCACTGTCATCTATTGCTTATATTTTCATCTATTATTATCTTATATTATATATGAAATATACCAACCACTATGTATGTGATATAGTTAGTTTAGTATATTATTTGGGCATATAGCAAGATGCACAAATGAAAGGTGGACTTTAAAGACAACTATATGGAAAGGACCGGGCAGTGAAGAAGGAGTAAAAAGGTAGATATAAGAAATAGAAGCGAATGGAGAAAGAAAGACATGGATAGAGACATATCAATGGTACTGAAGGAAGGTTAAATATTAGGATAATAAGAAAAATAAAAATGTATATAAAAAATCTAAAAAACTAAACTGTACATTCTACATTTATAATGATTGGAAATAAACGGGCTTATACTCCGATTTTTAAATGCGTAGAACTCTGACAGCTATAATTTTTTGACATGTCAGTGATGGCAAACATTTTTGTTGGCCGGGCACATTTTTCAATTTCTAGTCTGAACATCTGAGTCTATACACACATTTTATTGTTAGTTAATGTATTCATTTTATTAAGTGCGGTGCTCCACATTGAAAGTGGTTTACCGGCGAGTGGTAATTATGTTCCATCACAAACATTAAAAAACGCACAAGTTTTTTTAAAAAAAGGTTGACTAAACCTGGAATTGGTAGCCAGTGATGCCAGCTAAAGAATAAAGTTAGATCATTAAAGTTTATTCGATATATTGTTTGTGATATTGAAATATTTGCTATTTTTGTACACTTGAGTAAGTAAATACTTAGATTTACCTTTTTGTAGGTAAAACATAAAAAATACCTATCATTTTTTTATTGCCCTTAAATAAGTCAAATTTGTCCCTTTTTCGATGGAGAACTTTTTTAGTAGCAACACTCATGAAATGTCATAATTCTACGGAATTAAAATTCCGAGTATATTATGATGATGATTTAGACCTCCAAGCACGTGTGCTTTTATTTTTGTATGTATGTTCACAAGTTTCTCGCAAAACTCAGACATATCGAAGATGTGATCAGGTATAATCCAACTAAGAGAACAGTCTACGTTACAGCAAAAATTATCCTAAATATCTTTTCAAAGGAAACAATTTTTATTTACCATTACAATTTAAATTACAATTATTTTACATAATTTTAAATTTAACTGACGTTTCGCGTGCTTTACAGCGTGCGTGGTCACCATAACCACGTACGCTGTAAAGCGCTAAATTAACTAATTAATTAAAAGTTATGTCAATAAAAGACAATACTATGTCTCTGTATATTTTCAAAAACGACATACTGACCGTTAGAGCAGCTCGTACTGGCGTAGATGCATCCTCTGAATGATGTCGCGGCAGTCGTTGAAGACGCGCTTGATGTTCTCGGTGTCCACGGCGCACGTAAAGTGAGGATAGCAGTAGTGCTTGCCTTCGCCACTCGCCGTACTGATGCGCTGGAACCAGAATTCAAATCTTCTTAAACATATACGATAACATATATACGAGGACAGAAGATAAGGATTTTTAATTTATTATTTTATAATAGCTAGCTAAATTTAATTTTCGTGTACCCTCTCGATACCCCCGGCATCCCATTGTTCCATTTGTCCCTCCTTTCCGTAGAACGCGATTTGGTCAAAACTCACCGATGTCCAGATTAAGCATACTTATAAACGAGCTAGGTCTGGATATACATAGTTGCTCACCTCACAGTATAAAATGGATTTTTGTTTAGTTTTTTTGTAATTAGAATTTTTTCTTTGCTAAGTAATTGTTTTGTTTTTTTTTTGTTTGGTTTTTTGTAATCAAAATTTTTTCTTTGATAAGTAATTGTTTTGTTTTGTAATGTTTGTTTTGTTTAATAATCTCTTTATGATCTCTATATATGTATGTTATGTTTGCCTATAAGTGCTTGTCACATTAAAAATTGTATTTTGTGTTTGTTTCTACCAATGTCTCAGTGTGCCGAGCGTTGGCAAGCTTTATCAATAAAAAAAATAAATAAAAAAAAAAGTTAAAAAAACGTATGTGTACTTATGTTAACGCGTTAGAAGTTATACTTCTTTGGCGTAACAAGATAAAAATCTTATTATCTTTCGCCTTATTCAACGATTGTAGAAAAACGACACTAACAATAGAAAAATGGTAATACACAATTTTATAACAACGCATCTAGTGAAATAAAGTTCATTTAAATATCACAAAAAAATATTTCTACATAATTAAAGAAATGGACATTTTTTTTATTTTAAAATGTTGACTATGTCAACTTCAGGGTGTCGGTTTTTTGTGACGGTGTGCGCACGCATCGTAAAAATTTACTCTAATCATTTTTCCCTAACGCCCAAAAAGGTTAACTTTAAAATCTAATAGGGTAGCATTTTCCATGATCTGTACTACTAAAACTGAAAATGTATACGAAATTACTTCTACGCCTAGTAAACAAACACGACACGTTATCCCCGCCGCGCGTTGTAACGAAATGTTAGCATTTGAGCGACAATAATTTATTAATTTATTATATTTAATTAAAAAAAAATTGGATATTTCTATTTTTTATCTACATTATAATGATGACAACTAATTAAAGATTTAAAAAATACATATTGCTGTATTGCACTCGAAAAAACCAACTTATGCCACAGAATATAGGCGATATAAATTATATAGTAATAATAATGAATAGTAAATTCTAGAACTTCTAGGCCTAATCACTGTTTCAGTTATAAATTATTAGTAGGCAAGTAGCGGGGCCACTAGACAAAAAATATTTATGGATGTATGTCAATTTGTGTCAATTGACGACTGATTGGTCTAGTGGTTAGTACCCCTGACTGCGAATCCATGGGTCCCGGGTTCGATCCCCGGCTGAGACGAACATCGATGTGATGAGCATTTGGTGTTGTGCTTAGGTCTTGGGTGTTTAAATATCTATTTATATTATGTATGTCTATCTATCTATAATATGTATGTATATCCGTTGCCTAGTACCCATAACACAAGCTTCACCAGCTTAGCATGGGACTAGGTCTATTGGTGTGAATTGTCTTTAAAAAAAAATATATAAAAAAAAAAAGTTAGCCACAAATAAAATTTGTCTGGAACCCTTCACATCAAGACAACACTCCCATGCCCACAAGCCCCATACCCCACTCACCAGGAACTCGTCCCGTATGAAGTATTTAGCGCGAGCCACCTCCGGATGGTCCCTGACGTCGGGGCTGGCGTCAGGCGGAGTCTGGTATCGGGCAAACTCCGAGAAGTAATCCTCGAGCCGGGACTTGCCCGCGAGCACTTTCTCCGCGAGCAGGTCTTGCTTGTTGAGGAACAGGATCACCGATATTGTGCGGAGCCATCTGGAATTCATTCATAAAGGTAAGAACTGAAAAAATGGATTAAATTTTTTTATAGCTTTAAAGTGCTTTTCGTATATATTTATATTGAAACTAGCTGACCCGGCAAACATTGTTTTGCCATGTATTTCTAGGAAAAAAAATTTAGTTCAATAAAAATAATTACCTATATAGGGGTGAAAATTAAGGGTTGTATGTATTTTTCTATGCTGAATCAAAAAAAAAACAAAAAATGTTGTCGAAAAAATAAAATCTTCAGAATGGACAACCCTTATCACTTAAAGGTTTGAAAGATAGATAGTAGCCGATTCTCAGACTTATTGAACATGCAAATAAAATTTCATAACAATCGGTCGAGCCGTTTCGAAGGAGTATGGTAACTAACATTGTGACACGAGAATTTTATATATAAGATTTAAAATATTTCATTCAATTTTTTAGTTTTAATTTTCTCTTGGTCTACAAATTCTTACATCTATTTCTGGATCATTTAATGTTTCCATCACAAAATCCAGAGAAATATTAAACGAAGGAAATATTCCCAAAGCGGACAGAACTATTAGGTACCGATTATTCCATATGCTCTTAAAGAGATCCAGCGACTCCCGGAGCCTGTTCTGCGTGGGGTCCTCCCGCAGCACCATGTTGTAGGAGGAGCAGGCCGTCACGAAGATGATGGCCGTCACGTCGTTGAAGCACTGGATCCACTTACGGCGCTCGTCGCGCTGACCGCCCACGTCGAACATACTGGAAATTACCAAAGCTAAAGCATATCGTATTGACACAAATAGGAATGAGGAATCGTCCGCAGTACTAAAGTACCTTTTATCTTTTTAACACTGTTGCGTCATCATAGTTCCACTCATTAGAATGGATATGATATTTTTGTAGTCTAACTGCAAGAAGTCGGAAAAATCATTTGTCCATATGATTTTTCGTATTATTATTTCGTATATACATTATTCGTATAACACGCCAATTCTTTTTTCTTAATTACAGAATATGTAATCCGACAAACGTTTTGCAGGGCAGTGTAAAGCTATCGAATTTGTTGGATTGTAGAGTACCTATCTGCCTTAAAATCTTATACAAAAGAGTACCTCGTAATTCAACAAATTACAGTTCCTATGATAGGATTATATTTGTATCCGAAGTACAAATTGAGTACAAGAACATAGATAAACGATCTAGCTTTTATAGATTGTGATCGATTTTGAACCGCATTTCTAGTCCAGTAAGGACGCGACATGCACGTTGTATTACGTCCGTTGGACCAATCACAATCGAGCAGAACGTTCCTTCTTCGTCTTTACAATTCCATCCCCCAGAACTGTTACTGTCGACATATCTCAACAGTATATTAACTTGTGAAACTTGTAATTTCGAACTGAATTTATAAATGTATACAATGTATTAATTGTATTTTACTCTTCAGTTAAAAGGAATTTATATAGTAATGTGGTGTCGCCCTTCAGACCCCAGGTGTTATCTGTACTTTTAGTTTTTTTACAATATATTAAGCAAAACAAAAAATAAATAAAACAAATATTTACAAAATGATAAAAATAGCACAAAATTCGTTACGTAATACTTGAACGCTCCCCTCCCCTATAGAAAAAAAAGGGTGCGTGTACTTATTACTTATGTACGCGCGTAAGAAGTTATACTTCTTTGGCATTATTAAAAATAGTTTTTGATTGCATGCAAATAATTAATAGCATTAAATAATCAAAGACTGGAAAACAGTCATTATAGTCAAAAAAGTTCAGTTTACATTTGAAAAATTAAATAAATAATTATTTATTATTATTCACTTACATTAAGTGTAACATAAATTCTATTTAGTTAAAAGTATATATTATTATATATTTAGAAAATCTCTACCAAACACTAAGATGTATGTTGTAGCTTTGGCAGTTTTGCACAATATAAAATTAATAAATTTCTTTGAAAAAATAATTAAAACTCCTTTATTTGTTTAAAAGGTAAATGACAAATGTCATTATGGTCATTCAAAATTCTTGGCATACGAACTTCACGCATATTCTATTTCTTTTTACTTGTAGATTGTCTTATTCCTATCTCGCTCGCGCACGCTATAATCACACTCCTAATTTTGTGTCACAGGTGCGCGCGCATCGTAAAATTTCACTCTCATAAATTTTTCATAACGCGCCTAAAAAAGTATAACTTCAAAAATATATAATCTTTTGTAATAAAAAAGTATATTTACTGATGTACCTTGGATACATAAATATATTAGTATACTTACTGGAAATTGACTTTATCGACCACGAACTGCGTCTCAAAGATGCCCGAAGTGAGAACTCGGCAGCGAAGGATGTCTTGCTCCGTGGGCGTGTACTCTGGATGCTTTATCACGTGCACTTTGTCCAGGAAACTGAAAAATAAATGTCGTATAAAAATACGTATAATAAATAACTAAATGACTAAGAAGAACTAAAAGACAAAACAATAAAAAATATTAGTTTTTATATTTGATTCTTTAGTTTATTTATTATATATTCTCCGTTAACTGATGTTTCATTTAATTTGTTTGTTAGTCTATGGTAAAGACGCTAGTTTTGGCCTGTCATTTAAATTAGAAAATAGAATAAAAGTTATTGCTTTCAAGTAAAATAACAAACTCTAAATATTGTTTCATAAAATACATATTTCAGCAACACATTTGAGTTTCATTCATCATATATCTCTATATATAAAATTCTCGTGTCACATGTTCGTTCCCATACTCCATCGAAACGGCTCGCCCGATCCTTATGAAATTTTTATGCATATTCAGTAAGTCTGAGAATCGGCTACTATCTATATTTCAAACCCCCTAAGGGATGTCTACCCCAAAAAAAATGTTGTATTATTTTTTTTTATTATGTGGCATTAAAAAATACATACAACCCAACATTTTCAATCTTATATCAACAACTCCTGCTTTTCATTTGTTAATTAAAATCTTACGACTTGAACTCTGAGGTTCTATAGAGAAAAATCATAGAAAAACCTAAAAAGTTTTCATTCCAGAAAACCGAACAGTCTCTGGGGTAGCAAAGCAAATGTTCCATGTTGGTATGTACTAAAAAGGTAGGCTAAGTAAAATCTCATTAAGGAGAAACCAAGTTCGCGGGGACAGCAAGTATATTATAATATATATTTTACTTACTACTTGGCGCAGTCGATAAGCTGGTACTCGTTACTGCGCTCATAGGTCCGCTGAACACCTCCATCCTTCCAGAGCTCCTCCGTGTGCTCATAGAACTCACGTGGGTAGTCGAAATCCGGTTGTGAAGCTACGTCCTGGCAATTACCACCACATTCAGCATCAACTTTTATCGTTAAAAAGTTTTAAAAACTTATCTCTCTCTTTTCATCACAGCGTAAACACAATTTGACAGAAAATTTAAAAATATAGTCAAAAATTTTCCACATCTCCAACTTACTCTTTCTTTCAAATTGCGTATACATTTCGATAAAATAAGACAGGTGATCTTTATTAAAAAGATATTTCAAAAATTAGTAAAAAATTTCCACGTAGTGTTTGTTATACATGTTTCAGAACTTATATACAATAAATAAACAAAATGTTACCAATCAAAGTGCGTACTGTAAAAATCTCCAAAATAACTTTAAAAGTTTGAAGTTGTCTAATTTTAATAGAAGTCCAAATTTTGATTATATTACGACGAACATAATATGTATTTTAGCACATTCATTAAAGTTCAGTTCATAGAAGACTTTTAATATTTAAACTTATTCCGAAAGCATTTTATTAATGACTAGCTGATCGGGCAAACGCCGTTTTGCCATATCATTATATCATTTTTGGTTATTGTGCCTCACTCGACATAGATAGGTATAGTGTGTCGCGGACTTTTTTGTAGATATTTATAAGATCTACAATTACTTAGAACATTTTATGGTTCTATCTTTAATAGTTTAGGCAGGGTACGCAAAATAAGTAACTTTTTTGGTTGATTTTTTACACCTTGTGTCCGAAAAACCCTAATATCTTACGGAACCCTATTTTTGTTCAAAATTAAGTATGGCGTATATTACTCGTGGATAATGTAGCTTTCGAATGGTGAAAGAATTTTTAAAATCGGTCCAGTAGTTTATGAGCCTATTCATTACAATCAAACAAACAAACAAACAAAGTTTTCCTCTTTATAATATTAGTGTAGATTACGTAACGAATATTAAAGAGTCACTAGGTGGTCATGAAACGTTTTACTATAGTACTTAGACCCCTTTTCCTTTCTTTATATATTTGTTTGTAACATAATTGCCGTGTTTTAGTACTATGTATGATGTGGTAAATTTTAATAAATAAATAGTGAATCAAATCAAATAAAGGTTTTACCTAAATGAAATTACGAAACAATATTTTACTACCATAAATACTAAATCTAAAGGTTTCAGCGTTCGACTCTCCTTTCCGAAATCATAGATTCGATGCCTTGCTGTGCCAATGGTGCACGTTCAATACTCGGTCATACGGTGTTGGAATACATAGTGAAGAAACCATGCCAAAAACCCAAATAGTCGACGGCGTGTCAGGCACAGAAGGCTGATCACCTATTAGATAATAAAAAATGATAACGAAACGGACGAAGTTTATATTGCTATTGCATAGATTTTATCGCGGGCTTTGAGCGCGGCGACCGAATCAAGAAATTCCGTAACGAAAATTAACCTAACACACGATGACGTTATATAGGTGCGGCCAATATGCGTTAGAGCGGGACAGAACGCATACTGCGTCTCACATCGGTCTGGCGTGATCGGTGACGTAGCGCAGGTGCGTTAGAGTGGGACAGAACGCATACTGCGTATTCACATCTCTCTGACGATATCTGTGACGTAGCGTAAGCGCGGCCGGTGCAGTTTTTATTTTAATACTAAATCAGTCACCACTGTCTCCATCATGTATATATATATATATATTGAATAATGAGAATAGAAAAAATATCAATCCTACATACAATTGTCTTAGAGAAACATTCTTTACACTATATGTTTTTCTATATAAGTTTATACAAATATATAATTATGTTTTTATAACTTACTTGTATGTAGTCAACTCGAGCTTTATTCTCGGCCTTTTCGAGAGGTATGGGCGGTGTAAGCGTGCTCATCGCACCAGTTATCGTCTGAAATTACAAAGCTCATCAAGATCTGGAAAATTGCATTAGAAAATTGTTTAAAAGGCCAGCAACACACTCCGGCAATATGAGTGTCTATGGGCGTCGGTATCACTTAACATCAGTTGAGAAAAAAAGTATTTAATACATTGAAAGTTTTATTATAACGCATTATCTAGTTAAACAAAGTTTATATAAATATCACAAAAAAATGATTTCTACATAATTAAAGAAATGATCATTTTTTGTTTTAGCATGCAACTTATACATATTAATATATACTATTTATTATTTAATTCACGTAAATTGGTTAGAGTTCAGTATACTTATGACAGCTAAAGTATGATATAAATATTTCTGTAGAAACATTGTCTTTATATCATACAAATATAGGATCAATAGTTGTATATAAAAAAATTGTCTATAGCTAATTTCAGGGTGTCGGTTTTTTGTGACGGTGTGCGGGCATCGTAAACATTTACTCTCATCATTTTTCCCTAACGCGCCTTTGTAACTTCAAAAATAATCTAAAAGTCCTTATTAATAATTAACGCCAATCTAATATAACTTTATATGGTTTACTCACGAGAATCGCATCGCGTATATTCTTCTTGATATCCTCAATCTTCTCCCGACGTTCCTTATCAGAGAATCCGTTTACGTGAAGAATACGCATTTGTTTCACAATCGTCGATTTGCCGGACTCGCCAGCGCCGAGGAGGAGCAAGCGATGCGTTGCGCGATATAACTGGAAATTTACGTATGTCATAAAATTATTTGACAAGAATTTAGTATGAAACAATGTCCCCTTAAACGCGGTATTTTCCCCCCATAACGTGGAGATTTCTCAAGTTATATTTCTGCAGTGTGAATGAATGATGAATTTATAATGATTTGTCAAGGTCATAATCAGTTTTGCGTACCTTTGCACCTGTTTCAATTGTGTTGTTACAAACTTAAACCATTTCCTATAACGCGGTAGACCCGGACAGCGTTATAAGAATACGCGTTGTAGGAGGGATTCCTGTACTTTCCCGTGGTGATATGTTGAAGTCTTGGTTAAGATTACAAGCTGACAAGCAAGTTTATTTATTGACAAAACATACATCCACTATCCTTACTAAACCAATACTATAGTGTCAAAAACCAAAAAAATAATATGATAAAATATATAAACACAAGTTAGTATGTATTAATACTATTTTTAAACTAGTTCACAAGAATTATACACCGGAGGTCTAGGCTTCAATTCGGTGTAAATGATTTTTTTATTTCAATATTTATTTGCTTCAGACGTTAACGAAATAGAAATATATCGGTATTACGTTTTCAAGACTACAAATAAATATTTCTGGAAAAATAAGCAAAGACAACTTTCCAAGACGGTGTTGGTTTAATACAACAATTTTTTGTCCTTTATAATGAAAAATATGAACTAACTTTGTTACTATATACTTCCAACAAGCAGTGGCGTAACAATAGGATAGTAGTGCTGGCAAAATGCGAATGGCCCCCGACCCAAGGGGGCCCCTGTCCAAGAGATATAATGTTCTGTGGATGAATGTGAAGTCTCCTATTGGGCTAGCGTGGGGACTACAGACCATTCTCTCTCGCCTAAGAGAGGAGGCCTATGGCCATTAGTGGGACATATACAACGTGTAATTGAGTACACTGAAAATCTCGAAGTTTATTAAAATTAAAATGAAAACAACGTGACGATTTTTACTGATAGGGCCCCATTAAAAAGAATTTGCCACGGGCCCCAAATGACAAATGGTATAGTTACGCCACTGCCAACAAGGCTTATTAAGATATTAATATTGTTAATTACTTATTTATTTCCGGTTACCTGTTTATCTTTTTGTAATTGGCGTGTGATGGCGTCGCTCCGTCGTTTCTGCGTTTTGGCGTCATCCTCGCCGCTTTTGGCGCCCGGCGAACCGAAGCAGCCCATTGCCGACCACGCAGCCCACCTGGAACCATTCACGTCCAAGTCTCAATAAACAAACTTTTTTTAACTAAACTGATTTATATTTAATGCCTGAGTTTGGACTTTTCATAAACATAAAGACCATACCGGGCAATAAGGGTAATATCCTGTCTCATAGTCAGATGATGGCCAATTATTTATTTATTTATTTATAAAAGCTTGCCAACGCTCGGCACACTGATACAATAAAAATAAAATACAATATAAGATAATATAAACGAAAAAAAAAACTAAAGAAAAAGGAATATCGATTGTGTGTAATTAACTATCCATATCTCATTGCCTTAGTTAAAAGGTTGGGGCAATCAATCTGATTGTTAAATATCTTACATGCAAACGATATATCAATTAATTTTCTACGATTCTCCAATAAAAACATCTTAAAGTACGTTAGCCTGTTTTAGTGGGTACAGTCACTGAGTCCCACATAACCCACCGCACATAAACGGGTTTAGTGTAAATGTCGCAATTGAAATTCGAGACTTGGCATTAAATATCGTATTTTGTCAATCATACTGAAGAGCTTTCGCGGTGAACTCGCGGGATAACAGAATCGCACGGCTATTATGGCCTTTAGATTTCAAACTAACAATAACGTATACGATTCGGCCATCGCTTGGAGCCTAAATCTTATTATCTTATTATAAGTGAAGATTATAATGTATTCGACAACGTTTATCACCCACGAAAAAGCCAAAAAGGTAAGTAAAACAGTCTTGCGACCCCGTCACTGTAAAATTATAATAATATTTATTCATTCCTTTAATAAGCGACTCTTTTGTACCTATATGTATTTAGTATTTATTATTTTTCAACAGACTGCGACAAGTTAAACCAAACTCGACTAAGAAGTTCTCAATTTAATATAGTTGAAATATATACTGCCTCTTTGTAAAATCATATTGTTATAACAGCCTCTACAAAGTTAGTACTTTAAAGCTTTATATATGATTAGACTTATACGAATGTAAAATGCGTCGATTATAAAAAATAGGGAAAACCTTAGACTTATACAAATGTTTCTCTTAGAATTTTTATACTTTGACATACTACTAGTACAGCTAATAAGTGTTCATTAAATTGATTGTTTACTTAGCCTACCTTTTTTGTAGGTACATACCAACATATGGAACATTTTGCTAAAGTGTACCTACCTCCATAGAGACTGTTCAGTGTTTTCCTTTACGGAATTAAACTTAAGTAAACTTATATCTTCCTCAGAGTACAAAGAATAAATAAAAATTACTCAAATTAGTCCAGCAGTGTTTTTGAGCTTGGAAACATATTTTTTGATTCAATACATGTAGCGTATTTTTAAATTTACTAATGTCTACGTAACTGATGTTAGGAGTTTAAAAAATATATTAGATACATATTCGTTGTAAAGTAAAGTCTGTATATTGATTAGATTACGATTGTAAGTGTGTATCTAATAATCTGAGTAATTAAAAACTAAGTATTTTTATATGATTGGACAATTCACACCAATTGACCTAGTCCCATGCTAAGCTGGTGAAGCTTGTGTTATGGGTACTAAGGAACGGATACACATACATATTATAGATAGATAGACAAAAAAATACATATTTAAACACCTAAGACCTAAGCACAACACCTAATGCTCATCACATCGATGTTCGTCTCAGCCGGGGATCGAACCCGGGAACCATGGATTCGCAGTCAGGGGTACTAACCACTAGACCGATGAGCCGTCATATCATAAAACTTTTATGATAACAAAAACATATCTATAGTCCGACTTATTAAACTTTCACTTTTTTTTAGATAATTAGTTAATTAACAGTGTCTTAAGATTATTCATACAAATTTTTGTCTCTATAACATATTTTTCTTATATATATATTTGTGGCTTATAAACAAAACTATGAGCTCCATATATGTCACCTACAATTCAATTGTACCGAAGCGTATGCGTACGTCATACATACAATAAACTTTCATTTTCAGACCATAAACGCGTCGTCAGGCATACCAAGGAGGTAATGATGTTCCGTATACGACCTCATCCGTCGATCGGTGCCATTGAGCTCGTCAAACTATGTGTAGCTTAGGAGCCAGCCAAATGACCAAATACTAATAATAATAGAATAAATCTTAGCGCACTTTTTGGAGCAGGTCCAAGTGGTTAAGATGGCAATTCTCAACATAAACGCATTCGAATCCAAGCTGTGTTGCTAAGTTTTTTAATGCAAACGTATTCATTAAGGAGGAGGCGGCCTTTACCTGTGAAGGGGCTTCGATCCGATCAATGGAACAAAGAATAACAAGAAAAAAAAATATAATAACAAATCTAAACTGTATATATATTCAACATTTGTAAATATTGAAAATAAAACTTTATAATTATTATTATTCATAAAGTGAAGGCAGTGTTGGCCTAGTGGCCTCTCATCCCTGAGGTCGTAGGTTCGATCCCCGGCTGTGTACTGTAGTTTATTTGTATGTGCGCATTTAACATTCGCTCGAATGGTGAAGGAAAACATCGTGAGGAAACCGACATGTCTTAGACACAAAAAGCCGACGGCGTGTGTCAGGCACTGGAATGATCACCTACTTGCCTATTAGATTGAAAAATGATCATGAAACTGATTCAGAAATCTGAGGTCCAAACCGCCACTGATTTATTTTTTTATTGTATAAAAAAATCACGCCCCACCAGCGTAACACAACGCTTCGGTGTCTTAATACGAAGTCGCACTCATAAACAAGTAATTAAGCATCCATCTCCTAGTCTACACTATTCATCGCGCGATTGTTCGCGCGGTAATGCAGCAAATATGCTAATAGGTTCATTATACAATGGCATTTGTCCTGCGGCGCGCGTACTCCAAACGATTTCGGCGGTTAATTATTTCCAGGATTCGGCGTCACACAAACCATAACTTACAGTATTACGCTTTAAGCATTATCTGAATTATCAATCACTAATCATACAAGAAAACAAAACTAGTACTATTAAATTCACGTACAGCGTGCCGTTGTTCAAACGGAACAAATGTAAAGCATTTATTACTTGGTATATATAAACGTTATTTTAATTTCTTGTGTTATGGGTACTAGGCAACGGATATACAATATACATACATATTATAGATAGATAGACATATAAATACATATTTAAACAGCCAAGACCTAAGCACAACACCAAATGCTCATCACATCGATGTTTGTCTCAGCCGGGGATCGAACCCGGGACCCATGGATTCGCAGTCAGGACCACTAGACCAATGAGCCGTCAATTGATTAGACAAAGGATTTTTCGACTGATATCAAAATCGGAAAGAAATTCAATGTCTATATGTACAGAATTGAGATCCTCTTGTCTTAAAAAACAATTGTAGCGGTGATTTGACACGGTAATGAACACAATAACACAGACCAGAGCATTAAATAAATAAAAAAAAAGTGCGTGCGTACAAAGTACACATGTCAGAAGTGAAACTTCTTTGTAAATTAATTATTACTAAGGTAAAAGCCCCAATAGATGATCACGTACCAGTGATCACTCCGTGTATTTGTATATCTATATTCACACTGTATACGTGCTAACGATAATATAAATAAAACAAAATTTAATGAATTTCATTGTCATTATAATATTAAAAGTGTCGAAAATTAATACAAATACTTAAAAAATTTAAATTTTT
Organism: Pieris melete; assembly: GCA_963693345.1. NCBI lineage: Eukaryota > Metazoa > Arthropoda > Insecta > Lepidoptera > Pieridae > Pieris > Pieris melete. Next base: position 208,947 of record CAVNZK010000012.1, on the reverse strand, counting down.
AAATTTATTTCTTTGATAATATAATTGATATATATAACAATTTGTCATTTGAGATTTCAATAAATTATTATGCATAAAATATGAAATACATTAAAGTGAAATAATACTTTAAGAAATCTTAATTTTAAAAATAGTATTTCTATAACGTATTTCACTCTCTCTCAATCGGTTTCAATCACACTCCCTTTTTTTCGACAAAAACGCAGCACATCTTCGTGACGTTCCGTAAAAAATTTTACCCTCATGCGCCTACAGAAGTTTCACTTCAACATGAAGTAAAAATGGTAAACAACGGTAAACAGTTTTTATCAGTCTTTACCGGCTCAAATTATACGCGTTTTTATAAATAAAATCATTACTTAATGATATTTCGTCCATAATTATTTGTATTTTTACAGTTTAATATTCTATTAAGTGTGTGCATTAATGTTTTCTTTTTAGTATAAAAGATTGAGGAACTACTTAGAGATAGCAATCGTTCAGTGCTCTGTCGAGTTTTACATTAGCTTAAAGGTTTGGATACTCAAAGCTTTCAGACTTGACCTGCAGCTCAAACCGAGCTTTATATTCATGGACCGTGAATATTTATATGAATAATTAACTGGGGACGAAGAATTTAAAATGTTAGAGACTTTTAACATATAAAATCGTATTTAACATGACATTTCCTCCTTTCCTAGTCCTGAATCTTTTTCTGAACTAGATGCACCTTATACAGCCATGGAATCTGTTAATTTCTTCTGTCTACCAACATACCTTATACCCTGAATTCTCACCATAATCAGCCCGTCCACTTCTGGACTTATGTCCAGCAGCCTCTCTCCTAAATTTCCATTACGGCCGCTTCTCCGCGCTTTGCATCCAACTACCCTCCACCCTCACCAGCTCGTCTGTCGTAGTGGGAGGACGTTGAATGTTTCGCCAACTGGTTCTCGGCATCCACGCCAGAAATTTATTGCCATTTATGCTTTTACGGACTTTTTGGTATATCGGTTCGGAGACTTATATGATATTTCTTATCTCTTCATTTCTAATTCTATCGCGTAGAGACACACTGAGGATATCCCTCTCCGTAGCTCGTTGAGCGATACGAGCTTGTGTACCAGGTAGAAGTAAGAAACCAAGTTTCGGAGCCGTAGCTCATCATCAGTAGGACGCACTATTCGAAGACTTTAGACCTTAAGCATTGAGGGAAACCGCTGAAAATACGCTTTTCAATATACTGAAAGCTGCCCAAGGCGGATTCTTCGACTGACCTTCTTCTTGAAGTTGGATCTACCCAATTGTATTCAATGACCTAGGTAAACGTATTCATCCACTACCACGAGAATTGAGTTCCCCAATGCTATGTTACATAATTTTTGTCGTATCTGTGTTTATTTCAAGACCAACTTGTTTTGACTCTCTAAAGTTCAATGCGCATTCGGTTTAGATCTTCCCGTGCGGACCATGAGAACACTATTATTGCGGTAAAAAGTTTGGGACATAACATCGCCCTGTCTGACACCTTGCAGCAGTGTCTGAAGTCCGACTGTTGTGTGCCTCGGACAGTCAGATGTGGTTGATTGTAGTGCCTTTACGGAAACCAGACTGTTCGCGCGGTTGAAAGTCACTTGCTTTCGAGACGGTTCGTGACAACTCCAGAAAATAGCGTAGACACGTGGCTCAGTAGTGCGGTTTGGTGCGGTGATGAATACATCACCTTTACGCAGCATGTGTAAAACAACTTACTATACTCAGATAGCGGTCCATCTGTTTCTTCTTTTGCCATTGTTGCAGGATTTCCGTAGAAACCACACGTAGATGTAACGAACTGTCTACCTACTACCAGCTTGATGTTTCATTATATGTAAAATGTTATCAGATCAGATTAAATAATTGATCTCGTGAATTTTTTTTAAATCAGTCTATAGTAATTTTTCAAATATGTTTTTTGTACCCAATAAACCTTATAAGTAGATGGACTGGTCCGATTTCAAAAATTCATTAACCATTTTTGCATTATCCCTAAGTTATTTTTATAATTATCCTTCTATATTCGTCACAAATGTCGATATTACGTCATTTATATATATGTATATGGAATACGCGCTACAAATCTAGCTCAAGATCCTCCCCTGACATGTCCGCTTGTCGTAAAATAAAACTTTTGACGCACTTCGAAATTAGGTTAATAATATGAAATTTGGCATTCCTTTGAGTAAACAGTGGTGTTATCGTAACCCAATTACTCCAGATACCACAATTGTGACAATAAAAACGTGTACAGTTTCGGTATTTTAAACGGTTTTTCGATTAAAAGTATAATTTGGTAGTATATTTATGATCGCACATAGATAATACTCATATAACACAACCGAAATAAATTAGTAGCTGCTTTGAATTACTCAAAATCCTTTTTACTCTAACAGTCTCTATGGGATAGCTTAGCTTATATATACAGTCAAAACCGGTTATATTGACATTGAAGGGACCGTATAGTTGCCGACGTTATATCCGATAGTCGTTATAAGCAATGTCATATACACAAGTACAGTACATATGTATGAACATAGTTATCGATCTAGAATAGGTAGGTATGGGTTATAATATGGTATGTTAATATTATAATATGTAAACGAGTCAAAAAAGAAACAAAAATATTTATTACGAAATAATTAGGTACAAAAGTAATCAGTCATTTTGGTCTGTTTTTTTAGCCCAGTCTCAAATATTTTTTGCATTTTATTTATTTATTTATTAACACTTCGTTGCAAAAAACAATAAATCAAACACAATACAAAAAAATTATAAGGGATGCAACGGGCGGCCTTAACGCTAATAAGCGATCTCATCCAGGCAACCCTAGTTAAAGAAAAAACTTAAAAAAAAGAAACATGATTCGTGCGAGAAGTGCAGAAACAAATGTTATTAACAGAACAGAAACAAGTGTATTTTACGTTTCATACTCCTCAAGGTATGAGTATCACCAGTAACAAACTGTTCGTTAAAGGCAACAAATTTTCGCAAAATCGTTACAGCGTTAAGAGCCTCGGAAATCGTTGTTGACTGAAACTGTTCGTTGGGAGAAAGTGCGTAGGTAATAATATGCCTATTATATTTATTCAATGCTTATAAATAAGATTTAAAGTCGTTTGTATTGTTTTGTTATGCTGAGACAAGAAGCGGTTGGTCGTTATAGCCGATGAATATCGATAAACTTTCGTCGTTGTAAGCGATATGTCGCTGTATCCGATGTTGTTATAAGCGGTTTCTTTACTGAATAGTTTACTAGGGATTCGGACGGGACCATACAATCTGGTTGTAATAACCGATAGGTCGTTGTAAACGCTGTCGTTATAAACGGTTTTGACTGTATATATATACTTATTACTTATATACTTTAACATATATATTATATATAGTGGTATGTAGCTACTAAGGTAGGCTTAAAAAAAAAAAAAAAAAAAAGTCAGTGGCGCTACAACCTCTTTGGGTCTTGGCCTCAGATTTCTGAATCTGTTTCATGGTCATTTTTAAATCTAATAGGCAAGTATGTGATCCTGTACCTGACACACGCCGTCGACTTTTTGGGTCTAAGAAATGTCGGTTTCCTCACGATGTTCCTTTCACCGTTCGAGCAAATGTTAAATGCGCACATACAAAGAAAGTCCATTGGTGCTCTCCCGGAAGCCACTAGGCCAACACTGCTCAGAAAAAAACATATTAAGGCGAAAAGAAGTTCGCGGGCGCAACTTGTAGTCTATATAACAAGAGGGAGGCTACAGGGGAATTAACGCGGATGAATGATGCCACAGGGTATATCTCAAGTAAACGTCGCACACAGTGCGTGTAACAAAACATAACCCATAGATTCTTGGCTAGATTCCCAGCGAAATTAAATCTTTTAAAACACACGCTTACAAAGAAATGATCAGCCGGTTAACTATTAGGACTTATATACTTTTATTTGATACATATGAATTCTAAAATTTTCTAAATCAATAATTATTTCTCCACGCTCTTCAGACACCTACGGCTTGATATGAGCGCTAACAGTCACATTTAGCCACAGATAGAGAGACTTAGCAAATATCACTCTCGTATGTCAAAACCGTATTGGATTTTGACACACATATGTGAAACGACGGGTCAAACGCGTAGGATGAAACACCGGACGTCCCATAACCGTGGCCATTGCAATTAAACCACGAATGTCACTGATTATTTTTAGAAGCCGGTGATGAATTAACGGCTCGTGTTTACAAAACCAGCTGTTGTAGATACATTTTTACTTACAATGAGAGGATTTTTCGCCCACACAATTTTATGTTCCCTATAATTAGATTCTTGTGAGATTCTATAAATAATGTTATTATTAGTGACCTAATCTAAAGGGTATGGACAAATTTACCTTATCTATATTAAACAAATTTTAATGCTGATAGAGTAAGACAATATGACAGAAAGATTTTATTTGGTTTTGATTTCAATAAAATTCACCTTTACTAATACAATAATATTTAAATATTGCATAGGTATTGAGACAAGATGATGTGATATTTTTATTGCTTTTAACCACAATACAGCATGACTGAACAATAAATATTTTTCGAGATTGATACAGACATATTATAAGAAAAGATTTCATTAATAGTGATCCACAATTATCTTGAAATCAGGTTTAATCTGTTAATGATCAATGATATTATTTTTACTGTACTTTTTTTAACTAATTTTAAAGTATATAATTTTGCAATAGATATAGCACATAGATCTTCAGTAGAAACAATATAAAAAACTAAAAAGGATCTAAATATAAACTTTTAATTAGTACTAAAAGTGCTAGAAATTAGATTTCAGCCTTTAAGGAATGCCTGCAAGTATCCTTAAAATACAGATACTTAATGAAGCAAAAGAAATATTTGTTAGATGCATATTAATCTACATCAGTATGTTAAGTTATCTGAATTGTACAAATTAGTATCATGTACCATTATAATACAAATCTTCCATGGGACAATTTTTTCTTACAATAATTGTAATAAAATTATCAGTGATATGATTTACATAACCATATATTTATTATATGCAATTGTAGGAGTGTATTGAATCAATTAAATTTCTACATGTTAAAAATAACCATGTTGAGTCATTACCATAGCGTATATTATTTTTAGTCCAACATTATGTATGTTTGTTGCTACGTAAGCTTATCACTGCCATTTATATTGATATTTTAAAAGATAATTTCTTTGTTACAGAGCAAACTGGCATTTAAAGCAGCTTTACAATTCATCATTTTTTATGTGATTATTATGACTTAAAATAATAGCATACTCTAAATGAAGTTTATAACCAAAAGTTATGTGAATATAATACTTTTAATAAGTAATTCATGTGACTAAATAATAATTTGAATTATGCATTTATTTCCTGGAAATTAGCCCCCTAATAAACTAACTGAGAAAGTAAATCAGTGTAATTGCATTCTTTGAAATAACATACTCTTTCGTCTCTACTATCAGATTGCGTTTACATTGTGATGAAAGAAAGCTGATAAATAATAAAGATAAAACCATGCAATAAGACTGATTTATTTTTAATAAAAAAGAAGATAATATGTACTAATGACTAATAGATGCAAGGTGAGTAAATTTGCTAGCATTCTAAAACTTCTAACCTTATCATTTTGCTTAACAACTTTTCAATTAAAGCCTAGATGGGTTAAAAAATTTTAGCTTGCAATTTCTTCTTTTTAATAGAGACCAACAAATTTCATCAGCATATTAAAAAACTTAAGACACATGAACTTTTTGAAACACTTGCTCAGGCAGAGCTAAAAATAACAACATTTAAATACATAATTAGTATATGAATGGAAAGAATAATGATCAAAGTAAGGTCATCTTGAAACGCCTGACCAATCGCACACAATAGTATAATAGGTATTACATATAGTCCTGTAATGCTCAAGTCTTAAATTATGTATAATAATAAAGGGTAAAAAAAATATGTGACCAATTATAGATATTCATGATTCACATGTATAAGGGAATCAGCATAAGAGCAATTTTACCAAATAGCAATAGAGATTTCAAGGTAGTGTTTTTTATAATAAAGTAATATCTAGTGAAAATATTTTTAAAATAAAATCCAAGTCAATTAGTTATATTTTTATGCATCATTAAATCAATATTATTATTAATCTAAAATGTTTTCTAGTATTCAGTAAGTAAGTCAATGTAATGTTTTTACAAACAAATTAGCTAAAATTTTTTTAATGATTTTGAATTTTGCTCAAAATTAGTTATATTTTTATTAAGTGACTAAGTTATTGATTTTAATGCTTTTATCACTATTTAATATCTGTGTCATATATATAGGTGTAGTAACAGTACTATACCTAAATCTAAAAAACATAGACAAAAGCTAATGTAAAAGCAGTATATTTCAAGCACTGGACCTTGTTTAATTAGCTATTTCCAAAATTACATAAATGAAAACTAATAATATATATTCTTGTTTTTAATAATTATCATGGTAAGGTGATTATTATTATAATTGGTAATATTGAGAAAAAAATTAGGTTTTGGCATGGGTTATGGTAACAGTTTTCTTTCATTTAGGTTGTTTTTTTAAATATTCAATTAGGGTACTTACCAACAGGTGGGAGTGGCGTTATCCACCGTGTCCTGGTTGGCCTGCGAGGGGGACTCTGCTCCCCTCGCGCCACCCGCCACAGAGGAAGCCGTGGTGCCGCTGTTCCACACACTAAGCCCACATCATCACTTCACTCTTATTATCTCCACCAAACTGACACCAATTGCATTGCTACCTGAAAACACCACGGCACTTCACTACAACCGCACTTGACACTTCCGCGCGCTAAGAACTGACACTGGGCTGCGATCACGCCCAATAATCACCAAGAACAAACTTATCTCACGAAAAAATGGCAACCAAATATTAAGACTCGCCTGATCGAATCATCTACACCACCATGGTAAACTAAATTATTTATAAACTTTCACGAGTTAATTATAGACCAGACGTTACTATTAACGTTTGAACATAAGTAAAAGATGAGAAAATAATATTTATAAATAGCTTCAGATTATTTTGATACGAATTTATATTCGCTAGACATCACTTCATACACACCCCTGTTTTGGGTGAATAGATCCTCTTCTTATTTTCTATTATGATTTAAACATGCGAAATTGAGCACGATTTTGTGAAAGATTACAATTTAATTAAAATATGACCTACACCCTGATAACTACAAAGACATTTTTGTAGCGATGACAGCAATCCGTATCGGCTTCACAGAACTAGAAAAATCAACATGTCGTCTGTGATATGAAAATGTCCCAATGAAAATCTGTTGAATACAGTTTATAGATATTAGGGGTGTGACGGATATAATTTTAGATTGAACACAATTATATGATTAATACAAATTATACGGTGTGCGTTTCTTAAATATTATTATATTTCATTATTGGCTATTGGCAACTTCAGTGATTAGTGGAGTGGATGAATATTATACTTCTTCACTGAGGTTCATTCTTTATAATCAAATTGTAACAGTTGAAAATAGTGTATAATTTTGTTTTGTGTGTATTAAATATATAGAAACTGTACGGTGTATATAAAGCAGATCAAATGTACTTCTCCTATTGCGCATGTAATTTCTGACAGCATACTTAATAAAAATAAATTTCTTTTTCTTTTAAATCCACTGTTGTGTTTAAAAATAAACAGACAACAAAGCCAGTGGAACTACGATCCATGGTCTTGGCCTCAGATTTCTATATCCGCTTCGTGATCATTAATTACTTTTCGAATAGTCAAGTAGGCCTTCTGTGCCTGACACACGCTGTCAACTTCTGGTGCACCCGAACTAGTTACAAATCTACAACTTCCGGGATTCAAATTTGAGATTAAGAATTGTATATATGTAATTTATAATAAATTACTATAAAGCAATAAAACAATGGAAAGAAAATACATTTTAACCAGAGTGACAGCCCTAGGTCTCGACTCAGTATGAAGGTCCTTTTCAATGTATGATTACACAAATCAAGTTGTTATCTGTGAGGCAATGGTAAAAGCAATAATGTTCGATAAGTTCCATGTTAAAATATTTTAATAGTAAAATATTCTTCAAATCTTGGTACTGACAATAAGATTACGTAATCATGATTTTGCGTAGAACGAAAAGCCAAGACTTCATAGATAACAAATAAATCATCAGCTGTTGTCACCGATTAAAAAAACGATTTTAGACAAAATACCTATACCAATACCAGTCAAGACTCAAGAGTCAACTTTCAACAGATATGTTCTGTTGATAATGAATATGTCAAAAGCGAATAGATGGCGGTTAGCCAAACACGTTTAAAAGGCAAAGCCTAAAATATATAAAATAATTGAAGAAATATCCTTAACTACGTAATATAATTATAATTAAGATGGCTACGTCAAAAACTCTGCGGCTCTTGGCTGTAAAATTGGGTTTGGCTAACGAAGTAAAAGTTCTGAGGTTCGTGTTCATTTCTTGTCTATAATTGTGTCTTATTACATATACAACACAACAGGGTACTTCGAAGGGTAGTTTACTGTTGATCCCCTGTCTTGCCGATTGCTAACAGTCTTAGACTCATGCGCGTTATAATAAATTGTTTCTTTTAAAACAAGAGAAAAATCCAAGTATATATCCTAGTTTGGCTTTGATTTTGAACCAAAATATTTCTTGGCATATGTAATTACCTTTACCACCTGAATTATCTTTCTAAATTACTATACTTAAATAATTTTTCAGCAAAGCTGCAGAATTTGAACGCTTACTTCAAATTAAATCTACTCCAGGGAATAACTTTTCAGACACAAGTAAAATTGTAATACTTCTAGATTTGGCAGCATCTTTGCTTGGTACTAATTTTGATCAAGTAAGTATTATTACTCTTACTACTGCAGTTTGATATTCCACCTGTTTAACCTTAGAAATACAGTTCTAGATTTGATCACAAATGCAGTTTTTAATACACTAAAACAACAATTTAATTGTGTTCTGATATTTTTAGAAAACTGCTGTTAAGTATTCAGGTTTAAAGGGACCAAGCTATAGAAATACTAGAAAGGTGATTGAGAATTTACTTGAGTTGGACAATGAAAAGCTATCAATATCCACTCTGTGTTTAAACCTGCAGTGTACCGGAGTACAGGATCTTGCTGAAAGTATCATGAAAGAATATGAAACAAGCTCTAAGGTATGTTGAGTGTTGACCTTAGTACAAACTGAAGTTAATGCATAAAATTTGTAGATAACAGAGATTGGTTTAAATAAAAGTAGTATTAAAAAAATATCACGAAAAGTAATTGTAGTACACTAATTTTCCCATAAAACTCTTTAATTCCAGGTATTGGATTTGACATTACCCCATTATATTTGTATGGCAGTATACCAGGCTTGTAGGTAAAAATTTTATTTTATTAATTTTTTTAACATAAATTTCTATACAAATGTCAAGTTTTTATAATGTAAGATGTTTAATTGATGAATTACAAAAAAAGGATGAAACTTGTGCTTTAATTCATGTATGTATGTGATATTATTAATTTCAACCAGTCACAATTTGTGTTAATATTGATATTTGTTATTGATCAAGAAAGCAAAATATGAATCAATTACTTACTATCTATATTTTTATTGGCTCATTTTACTATAGGTAACTAGACCCTTCCTTAATATTGCCATAATACCTTGACTATTTTTGTCTTGTGATTTATACAACTAAGCCATTCTTATCTCGGAAAATTAATTCACATTTACAGGATCAATAAAGTTAAGATATCAAAATCTAAAATAATAGAAAAATCCAGATTAAAACCTGGGAAATGGAGTGAGTTGGATGCAGAGTTGACTAAAATTGTGGATGAAAAGTTTCTTGTTGTTAAAAAAAGGGGACAGCCACCCAAAGTTGTTATTGAAAGTAAGTATATATCTTCATAAATAAAATCTCTACTGTACTCTCCACATCATATCCCTAACTTTCATACTGACTGATCTGAAATTATTGTGATTCATGTGCACACTTTATTTATTGCCCCTTTCACTGTTTACATATGTTTTAATTGCTATGTTTTGTTCCATAAGTTTTGTCTAAATAATAAAAACTTTGATATAAGTCGCATCGCGTCGTAAAATAGATTTTTTAGATGTGATAATAATACGATTTTTGTACATCTCCGATGGAGAGAGAGCTTACCCCACCCGCTGTAACAAAGCACAGGCATGAATAAAACGCCTACGGGTTTAAAATAACACTCTATTGGTAGAATAGACTAGTAACATCTCAGTTGAGATTATTATTAATATTTTATATACTTTTCTATTAATTATTGTGAAATAATTAATAGAAAAGTATATAAAATATTTGTTTAACGAATTTCAATACAATACACAAAATTATATTATATTTTTCTTATACTTAAACTACAACTCCAGCAGTCATAATTACTTGAAGGGGTTCCAATCGGGGCCCCTGAAACTCTAACATAATCAGTATCATCAAATTCAGGCGACTGATTTCTAAATTCAACCCCATTAACTATATGTCTTAAGTATGTTTGCACTTCTTGCGCTTACCATATCTAATTTATATATTTTTTCTACATACACAGTGGTTGCCTGGAAGCGATATCTCAAAAGCGATAATGCCGCCAATTTGTCTCCTTTTTATTTAATTATGTCATATCTGTACATGCAACAAAGTGTTAATAAATAATAAGAATGTCACCATGATGTTAGGCAATGATGTTAACTTGTCCTTATAACTGGATTGCTTAGAAGAGATCGCTTTTAGGGATGTCTGTTGCAGTGTGTAATTTTTTTGTTTGAATTTTATATTTTGTAAACCGGTTTTGCGATGTGCAATAAAGTGTGAATAACATAAATATTTAAACTAGATTGATTTTTGGTAACATGTATAGTCACAAATCTGCTTCACTAATTGCTTATTCAATCACATTAACCAAATACATGTTTACTGATACAGAGATTATACAGTTAAATATGTTTAAAATTTTTAGATGAAAATGAAATGGAAATAGATACAAGTCCTACAAAAGAGACAATGGAAACAAAAATAGAACCTTATGAGGATTGGAAGCGAAGAATGTTAGAACAAGCTTACAAGGAGTTGAGAGAGTTAGAGAATCAAAAGAGAATAGGTAAAAACAGGGTTACTTTTAATGAAGACATGCTACCCCGAAGATCTTCTAGAATGACACCACAAAAATCATCAGGAATGACACCACAAAAATCATCAGGAATGACACCACAAAAATCATCAGGAATGACACTACTAAAATCGCCATCTAAACAAAGAACTCCGCAAAAGTTTTCGCCATACAAAAGTCCTGAGAAAGCTAGGTTAAGACTGAATTTTCCAAAAATTTGAAAGGTAATTTAAGGGCAATTGCTGCATAATTGCAGCTAAGAAATGCGATATTGAGACTTAAATTTTAATATTTAAAAACTGAATAAACAAGTAATAATTTCTGTATTTATAATTATATTGTGTTTTTTATATTTAAGTATTTTAACATGAGACATTTTTAAATAAAAATTAGTTCATATATTCGTTTTCATAAATCTCCATGGCCATGCCGAAAATGTGGTCTATTTATATTTTTTCGATATTATTTTTTATGGTTAATACACAAAGTGTAAATGAAACACATAGTGAAGAGTTGCAAGGAAAAGTAGATGAAATGGAGACACCACCTCTAGCTTACCCAACGTCTTTGGCATTTCTTTTCATATTCCTAACACTTTTAGTTGGTGTAATAGTCAGAGCTGTCATGCTGATTACCACAATGTGCATACCATATAGAGTGGTAATGTTCATCTTTGGGGGCTTTCTAGGATTTTTTGCCCATAAATATCCCGCCTTCAAACCGTTTGTTACGATTTGCTATATAGACGTAGATTTGTTGCTGACGGTTTTCCTGCCGATCATACTATTTTTCACGTCTTATAGCGTTGATTCTCACTCATTTTGGAAGAGTTTTCCTCAAATTTTAATGGTTGGCGTTGCAGGAGTGCTGCTCACATCTCTTATGGCAGCCTTCATGGCATATTATTTGATTGAATCGTCATGGAATTTTACCACTGCTCTCCTCTTTGGTATCGTCTGTTCGCCTATATACCCCGTCGAAATCGTTACGCAGTTAAAAGAACTTACCAAGGGTAAAAATATCAGTGTGCTACTACTGGGAGAGGGTTTAATAGGTGATGCAACTGTTATGATCGAGTTTACAGCAGTACTTGGATATCTAGCGTCAGCTCTTACTGATGCATCTCAAATTTCTTTAATGTTGATACGATTCGCGGGGGGCGGAGTGATACTGGGCTTGGTTATGGGAAAGATTACATCCGGATTGCTATCTCTTACATATTACGATTTGTTATGCTGCGTTACTCTGACGTTGGGTGGTGCTTACTTGACGTACTATATAGGCGAGAAATTCTTTTACGTATCCGGCTTGCTGGGGACTGTTATTGCGGGAGTGATGGTGAGCACGACGAAGTCAACAGTTTCCGCGGAAGTGGAGCAAATTGTGTCACACTTTTGGAGGATTCTATCGCATATAGCGAATACATTGTTGTTTACGATCGTTGGAGTGGTCATATTTGAAAAGTTGTGCTATGTTGTAACTGTGAGACAAGTGGCGTTGGTGTTTGTGACGTATACTACAGTGTATGCGTCGAGGTTATTGGTGTATGCGGCTATGACTCCTATATTGAGGAACATAGGATATGGAATGTCCTGGCAGCATGCGATGGCCTGTGTATGGGGTGGCTTACGAGGACCATTATCTCTCTGTTTGGCTCTGACTGTTCTTGAAACACCGTTGACTGCGGATGTTGGGGAGGTAAGTCAAATAATGTATAATTTAGATACCCCAGGCATCCCATCATTCTATTTGTCCTTTCGGAAGAACGCGTTTTGACCAAAACTCACCGATATCCAGATTGAGCATTCTGATAAACGAGCTAGGTCTGGATATCCATAGTTGATCCCTTTGAAATCGATTTTCGTATAGATTTTATAATTTAATTAATTTGTTTTTATTATCTCTTCGTATATGTTATGTTTGCCTATAAGTGCTTGTAACATCAAAAATTATATATTACTGTTCTTGTACCAATGTATCAGTGTGCTGAGCGTTTGCAAGTTTTTATAAATAAATAGATTATTTGGAAGTAAAGTTATTTCATTGATTTAAAATAATTTAACAATTTGGACAAGAAGAGCTAACATTAGAAAATAACGGAAGCAGCTGGAAGAGGTCTATGTGTCACAGGACACGCTCATGGATCAGCAAAACCCGCACATGTTATGTGTATTAGATTTGGTTAGGTCATGTTATACTGGGTATCAGCAATAAAGGCTTAAAAAGAATAATAAAAGATACATGTGAGATCTAGTAGTCATAATATGCTCTATTTTAAACATAATATTTTTAGTCCGAAGTTGTTGATATCGAAGTACTTCTAGGTCTTCATAATCCAAACAGCTGGGCTAGTTTTGCTATCTCTTCTCATAAATGCAACCACAATTAGCAAAGTCTTAAAGATTCTAGGCCTAGCCGAAATATCCCTTGCCAAAAAGGCCAATATGACGAACTGTGTAAAACGCGTCATGATGACGAGGGATCGATGTATTTCAATGTTGAAGATGGATAAGTTCCTTGCTGATGCTAACTGGGACCTGGTACAGGCTAGTAAGTTAACTATTGCTTATGAATATTTGTGAATTGCAAATATATGTTCAGACATTTATTATCTTTTGCAACATGAAGAATCCGGTATGTCCAAGGCCGCGCCGCCCTTTTAAGCGGAGTGTTCGGCGCACAGACACCGAGATCCGAGACAATAAGGGCGCCGCCACTGAAATAATTTTTATTACACTTACACAATAACATATTCTTTGTAGTAGAGTATCGATAAATAGGTTCAATAGGCGCAAATTTAAATAAGAAAAAATATGTTTCGCTTATTGTAAACGTCTCGCAAGGTTATATTTACGTTTGTGGTTTAATGATACTTTGTTTGTCTGTCCTTAATTTAAGATGACGCCGCCGAAGCTACTGTTGCTCTCCCTGAATAAGCAAGCGGAAGAACTGGTTTTACCTATTTAGGAAAATATAATCTAAGTATATATAGTATATAATCTGAAGCTGGAGAACATATTTTTTCAGTTAAAATTAATAAAAAATACGTTGAAACATGAAGATTCGTAAAAAAAGAGGCGATTCATTGGTTTCGCACACACGCTCTGCCGGGGGTCGGCGCGGGCCTGGGTATGTCTCCCAAATAGTGACATGTGTTAGGCACAAAAGGATACCTATTATAAAATATATAAACGACTAAAAGATACGAATGCAATCTAACATAACATAAGCTTTATTACTAACGAAACACATACACAGAAACACAATAATAATAAAAAATTATGGAAAGAAAAAAAGCAATAAGGTACATTTTAAATGTGTAATGTGTGCGTGCTGTGGTTGTAACTGACCTTGGCTCAGCAATAATATGCTGTGGAGAAGACGTGTGCCACAGCGCTGGTCATTCTGCCAGAGACCACAACAGTTTGCACCTCGACTTAAAAACAGAAAATCAGATCTTGATTTCTAATAATATCTACGATATAATATGGTATAATACGATCCGTAGATTAGGAATGTAAGACTTTATTATTATAAAACCGGACGTAATCCCTAAATCGATATCTTCTTTCGTCAGATACAACAATAAAACACCCATACCAGCTGCAAATGTCCGGCCGTGATGAAGATAGTGATGACGAAACGTATATGGGATATCATTACACCACTTGTCCCGATTGCGAGAGAGAGATACCGAACGAACCCACGAAGAAGGAAATAGCGGAAATGATGAGGTAAGACTGAAAAATATCGTTGAGTCCATTAATTCGGTTAGCTTTTAGGGAATAAAGGGTTGTACGTTAGATCAGGTACTCTATACTTTATTTTTTCACGTTAAACGGAATTTATCGATTGGCGCTGAATCGATATTTGAATATAGATTATAATGCTGTGCAATTGTTTAGTCGATAATTTAATACGAACTGCAAAAATACTGTACTTTACTTTGATAATATGTACTTTTCTTGTGTATGTACTTTAATTTCAAAAGGTGGCAACCCTAACAATGTCCTAGATAGATAAATAATGGGCTTATTAGCACCTGCAAGCTTTTAATTCTTGATTTTACAGGGAAGCTAATCAAAGGGTGCTAAAAGCCCTCAAAATATCCTACTGGCGTCAGTATGAGCATGGTAAAATAAGCAAAGACGGGGTGAGGACGTTGGTTCAAGCTGTGGAAGTGGCTGCGGACTCAGATAATGGGAAGATTAATTTGGAGCAATTGGGGACTCTGTGGAAGCCAAAGGTCGGTATTGAATTATTCAGCATCTGTTGTAAGCATCCATTAAGGTATCGACGTATAATGCGAAGATTTCCCGCGAAATAATAAAATTTGTTTCGGTTGGTAGGAAAACAGGGTTTAACTTGTATTGTAATTTTGAATAATGGGAAAATAAATTTCATAATAATAATATTGAAAGAATATGGTACAATCGTAAGTTCGCATGTTCTGCCATCGACAATGGCGCGCAAATTTGTCTTTAACATTCTTAGTCATATGAATTGCTCAATTCTTATTTTATTTGTAACGTATTATTAAATATCAACTACAGTGTCTCACGCAAATAAATAATAATCATCTATTGAATAATACATTTTTTCCAAAAGTCGACTTTTAAAAACTCTAGTGTGAAGATCTTTTAATTCTTTTGGTAATTTGTTTTACAATCAGCTCCTTTTAAAACAAGTGGTTTATGTCAATGTCAAGATGACACAGATAAAGCAATACATCTTTTCTTCTTCCTGTAAAGACTCCTTGCTCAACCTCTGCTTCTCTTTCTGGTCTTATCTAAAACCTAATTCTTCTGCGGCTTTTTAGGCTCACGCGGTCTGGCTTCGTCGTAAACTGGTAGATATGATGATGCCAGACGCAGCCAACGCTCAGGTACCACGACATCCCTGGCGGCAGTATTGCTATCGCATCGTTAGCAACATTTGGTTTGATGGTTTCATATACATAATGATATTATGTAATACACCAGTTATATTATGTGAAGTCGCTTTGAGGGGACCAGTGAGACGTGAAGTGACTATTGCTATTAAATCCTTAAATTTGTGAGTAATTTACTTTTATAGGAGAGATAATATGGTTTAGTTTTGGGTAACCTAAAATCATATAGAGAATTATCACTGAATAAATTCCAAACTCTTGTTAAACGTAAATTAATCAATAAAGCTTTTTATAAATATGACGATTATTTAAATGATCCTAATCCTTGGGATTGATTTGCGCCAGTTCAAAGAATTTGTATGACTCAAAACTTAGCGATTAAAAAGAGTGACGAAGAGTTTCTGGCCAGTTCTTTTTGCCCGCTCTACGCCCTTGACTTGCAAACTGGTAGTAAATGTAAATTTAGAATCATTTTAACATCTTTTCTATTGACGTATTGAGTTTTAAATCCTGGATGTGCATGCATAGCTTGATAAAGTATAACATTGCGATTACAATAAACATGCCAGAATAAATAAATAAATCAGTGGCGCTACAGCCTCTTTAGGTCTGGGCCTCGAGATTTCTGAATCTGTTTCATGATTATTTGTTAATCTAATAGAAAAGTAGCTGATCAGCCCCCTGTGCCTGACACACGCCTTTTTTTCATTTGGAAAGCCGGTTTCCTCACGATGTTTTCCTTCACCGTTCGAACGAATGTTGAAGCCGGGGATCGAACCTACGACCTCAGGAAAGAGAGTCGCACGCTGAAGCCTAGCCAACACTGCTGGTGAACCCGCATAGATAGTTATTTGTACAATTAACTAATTACAGGTTCTTCTTTATAATCTATGTCCTAGAAATGCTTATTAAGTTCTATGCTCTGACGATTCGTGGTTATTTCAAATCTCATTGGAATAAACTAGACTTTTTCATTATTGTCATGGCGACTGGAGGTAACGGTTTTGTTTTAAAAACAGTCTTAAATAACTTAATTAAATCCTTAAACCTATTAGATTTTGAAGTTATACTTTTTTTGGCGCGTTAGGGAAAAATTATGAAAGTAAATTTTTACGTTGCGCGCGCACACGCAAAATCGACACCCTGAAGTTAGCTATAGTCAACATTTCAGTTGTTTCTACAAATGTAGAATAAGGCGAAAGATAAAAATTTTGAAAATATTTTTATCTTGTTACACTAAAGAAGTATAACTTCTAACGCGTGTACATAAGTACACACACTTTTATTTAACCGTTTGCGCCTACCAACCCGAGGTCATCACAGTTATGTCAAAGACACAAAGGAGCTTTTTATAGAGTATTAACAGAACTAATATAAGCGTACGATACCGGGCTCCAGAACATAAACCACTCCTTATATGGAAATCGTATTCGTTTTTACAACAAACTCCCAAGCGAAATTAGAAAATTATCACTGAATAAATTCAAAACTCTCGTTAAACTTGATTCAATAAGGCTTTTTATAAATATGACGATTATTTAAATGATCCTAATTCTTGGGATTGATCAGCTCCAGTTCAAACAATTTGTATGTCTCAAAACTAGGCGATTTAAAAGAGTAGCGGATATAATATATAAATCTGAGGCCCGAGAACTAAATTATAGGTAGGTTATCGAAAGCTGGCGCGTTCACAGTACTCACACTAATGCAATTTCACTATACAGTATGTTTAAAAATATGACTTTTTTGCCAAGCTATATAATATTAATATTTTGGTCTACTCTGGTTTTAGTAAAGTTGGGTGGGTTGTAAATAAATAAAAATGTGTCAAATACATATAAATATTATGTGCATACGAGAGTGGATCCAAAAGTTCTAAGCCCGACCAAGAACGTAAAAGAGTAGTTTGTGTAAATAATTTTTAATTTTTCGACATAAGCTCCATCTAGCTCAACACACTTCACTTTTACTTCACTAACTATTCTTTCAATACTCCTCTTAGAAACCCCAGTCGCATCTGATGTCAAATTAAATATACTTAACATTTTTTCATTAAACTGTTTTTATTAAGATGCTTAAAATAATTAAAAACATTATGCACCATTTCACGAGATTGCCCTGGTAATGTTTGAAAAAAGATCAACATGTATAAAATAATAATAATATAATACAGTAAAGATTAACATAAACAGTAGCAAAAGAAAAACAATAACTGTCTCTTTTATACTCATAAGCTTGACCGAGCGCGAGAGAGACGGACAGTCTTTTCATTATGTATTTGTGATTGTATTTCAGTTTGACATCACGTCTCGCGCTTATTCACAGACACTACACAAGCACAAAGTGTAAATGTGTTGAAGCCGCCAGCTTTAGATAACATACCTATAACTAGGAAACTCCATTGCTCTACAATCCTTGGGATTGTAGAGTAATGTAGTTTTTGGTCATTCACTCTGTAGTTTTTACTCAGTATTTTTTGTATTCAATCGTTTGATTAGCGATTTCGATTTCAGATCTAATCCTCGATATAATTGATTCAGTTACACTTTGGGACAAATGGAATAATTTGAATTCAAGTGTTCTAACGGCGACGAAACTATTGAGAATGCTGCGATTTTTACGGCTGTGCAAATTGGCCCGGTATTTGTCCATATTCTAAAATATGTAGGCCAAGGTATCGTATTTAAAAATGATAATCCCAGACTGTTCGAAAGTTTTTTTTAATTGGTTAAAAGATTACGTCGTAGTAGTTTACTGTTAAGTGTCTAAATAAAATAAGAAAAACCTGGTGTAACCTAGGCCTTATTGCTACCAAGAGATCATCCAGATAGCCATTCAAGAAGACAGTAAAAAAGAAAACAATTGTGAAGAAGGCCAAGAGTTCGAAACTCTTCGTAATTAAGTTCGGTGGCGGTTTTTTATATGGAGATGTTCAAATAAAACTCTTTGTTTGAAGCTGGGTAACAACTGACTTTAATTGTTTAAAATATGGTCTTATAACTAACACAAAATTAGGGGTATATGGGTTGCGACGCTAACAAAACAAACTTGGCTTATCTAACGGTTCATAAATCTAGATGACGCTTATGCTGTTGGACATTATAGGAAACAAAAATGTTAAAATAAAATTTATAAGTGTGGTAAAAACTAATATATTATTAACTTCAAGTGTGCGATGATTGTTTACATTTGTTTACTCTTCTAATTTTGGACTAAAATATATATATATTTTAGGAGTTATGTAACTTAACATTAGTTAAGTTACGTAACTCCGTTTTTAATAGAAATATTAAATTTGATGCAACTCATTTAGGAAAAGGAACTCAATGCAAGCTGATGTTTTTAAGCAGATTTCCCTAAAAACAGTTATTTATTGTTGTCAAAATCTTTCAGGGTATCTGTACCAAAAATAATGGCGTATATAGACCGAATGATAGATATACAACTGGCGTTCGGATATGACGTTGGAAAGGTAAGATATATGTACACATATATTTTCTTCTTGTGTATGTAATATTTTCTTAAGTTGCTTATATTTTATGTAATTTTTCAGGGATTCGTAACTGGTGAAACTGAGGTGTGCAATCTCTTGCCTCAGCTGGTTGATAATCAGCAGATTCAAGAGACCCTTTATAATAGACTTGAGGCTGACAGGTATTTACATAATAACTAGGATGTAAGGGAAATTGGTTCCGCGTTATAGGAACCGCGTTGTAGGAGTATTCTCGCATAACCCACTTGTATAACCCCATATAACGCGTTTTGTACAAATGATACACGTTTAACCTTTCTCGACGGGGATTTAAATCGAATATAAAGATAAAACTATGTTATGAACAAAATATGTGTACAAATCATTATAAATGCACAGTACAGAAATATCGTTATATTATTATTATGTGCAAGTTATAAGGGGAAATACCTGAGGGACTGAAATCGTGTAATATGAATATGCATAAAAAAAGGACCGTGTTATAAGGGGGTTTACTGTCTATTGTTTTTAAATCTCATTAGAAAGAGAATTCAAAATCATAATAAACTTATTAACAGAATCACAATGTTTGGAATTAAAGTGTTGTCACATTTAAAATGCTTTATTATCTGTGGTTTATTCGAGTATACTTGTGAATAATCGGATAAACGCGAATTTATCACATTATTGATATAACTTGACGATACGACTAGAAACTCTTAAGTTCTAAACGTCACTCACATTTAAATCTCATGACAGGAGCTGTCAATGTCTTTTTTTATATAAAGTTTGACAGATAGTACTCAAACGAAGACTTGACTTGAGGTACCTATTACACATTATAGTTGTTTGTAATTCTTCCTAGATATTAGAGCGACTCATGGCCACGTGTAATACCTTTTCAGAATCCCTATTAAATGCGCCAAAACTTGTAGTACAGGGACACTTTTCGGTGGAGTAATTTTTTTTCACGGTGGGGTCCAAAGTAAAGAAAAATTTATGATTTGAAAAAATGTTATATCGTATCACTTAATATTATCTTGAATACACTCAATAAACAACTATAAATAGTATGTCTAACGCAAGAACTCATCAGTACAAATCTAGTGGATATTATGAGAAAGATACACGATGAAGATATTTTCGAGTTTTGAGAAGAATTAGTAAAAAAAAGTCAATTTTCATATAAAAACCAAAATAAATCATAACTCTGCAGGGGTTGACCTTAGAGACCTCCCGTAGAACAATTTTTTGCCGCTGATGACCTCATCTATCCCCTACTTGCGTTTGATCCACGACTTTTTGGCCACCCTGTATATGTCAAAAAAAAAAAATATAAGGAAACATAAGATACCATACCGCTATCAACTCATTCTGCGAACATATTATAAAGATGTCGATACTCGATAGTGTCGGAGAAATCATTCAGTAGGCGCAACGTAGAATTTACTGATATTCTTGAATAAGGCAACGATTCTCTATGAATGAATGATTGTTCTAGACTCGTTGTAACCCGCCAACTGGGTTTGTTACAAAGAGACAGGCCATGGACAGCAATCACAGTGAAGACGAGACAAGCAACCACGTCTACCCTTAATATCATGCTCTCAGATGCAATGCAACTAAAGGAAGAAGGTATTTATGACATATAACTTCAAAAAACTAAATTGTTGACTATAGCTAACTTCAGGTGTCGGTTTTTTGTGACGGTATGCGCGTGCATCGTAAAAAATACTTTTTTTTTCTTATCTTAATTTTTCCCTAACGCGCCAAAAGAAGTATAACTTCAAAAATAACACGTTATACACAACGTTAATATAACATTGGTTAATTTAACATTTCTGTTATCTGTTTACGATTTTGTTATGCTAAAACTAATACAAAACGTTAATTGTTAAATTTTGTTATATTAGTTAAGAATAACGTTTGTTAATTTAGCATTGCTGTTGTAAAAACTACAATAACAATTTTATAAAAAATAATATTTAAGTAAATATATTTTTCAAAGTTATAACTTTTATTACACTCCTCTATTGCAATGTGCTATAATTTGGACTGTTTCAAAACACGTTAACTTATAAGATGTGAATAGACCTACCCAGACGGGCTCTTAACACTGTCAATTTCACTTTACGTCGAAGCAAACTTTATTTCAACAGCTCTGTTTTCTGTTTAAAAGAGTACCGAGAGTTTTTTACGCCGGCTTTTTCTCTCGGCCTACACCCTCTGTCTTCTTTGCAGATGAGTAGGGATGCCTTCAAATTTAATGACGTGGAATAAGTGATAGATGTATCTTATGTACCATAATAAACATATTTTATTTTTTATTTTATTTTAGTTGTTTCCAATAATCTATTTGCAGTAAGCGAATTTTAAAATTTAGTTGAATTAAGTTTTGCTTTTTAAATTGTTTCCTGAATAATTTATATGTACATCAAGTTATAAATAGAATTTGTCTTTAATTATTTAAATCTTCAGGTTTTCTAGACGAAATGGAGTACCGTTTACTAGTAAACGCGGTACAAGAGAAAGTTCAAGCTATTCGACATAAGGGAAGCTTAGTGGCACCTTCTTTACCGGAGGTGAGTTCAAAGATACTAAAAAAAAAACAGTTATCAAACAAGTATTTTTAAATAATACAATTTAGATAATAAAAAAAATCTTAAGTCGTAAACCTATTACAAAGTTCAATTGTTTTAATTATTATAAAGTGTGCTCAACTACAAACTGTCAAAGTAAAAAAATTCTTTATTTTCGTATTGTCTATGCCCGGTGTCACGTAATGTACGGATTGGAACTATCTGGCAATAATATTATTTTCAGACCCAGCTCCGCGCCATATCCTGGCTTCAAGGCAACGAGAGAGTAGCCGACTTTTTCATAGAAAACTCGGAAATACATAATTATAATATTAACGATGTATTGATATTTAGAGGTATTGTTATCACTGTATGTTGTGAGATAAGTTCTCCGGGGCTCCATTGCCCAGGCCCTAACAAGACGGTGTGTGTGTATCACCGGATCTAAAGGGTATATTTTATTAAACAACTATTCGGTGAACGGAAGCAGATGTGTTGTTACCGTTCTTTGAAGGCATTATTTGATATAGTTTATATAGAAAGCCTACAAACAAAATAATACAAAATAGAAAATAATAGCAACACTACGAGTGACATATATTTTTTTAAATAACACGCGGCAATCGGGCCGTAGGCTTGCCTGATGTTGAGTGATACCGCCGCTCATGGACATTGCCAGAAGGCTCGCAAAGCGTTGCCGGTATTGGTACGCTCTTTTCTTGAAGGACCCTAAGTCGAATTGGTTCGGAAATACTTCAATGGGCAGCTGGTTCCACATAGTGGTTGTGCGCGGCAGAAATTGCCTTAAGAAACGCTCAGTTGTGGAACGACGGGCGTCAAGGTGATACGAATGGTATTTAATATTCTGCCTTGACGTCGAATGATGAAACTCAGCTTCAGTAATGTAACGTAAACAATCGAAATTTTTTTTTTTTTAAGGTGACCAGCCAAAAGGCCTTTACATTTTGGTATCAGGGCTGTGCGAAGCGAAATACATTCCGCCAGACGACGAAATGGATGAGGCGATTCCCAATTATGAGTTCCTCACGGATTTGAAGTTCTCTGAACCGAGTCAGGAGTATATTGTATCTGGAAATGCTATTGGAGTATTGGGGGTAAGTTAATTGACAGGGCTGCAATTCGGTAAATGGAAGGAAGATTCTGGACAGGAAGAATCTGGAAGAGGCACGACATACAGCTGAAAATTGTTTATAAATGCCGTGTTGAAACTCTGATTTTTCATTCCGTAGAATTTTGACATTTCATAAGTATTGTTACTAAAAAATTCTCCACCGAGAAAAAGACAAATTTTGCCCATTTGAGGGCAATAAAATATAAAATGCTACGTATTTTTGTTTTACCTACAAATCTAAATATTCACTTACTCAAGTGACCTAATACAAAAATAACAAATATTTCAATATCACTAACAATATATCGAATTAACTTTAATTACTTTATTTTATTCTTTAGCTGGCATCACTGCCTACTAATTCCAGGTTTAGTAAACCTTTAAAAAAATAAAATTTTGTCTTTTCTTGTGCGTTGTTGATCAGATGTTTAGCCACGTATTGAAATTGAAAAATGTGCCCTGCCAAGGTTTGTAATCTCTGACGTGTAAAAAAATTATAGCTGTCAGAATTCTACGGAATTAAAAATCAGAGTAAAAGTAACCTTAATTAAGTGTAGGATAAGCTAAGAGGCTTAAGAGAATATTGATTCTAACTGGGCTGCAGATCAGGTCTTGGTTTCAACGCCAGATGATTCATAAAAGATGTAAGGGTTTAGAACACTCTTGTTGTCGACACTTTTGTATTTTTTTAAGTCAGAAGATGACATTTTTGAAGTTATACTTCTTTAGGCGCGTTATGAAAAATTGATGAGAGTGAAATTTCACCTGTGACACAAAATTGTTAGTGTGATTATAGCGTGCGCGAGCGAGATAGGAATAAGACAATCTACAAGTAAAAGAAATAGAATATGAGTGAAGTTCGAAGATCGCAAATTTTGAATGACCATATTCCATATGACATTTATCATTTACCTTTTAAACGAATAAATGAGTTTTAATTATTTTTTCAAAGAAATTTAGCAATGCTTTTTCACAAAGACCTATTGTTACTTAGTTAGAAGGTTATGAACCATACCTAGTTATTAAATTGAATGAATAATATAATAAAATAATAAGTAATAATTATTATTAATATTAATTGATAATTGAATAATAGGTATACCTACTAAATATTATTAAATTATTAACGTTAAATATTTATTATTATTTATTTAATATTTAAAAAAAATAGAGAAAGCCAAAGAAGTATAACTTCTTACGCGCGTACATAAGTACACGCACTTAAAACGTTTTTTTTCGCATTTAAAACGTTTTAGACGTTATCACTCATTATAGATAATTTTAGATTTATATCATAACTTGATATTTAGATACGTTAAACGCAAAGTAATGTTTTTGGCATCTGCACAATGGATAAGGCGACACCAAAGGATATTCAAGATGTTTTAATGTTTTTAGGTGCTAACGAATCGTCCTTACAACTATACAGTACGCTGCGATTCGGCAGTCCAAGCATATTACATAACCATACAAGTAGTCAAAGATGCATTCAATATTGCCCCACATCCTATAATGGGGTAAGCTTCTAAATATGACGTAGATGTTCCAAATACTTTTTTTTTGTTGGGAGATTCTCCAGATAATTTCCTTTTCAGTTATTTTCCTTCTACTCTTAATTGCAGTTCGTCCTCCCATCTTTGCGTTGTAGGCCTCTTCTTCGTTTTTCTTCTCTAGGGTACCATTCCGTAAATTTTTTGCTCCATTTTTCACGGGCCCGTCCATCTCCTCCATTTGGTATATCTTAGTTTGCTAGCATGTCCCTGTGCTGGTTAAAGAGTGCCCAGGTTTTGCAGCCATAGGTAAGAAAGACATTGATCTTTATTTTTTTGCTGAAATCTATAGTTTTCATGATCTCCCTCAGTGTCTAATATCTTTTCCATTCATTGGCTATTTTTCTTTTGACAATTATTCCATATTTAATATGCAAGTCATGCAGGTTAGAAGCGTCAATGTGGCGTGAAATAGGCATCAAGTTATCTCTAATGGTGCTACCAAACGTTCCAGCTTATCATTCCTGGTCAAGCGAGAAAATCAGTATGCGATTGGAACACGCTTTTGTGCCTTGCCTTAAAGCTTTTAAGGTATCTATTTCTGTCCATATCAAAAAGCTCTTTAGATAAGTTCGGTGTGTTTAACCAGGTGTGATTTTGGATCTCATTGAACTCGCCATTATAAAAAAGATTCCTAAAAACAACACAAATTTCATTAAGTATGTATTTAGTTTTAGTTATTTTTTTATTTTCTTTGCTAGTTTGAAATTTTTTGTTCTAATATAATTGATGTGTATGTTTTTAAAATTTGTGATGTTATATTTTCTTGTATATTGTAAGCATACATAAAATAAATAAACAAGTCTGACATTACTGGCTTACATTAACTATTGGTCCTTCGAGCCAGATTTTTTTGTACCATACTGTAAAATTTAAAACCTGATCTATTTCTTTGTTTTAGATATTTGTGGTTGGTGAATTAATGGAAGATATAGTGCTGTTAGATGGAGTGTGTCAGGATATGGCTACTAGAGAGGTGTTCCAACCACCTTGTTATATACCACGGTAACACACATTATAAAGAATAAAACTCAATAATTGTATCTTTATGCGTCCCTCTGTCATATGCCGAAATAATTAATAATGAAATAATTATTATATATACGTTTATACATTTATTAAATCAGGTTTTTCTAGTAATTTTTTTTGGTCAAAAACATATTGATCTTACGAAGTGAGTTATTATAAAAGTATACAGCAGGGTTTTAACGAATTAATAGCTACAGCACTATTAGAATATATTTTGTGTAGGACAGTCCATCGTCTTATATTTCCAAAGTCCTCACAACTGGTCGTATCCAATCAGTGTCCAGAGACAAAACTATTAATAGTCCCAGCAAAAGATACAGACGAATTGGACATTATGGAGGACGAACTTGACGATTTACAATGCGAACTGGTTAGTGTCAAATTAATACAGAAAATAATTTATTAATTGGGTTTAGTACCTTGTTTTAAAGATTTGTGCTGTATTGATTGTTCGGTCAAATAATCTTAGCTTTTCAATATTGTTGCGTTGCATACGTTCATATGAAAACATAAAGAACTGATCTTTGTAAAATAAACTTTAGTGTTAGAGGTATAAAAATGAAAACCGGAAAAGGCATTCACTGTCTTACATGGCGGTTTTAGGGCGACTAATTGATCCACGTGCAAGTGGAATTACGAAATAACGATACGTAGACAATATTATAAATGGAATTACGAAATTTCTATATAGACAATAATAACATACAATTCACGAGTCATTAATAACAAAACAATGTTAATAGTAATGGCTCCAATTTTTTTTTTAAACAAAGAATCAAATGTAATTGTTATATGTTCACAGATTAAGATAATATCTATATATATAATACCTTAATGCTGTAAAATGCAGGTTTCCAACGCCTCCTCCCGTTGCCTATACCACAGGGTGATACGAAAATTATCTGTTGAATCGCGCAATAAGAGCGTTATGCGCGGGCGCAAGCGGAAACGTGGGGCTAAACGGGTCAACTATAGGGAGTCCGTGTGGGGAAAACAGATGTGTGAGTAAAAAATTAAGTATAGCATTGTTTTAAATTAACATATATTTTCGTAAATTGAATTCAATGATAATAATTTTAAAAACGTATGTGACATACATATTACCAATATGTTTAAGTCGCAATAAGAACTTAGTGCGTGATCTTATGTATATTGTATCTTAGTTTCACATATAATTATTTATGTTAATTACGACATCATCATTATTTTCTGTGCTTAAAAAAACGTATTATTTTAGCTTCATCAACAATACCGGGGGTAGGATCTCATACCGATAAAGGAGTGTCTAAATATTACAAACCGAGCTTGGACAATGTGGTGAGTAATCCACATTTTAGTCGTTTGTCAGCCGGCTTACCACATAACTCCAATTTCAATACTCAGCGTTCGTACCACATACAATTTTGCGACATCATAACTTATTGAAAAACAAGCTATTATAGATATATTAATGTTCCGTTAGCTATCATAATATTCTCGTAATATAATATCTCAAGCAATAGCTATCTTAAGTTATTTGCCTATGCACTAGTTAATTGAGTGAGGTTTCGGAAGGAGGCTAACACACATGATTTGTGAAACTCATAATAATGTATCTGCCCAGTAATATTCTATGCACTATGGTATATTTTATTCCAAATTTCTTTTTCAGCCTGAAAAATTGGAAACATCTCAAAATAACGGTAAGCCTACATATTTATGTAAATATACACTTTTTACGATTACAAATCATTATCACTAATCAACGCAGCAATTAGTAAATATCCCTACTTTTCTCTAATTTTTTAAATAAACTTTTTTTAATTGGAATATTTTAGGAGAAACCACATCCCAGCATATACAGTCAGCGCGACAGTCTAAGTTGGATTCTGAACAAGAGGTATGTCTGTACACAATTTAACTATTCTAGATATTCGCATTGTGCTAGAGGCGGGATTTTAATAACAGGGAAGGATACGATTACTTCAAATAAATAAATGCTTATTAGAAGTTTTTTTTTCAGATTTACAACACCATGCTGTCTAAGACAAAAGGCAGATCTTCAGACAACAAATAATGATTTGCTTTTAAAAATAAAACATTATAATTTGATAATTTTATTTAAAAGTAAAAGATGACACTGTTAACAAAGTGATAAAAAAATAGGAATGTGAAATTAATACTAAAAAGAAAATCAGACAGTCTGGCAAGTAAATCTTAATGTAAACAATATTAAACAAGTTTGATGTAAAATGATTTTTATTATATTTTAAACAAAGAGGTAATATACCTATATAAAAAATTCTTAACCTATAGGTATACCTCTGCCAATTTCAATCCAGTAAGTACAAAAAATAAGTATAAAATTATGATGGCTTAGTGCCCAAGAAAATGCATAAGGAATGAAGTAAAAATATAAAGTACTTGCTAAAAATAAATGTTAATTGCACACAAAAAATATTAATGATTCTCAAACACCTAAATATTTAAATTGGTTGATCCTAGTTTTTGTCATGTTGGATATCTTTGTTAGGTTATATAAGAATCAGTTTTTCCCAGCACACACATGACTTTCACTTGCAAAAATAGGATCAGCAATCAGTTTGTTATAAAAAGAATTCATGAAATTAATAAATGAAATCTGAAATAGCCTGCAACTCTGATTTATGCCCAACTTTTCTATACTAAACTCTAATTGCATATTTTGCTAAGAAATTTTTATAATTAGCCATTTTTCTTTAGAACTTTAGAATATGTATGTGTAGTTAATCCAATTATAACATAAGGCCAGCATATAGTTGGTAGCAGTATTCAAAAACATAACCTTAAAAAGTAGTTACGTTTCTAGCATCAATAATCTGGAACCATATACATAATAATAACAATACATTCTTATTATAACATTCTAATCATCATGGTCACTGATATTTATGGACGTAAGACTGTTTTTGAATATGGGTAGGCCTATATTCTTATATCACCAATATATATACTATTAATGGTACACAAACATAGTACTAAATTCTCATAACAAATAACCTTGATGTTTATCTTGTCAATTATGTCAAATACAGTCACTTTGGAATCTCAACCATATCCAAAAACATTCTTCATCAATTTATGTTCAACATTATTTGCACAGCTGTTGATCTTTCAAAACACTATTTAGTAGACTGTTACAATAACTGCATATAATTTTAATATTTGCTTTTAGTAAGGGATCAACAACGAATCAAAATTTAATGATATGTTATCATAAGGTATTTAACCAATAACACCTATAATAGTTATCTATCATTCTTAACGATATAGTCAACAGTTGTGTAAATAATGCAGCATACCATACATAGATAAATAATCTACTTCCTGGGTTGTTGAATGTTTGGGCTTGGTTTAACGTTTATATGAGTTGGAGGCTTAGGACTATGTGCTACTTGTGCCGCCTGCGGCGTAAAGTCTGCATTGCCTCTGTTTGGAGCTCCTGCAATTGAGACTGGGTTGGACGGAACTGGGGAAGGGCCAGAGAGACCAGTTAAATCTTCAGTCGTTGTTTCTTTAGTTTCCTTAACATGAGGCACTTTGTGCTGAGTAATTCTCATACCACCAGCTTTCACTGTAAAAGTACAAAATATTCTGTTATCTGTAAATTTAGAATAGAGAGAAGTGCAATATTGCACAGTAAATACTGATTGAAACTGATATTATTATTGCAGCTTCGACATAAAATTGGACACGGCAACAATTTGACCATTCCATGACCTTGATGCGTTCTTTGTTTAATAACAACGAATAATCGTGATGGATATCATATAAGTTTACAAGGTCAAATAAAGAATAAAACAATTTTTTTATGCTTTTACTAAAATCAAGTCAATGCAATGACGACAAAGAAGTCGCACATATTTTATATGGCTGTTCTATTAGTGAATATTATGTAAACAAAGGTAATATTTACCTGCGGGAGGGTGTCCTGCTTTTAATTGGGAAACATCTTCAGTTGACGACATATTTAAAAATTTTAATCCCGGTATGGTTTTATAAAATCTGATAAGATTGTGATTCGAGAACAACGTAAATAATATACGTATTCGCAATTTATAGCAACGTGTAACTTTTTGTTAACAAAAGTAAAACGAATACGATTGAAGTTGACAATTGCCAGTTGTAGTTGACTGAATGTGTGACATACATTAATGGAGACAATTTACTTTACATGGATATAGTAATAAAGTAATGTATGAAGTAATTATTTAATCAGATCAGCAAAAAATTATTTTAATTTATTATTTGACTGTATAACATCAAATATTATATAAAATTAATCATAATTACACAAACAATATATTTTGCTTAAATCTCTTATTTTTTGTTAGGAGCTTTGGCGCTAATCTTGGTTGCAAGAGACTTTGTGAAAGTTATTAGGACTATTGGCAGTAGATATATAAAAAAATTATTAGATAGAACAAAAATCTTCTGAAAAATCAATTAATAAGGCCGGTTCCCGTGTTCGTGGCTCATTTTAGTATTTCTGACTTGTCTTGTTCAATTGTTCTTGCCTATGAGCAGTTTGAGTTAAATACACGTGCAATTGATGTCTGATATTATATGTAATTAATCTTTTGTAATAATTTATATCACGGTGTTGACGATTTATATTTTTTTTCTTAAAGATCATTATTTCATTTGAAATTTTCCTTACAAAATTGAA
The DNA here is from genome assembly GCA_963693345.1 of Pieris melete. Classification (NCBI taxonomy): domain Eukaryota; kingdom Metazoa; phylum Arthropoda; class Insecta; order Lepidoptera; family Pieridae; genus Pieris; species Pieris melete. The sequence goes on along the minus strand of CAVNZK010000012.1, from coordinate 178,381 downwards.
ATGTATGTGATCATGTAGCAATCTAAATTATTTAAATAAATAAAATGAATAATGAATTTCCTATGTGTAGTTGAATATTTCGTGATGTCCTTTATAAATGTGAGCCTTAAGAACACACCAGAATAAATAAAGCTTATTACTTATAGTAAAACACAATCTGAAAGTTATCCCAATCACTCCTCACATCCACATGCCTCGTTTGTGTTTATGTTAGGCTAAGCCATTCTTAAGAGACAGATGTCCTAACATTCTAAACACATTTAGAAGAAAAACCATCTTTAAAATAATTTCTTTATATATATTCTTTATAAAACCGCGGTATACGAATATAATAGCTTTTGACATAATTAAAAATAATAATCCTTTATTCTATTAGTAATAAAAAACTAGTTTTATGTCCATGCTTTTATTTTCAATCTTCTTGGGGCTATCACAACATCGGACTCTACGCGACTTGGTTTTGCGATGTCTTGTTGTATTTCAACAATCATTCTTAGCATAAAATTAATGATATGGCTGCCTGTTCCATCTCTAAGTCTAGGAAAACATTTATTGGGCAAGAATTTCCCATTAATATTAGTTGTTTGGTGTGTTAAAGATGCAAGTAATCTTTTTAAAACATCAACTTTCTTGTGTGCCACGAGAGGGCGTAGTCGTACGACGAAGCGTAGTAAATACTCGATTAGTATTATATCTTCCTAAAAAAAAATACAAATGGTTAGAACTGGGAAATATAGATTATTTTTATCGCCCGCGTCGAAATAGAAAATTGTATTAAAAATGTCAAATGTAGATGACGGGATATGAAAATGTTTCTTAAAAAAAATGTTACCCGTCGGTCAAAAATATAAGAAACTTCCTTGTACTGTTATGGTTTTTTTATATGAAACTAAAGAAAAACAGTAACATACTAATTTAACTTAAGTTAAATTATATCAAAATATGTAAATGTTTCAATACTGCTAACTCCATCTAATGCAACGTTGCATACTAACGTTTTTGAAATACGGGAGTAACACTTAATACTATGTCTCGACTGAATAACAACCCGACTTTGTAATTAGATCTGTATTGATTCCTTATCTGTCATATGTCTTGTCTCTGACTAATTTAGTATACAGTCTACTTAAAAAACTTATCGAAAAAGCCGGTGGCGGTTTACGTATTTAAAAGGCTGTCAAGTTTTTGCCGCCTTTGCCTCTGCAATTGTCATGTCCTGATTATCAAACAACAAACAATCCAGTTCGCAGCCTCCAAGTAGTAGTATGTTTGGATTGATTTAGGGAGAAGAGGGACATACATTTTCTGCAATTTAGCTCTTTTCACTCGTATAAGAAGCTGAGCGCGCAGAGGTCAACTGCTATTGATTTCTATGAGGTAGCAAAATAAATTCGGTTCCCAAATAGCCACCCTAAAAATTTTCCGCTCTAGGTTTCAGCCTGCTGGTAAATCCGCCACTGGAAACGGCTATTATGTTTTATTATATAATACATATACGAACCATTTGTAAAGCCATAATACACGAGTTGACATTGGTGGAGCGACAGACTATGTTAGATAGATCTTCTTTATCTAGTACTGGCTGTTTCAAACCTTCTAACCATTCGAATAACAGTGCTGACAATATGTTAGGATCTTCCTAAAATGAATATTGCACAGTTAGATATTATTTGCGTTCTTCTATAATCTAGAAAGGTAAAATATGAACAATTTTTTACATAATTATGTCGTCGTTTATAGTATCGTGCCCTATATTATCTTGTAGTCTGTGAGTTTCATTAAATTCAGTTAAATAAATATAAACTGTGTAATTTGGTGCATTAAAAAATGCTGTTTAATATATTCTTACTAGCCACAGATATTAAGTTGTATTAACCAATTACAGCGATAATAATAATTAGGTATGTATTTTATGACGAAGACCCTCAAAAACTACTACTCAATGTTTTCACTATTAAAATGCTACATGAATCAGGACTAATATAGGCTATACTTTTTTTAAAATAAGTTTAACAACTCTTTCGAAGCCGGCACATATATTTAGAATAAATACCTCTTCATCAATTTTACTCATTGCTTCTCTTCTCTGATTAATTTCAATTCTTAATTGTTTTATGTATTTTTGTTTCTCCTGTGGAAGATTTTGATGATCACTTAAGAATGCCTGCAATTAAATAAAATCGTTATCGTGAGAATACCATTGCTGTGATTTTATTACGATAGTTGTTTTGCGTGCCCCTATGGGGCATGGGCCAGATATACCCTCTGGTTAAATTATTAAAGCAGACTTCAATGTCTACAAGCCCGAAATAATAATTATTATTATTAACATGTCCAATGCGCCATCAGGGTTACTGAGCGCCTGTGCCTTTTTTAAAATGGTAATTATGAATGCTTAATTCGCGCGTGTGTACTTAAATATAATACCAAAATAGCGTATTTTTTATATTTCTATTTAAAAATACGCAACTAAAATAAAATAACCTCACGCCTACTAATATTAAGTTGGTAAGTTTTATGTGTTTTGTAACACAAAAAAATAGGGTTGTAATAAAATAAAATATTTATTTTATGTTCTGTCACATTAGAAGAATTGAAGGTTACGAAATACAAAGATAAGTATATACGGAATACGCACCTCGTACACTTGTACAGCAGGTATATTGCTGGAGCTGGTAAATCTGCTAACGGATTCCAGGTTTCTTTCCACGTCTTCTTCTACCGGATCCCTCCATTCTATCATTGGGTGGGCTGGAGGTTTGTCTCCTAGGGATGTACAACTTTTTTGTAAAATGTAAGATACTAAGATATAATAGAGATTAGTGTTGGCCTAGTGGCTTCAGCGTATGACTCTCATCCCTGAGGTCTTAGGTTCGATCCCCGGCTGTGCACCATGGACTTCCTATGCCCGCATTTAACATTCGCACAAACGGTAATGGAAAACATCGTGAGGAAACCGGCATATCTTAGACCCAAAAAGTTGGGTTGTGTCAGGCACGGGAGGCTGATCACCTACTTACCTATTACAAAGGATCTTGAAACAGATTCAGAAATCTGAGGCCCAGAACAAAAAATAGGCACCACTGTTTAAATCCGTACAAAATACGAATTTTGTAAGAACAAGTTAACTGACCTGATATAAGCTCTAAGTTAAATATATTTTTCATTTAAATGAAAAAACAAATAAATCACTATTGATAAATCGGAATATAACATAGGTGTGTCACTCTCTCTGACATAAATAGTATAATATATACTATATATACTATATTGTATACCAATGGTATCTTAACGGACGTTAAAAACGTACGTATTGAGTCCAGTCTAAGTTTAAGTGGAGATACTAAATCCATGGTCCTAAAAATATAAGGCAAGACTTCTTCTAGTACCGTAAATATATTTTTGCCAAGAACTATCTATCTGAGTAGCTCCCAAATTCTAACTCATATAAAATATTTACCGTTGATATTGTCATCCGGAGTTGTCATATCGGGAGGCTTTCCTTGTTTCAGTTTATACGCTAAGAACATTTTGTAAAAGGCTCTATTTTTAACACGATAATCCAATCCACCGCTGTCACGACACCCGCATAATTTTAATAGGCGCTCGCAAATACAAAACACTATCTGAAATAAAGATTGTACCGTATCTAGAATATTATGTATGAATCTGTGTTTGTTATGTTTGCCTATAAGTGCATGTCACACTAAATATTGTTTTTATTTTTCTTGTACCAATGTGTGCCGAGTGTTGGCAAGCTTTTGTAAATAATAAATATAAGAACTAATAGCGTAGTAATAATTTCCAGTAGCGTAACAATAGGGTGGCAGGGTTGGCAAAATGCCATGGGCCCTCGACCCAAGAGGGCCCCTGCCCAAGAAATATTATGTTCTATGGATAAATGTGAAGTCTCCAATACGCATTGGGCTAGCGTGGGGACTACAGACCATTCCCTCTCGCCTAAGAGAGGAGGCCTATGGCCATTAGTGGGACATATACAACGTATTATTTAGTATGTTGAAAATCTCGAAGTTTATTAAAATTAAACTGTGTACAATGTGACGATTTTCACTGATAGAGCCCTATCAAAAGAATTTTCCACGGGCCCAGATGGTATCATTACGCCACTGCTAATTTAAAAAAAAATCCTATGTATATAATATGTTTGTTATTGTATTAAAAATGTATAACAGAAGCATATAATAAATGTTTATTACTAGATAACTATTCATAACAAGAAAAAGATTCAAAAAGGTAATAGAATAAAAATAGATATTTTAATTTTGCACGTTTCTTGCTTTGCTTCATCTCTGGAACAGATTTCACCAACCGACCCAGGATTTGGGCTACAATTAATTCAATATTTATGTCTGAAAACTGAACCATGTAGAAGGTAAAAACCGATTTTTGTTCCCACACGAGGGAACAGGCGCTTTTTTCTTTTATATTATACAACATTATACTTAAAACTCTTGACTATATTAAAATTTCTTGCATTGCATTTACATCTACAGTCGCGAATGTTTGCAACACTTTTAAGCTAATTTTAATTAATTTTTAGTTGTACCTTGGGTAGTTCTCTGAATACTCTCTCGTCCAGGCCGTGTAAAGTAGCTCGTTGTCTATACAAGTATTGTCGTAGGGTAAATTCACATGTTTTTGGATCTTTAGATAACATAAGAGGTTCTCTGGAACACATACAGACTATAAATATAGATGAAATTAATTAGTGGAGCTACAACCTTTTTAGGGCCTCAGATTTCTGTATCTGACTAATCTTATAGGCAAGTGATCAGCCTCCTGTGCCTGACACACGCCGTAGACTTTTTGGGTCTAAGGCAAGCCGGTTTCCGCGCGATATTTTCCTTCACAGTTCGAGCGAATGTAAAATGCGCACATAAAGTCCACAGCCGGGGATCGAATCTACGACCTCAGAGAAGAGTCACACGCTGAAGCTCTGTTTTGTTTATTTAAGTTATTATAAAGTTTACACTTAAATAAAATCTTTAAAAAAACTTTTAAAAATTCTCACACTTAAATATACCTAAAAAATAAATTAATCAAACTGAAATATGTTAAATAAATACTTTCTTTCATCACGGTGTAAATACAATTTGACAGAAAGAGAAGAACTTCAGTAGAATACTTTAGTTAAAAGTATGCGAGCTAATATAATTATTACGAACAAAGGTATTACCTACTTTAATTAAATAAAAATAAACTTATGCTTTGTATAATTTTCATTCCAATATAGTCGCAAATTAGAATGAAAATCTTACTTGGAGCTGAATACCACAGTCTGGGGTAAGATGTAATGCTCAAACTGCTGAACACATAGCATCTGCCCGCTAGTTTGAATGGATTTAGGACGTTTCTTGCGAACTAATCGTATTGCATCGTTTGCCAGTATTCGTAACGAATACACCAAGTAGCAAGCTATCAGCACCCCGGTACGCCCAAGACCTGAAAAATTGGTATTACAATTATTAATATGTATTTGCGTGTAGTTCTCAAGAGAATGTAAGTGCGTGCTACTATTTCACCATGCCTACTGCTGATAGAGGACAAATCTTTGTTTTTAATTTATTTTATTATTATTTATTACTTAAGATGTCATGTGGAACATGGTGTAATAGTTGCAGCTCCTTACAAACGTTGTGTAAAACAAAAAACTTGGTGATTTAAAAGAGTGGCCAGTTCTTCTATTCCCTTCTACGCCCTTGATTTGAGACCTGTCAATGTAAAATTAGAAGCATTTCATATACATATATATTTTCTTTTTTTTGACGTTCATAAGTGTACATTGTGTTACCTAGATGAATAAATTATTTTAACTTTTGACTTTTTTGATTCATAAAAGTGTCTTAATGAAGAGGCAACGCACACGCCAGCACTTTGTCATTGAGTGTCCACAGGCGGCAGCATGACATTGAGTGTCAAAAAAATTTATTGGAATTGTGTATGGTTTCTAAGACTAACCGACTTTTATTAGTCTCTTCTGTAAAGGACTCTTGTATATTACTCAAGGATGTTTGGACTTATTAGATAACTAATATAGTAATAAGTATATTAATAATTATCCTAATTATTTTATTAATCATCCTATTTTTTTTATAGAACAGGGGTAAACGGGCAGGAGTTTCACCTGATGTAAAGTGATACCGCCGCCCATGGACACTCAATGCCAGTGCTCACAAGTGCGTTGCCGGCCTTTTAAGAATGGACACGCTGATTTTTTGAACCACCCTAAGTCGAATTGGATCGGAAATAGTTAAGTGGGCAGCTGGTTTTACGAAGTTTACAAACAATGTTTTGAAGAATTCTTTGGGCTAAACGTTTCACATTGCGCATTACAAACTCTCAGTAAAAAATAGCATATTCCTCCCTTACAGGCCGGCAACATACCCACTAACACGGGAGTCTATCTGGCTTTGATGGCTGTCTCGTTGCCTCGTTTATAATAAAAAAGGACTTTACAATTTTTGACTTCCCGGTTATTAAAATGATGTATAGGTATTTTACCGTCGTTTTTCGTCCAGTAGCACCACATCTGTTCACTACCATAGATTTTTTTTACAATTATGGAACATCTTACTGGGTTTACCTGCCATTACCAACTAAGACTTTATAATTTAGTACCTTAAGGAAATAAAGAGACCTAATATAAGAAGCAGAATGTTAATAAGGATTCAAAGTAATAATTAAACAATCTTGCTAATAGTTGCTTTGCAGTGTTAGGTCTCGGTGTCGAAAAGATTATTATGTCGCTAGAAATCGAGGTACCAAAGATGATTGTCTTTGGTATTGATATCGGCAAACATCTTGAACAAATGTCCTTGCCTGCGAAGAAGCGATTTTTAGGTATCACTGGGAGGAGGGCGGCGGGGTGATTGGTAAATCAGTTGACTATTGTGTCTCCCGTACGATGCGCAAACTTTCCCCCACTCCCTTGTTTAATGCTCAAGAAGTTTGCCGATATCTATACCTGCCGGTTAAAGGTATCAGCAGCGGGACGTCCTAGAGACAATCTCAATTACTCAGTGTTGAGAAAGAAATTATTTATACATTGAAGAATTAACGGTTTCCCTTTTAAGAGCAAATTAACACATTGTGTTTTAATTACATTGTAAACCAACTAATTGTCTATCGCTAGATACGATGGCAAGCCCGTTTGCTCCTTCGTTTCTAAAAAACCTAGCACCTCATAGAAGCATCAGTTATAGAAGTGTTTTTTGGGTGTATTCGTTTTATCAAATTTATTATCAAAATAACACGAGTAAGAACGAAACATTCAATCGCTATATGATATATACGATTAACAAAAGGTCAACTATAAAATTATCGTCAGTGTGTATTACTGGCGACTGGTAACTTCACCAGCAGCTTGTATAACGGAAGATCCTTAGGTATTAATGGAATAGAACTCATGAGTATTTCCTTGCCATCCCCATGTGATAGGTGCCGATTTGTAATATCTTGTAAAATAAACTCGGGGAGGATTTCAAGCTATCGAGGCGATGAGAAATAAAGAAATGATACATTTCATTCTTTTATTTTTGTTAAAATTACAAACTGAAGAGCACATATTCTCAATTTGCCCTATGGTAATTACGAAATTACTAGTAGATACCTAAGTACTTTAACAAAAACAATATTATTTTAAATGCTTTGTTTGGTTAGGTTAATCCTAGTTCATATGGAAATCGGTTTTAAAGAATGAGCTTAATACTGAAATATAAGACTTTTATTTTTTAATCTTAATCTATACGTTAATTTAAAACTATTGTGTTAGTATATATAATTTCCAGAAATAATATATTAATTATTCACTTATTAATTAAGTTTTCGTTTAAAAAGAGAGCCGTTTCATTCCACAAACCATCTATATTAGTATTGTTTATAATTTTGGTCGTAATTGCCACTTTACAATTCGAAAAATAACTTCCAGACAATGCTTCCATATTCGGAGCCACACAAAGGTGAATACTCGTTTGAGCACCTTTATACGGATTTCTCACTATCCCGTTTGAGCATTTCTTAATAAATGTACCTATTGGCCTTTTTATAAAACCAACAATATTTGTAGCCACCAAGCCTGGGTGTAGACAGAACACTGACACATTTGTGGGCAGCGACTTGGCCAACGCCTTCGTCCACAGAACAGTACAGAGTTTGCTATTGACGTAGGATTTGAAAAAATTCTTCCGTTTCAATCCTGCTAGATCTTGCAAGTCTAATTCACCACAGAAATACATCCCAGATGATACGTTCACTATACGGCTTTGCGTTGGGATAAGTTTTGCTAAAATCAGTTTAGTTAGCAGATACGGTCCCAAGTAATTAACTTGCATTATCATATTTATTCCATCTTCTGTAGTTTTGTTATCCATCAAACATCCAGCGTTATTAACCAAAATATCCAAATGGTCTATTGTTTTATTAATGTCTTCAGCAAAAGCTTTAATGCTTTTGAAGTTAGCGAGATTCAAATGTCGGTATTCTACTTTTCCGTTGCCCGTGAATCTGATGATTTCTTCGACTGACTTTTCAGCGTTCGTAACATCTGCTATGATGACCCTTGCACCACGCTGAGCTAGATTTTTTGCTGTTTCGAAACCGATGCCTGAATTTCCGCCGGTCACCAGAACAGTTTTACCTTCTAGTCTTGTTTTACAATTGCACATTACTGGTTCTGGTTCGATTAGAATTTTAAAAATTATTATTACTACAGCGTATCCAAATAAAATTGCTAGTAATAAACATACCAAAGTCATACCTATTTCAAGCCACATGTTTTTGCACTTAATTATAATTGTATGTAAATATGTTCTAACTGTGAAGTTCCGCAAAGAATAATGAATTTATTGTGCTAAGGGATCTGGTATTTGATAATCGTATCTAACATAACGTAAACAACGAGGTTCCGATAAATGAAATATAATTACTAAAGTCTTGGGAAAAAATTTATTATCTCCAAGGTCAGTTTGGAGATAAGATTACAATTTGAATTTCAGAACCAACCGAAGATGGTGTAAATAACTCTATCTTCGGGTCCAAATTTGGTTTTCGGTAAACAATTTGGCATTGAATGTTAAAAAAACCAAATGTATTAGATTTACGTTGGCAAATGTTAAAAGTAGGGAATGTGACATCATGTTGAATAAAGGAAAACTGGAATTTATTAATCAAACGGTTTTCCTAGGCATCATGCTATACGAGAAGTTACAATGGGGACCTCATATTTATCACATCTTGCGGGGCGCTGAGCCGCTTATGCGGTTAGAAAGGTAAGATATTTAACAAAATATATAGAAACTCCGCGTTTGGTCTATTTTAGCTACTTGAGCTGCAGAGCCATTTATAATCTACGTCGTTGCGAATCTCTCAGGGAAATATTAAAAAAGATTAATATTATGACAGTACCTTGCCAATTCATTTATGAAAATATTATGTATGTAAGAAAGAATCTACATCTTTTTAGTAAAATAAATGATAGACATAATTTTAGTACTAGAAATAAAGATAAAATAGCTTTAATAATTATTTTAATTTATTATTTGACTTTATAACAACAAATATTATATTAAAATTAACCATAACAAACAAACAATATATTTTGCTTAAATCTTTATTTTTTGTAAGGAGCTTTGGCGCTAATCTTGGTTGCAAGAGACTTTGTGAAAGTTATTAGCAGTATTGGCAGTAGATATAAAAAAAAAGAACAAAAATCTTCTGAAAAATCAAATAATAAGGCCGGTTCCCGTGTTCGGTGCTCATTTTAGTATTTCTGACTTGTCTTGTTCTACTGCCTATGAGCAGTTTGAGTTAAATACATGTGCAATTAATGTCTGATATTATATGTAATTAATCTTTTGTAATAATTTATATCACGGTGTTGACGATTTATATTTTTTTTCTTAAAGATCATTATTTCATTTGAAATTTTCCTTACAAAATTGAAATGTATGTGATCATGTAGCAATCTAAATTATTTAAATAAATAAAATGAATAATGAATTTCCTATGTGTAGTTGAATATTTCGTGATGTCCTTTATAAATGTGAGCCTTAAGAACACACCAGAATAAATAAAGCTTATTACTTATAGTAAAACACAATCTGAAAGTTATCCCAATCACTCCTCACATCCACATGCCTCGTTTGTGTTTATGTTAGGCTAAGCCATTCTTAAGAGACAGATGTCCTAACATTCTAAACACATTTAGAAGAAAAACCATCTTTAAAATAATTTCTTTATATATATTCTTTATAAAACCGCGGTATACGAATATAATAGCTTTTGACATAATTAAAAATAATAATCCTTTATTCTATTAGTAATAAAAAACTAGTTTTATGTCCATGCTTTTATTTTCAATCTTCTTGGGGCTATCACAACATCGGACTCTACGCGACTTGGTTTTGCGATGTCTTGTTGTATTTCAACAATCATTCTTAGCATAAAATTAATGATATGGCTGCCTGTTCCATCTCTCAGTCTAGGAAAACATTTATTGGGCAAGAATTTCCCATTAATATTAGTTGTTTGGTGTGTTAAAGATGCAAGTAATCTTTTTAAAACATCAACTTTCTTGTGTGCCACGAGAGGGCGTAGTCGTACGACGAAGCGTAGTAAATACTCGATTAGTATGATATCTTCCTAAAAAAAATACAAATGGTTAGAACTGGGAAATATAGATTATTTTTATCGCCCGCGTCGAAATAGAAAATTGTATTAAAAATGTCAAATGGTGATGACGGGATATGAAAATGTTTCTTAAAAAAAATGTTACCCGTCGGTCAAAAATATAAGAAACTTCCTTGTACTGTTATGTTTTTTTTATGTGAAACTAAAGAAAAACAGTAACATACTAATTTAACTTAAGTTAAATTATATCAAAATAAATGTTTCAATACTGCTAACTCCATCTAATGCAACGTTGCATACTAACGTTTTTGAAATACGGGAGTAACACTTAATACTATGTCTCGACTGAATAAAAACCCGACTTTGTAATTAGATCTGTATTGATTCCTTATCTGTCATATGTCTTGTCTCTGACTAATTTAGTATACAGTCTACTTAAAAAACTTATCGAAAAAGCCGGTGGCGGTTTACGTATTTAAAAGGCTGTCAAGTTTTTGCCGCCTTTGCCTCTGCAATTGTCATGTCCTGATTATCAAACAACAAACAATCCAGTTCGCAGCCTCCAAGTAGTAGTATGTTTGGATTGATTGAGGGAGAAGAGGGACATACATTTTCTGCAATTTAGCTCTTTTCACTCGTATAAGAAGCTGAGCGCGCAGAGGTCAACTGCTATTGATTTCTATGAGGTAGCAAAATAAATTCGGTTCCCAAATAGCCACCCTAAAAATTTTCCGCTCTAGGTTTCAGCCTGCTGGTAAATCCGCCACTGGAAACGGCTATTATGTTTTATTATATAATACATATACGAACCATTTGTAAAGCCATAATACACGAGTTGACATTGGTGAAGCGACAGACTATGTTAGATAGATCTTCTTTATCTAGTACTGGCTGTTTCAAACCTTCTAACCATTCGAATAACAGTGCTGACAATATATTAGGATCTTCCTAAAATGAATATTGCACAGTTAGATATTATTTGCGTTCTTCTATAATCTATGAAAGGTAAACTATGAACAATTTTTTACATAATAATGTCGTCGTTTATAGTATCGTGCCCTATATTATCTTGTAGTCTGTGAGTTTCATTAAGTTCAGTTGAATAAATATAAACTGTGTAATTTGTAGCATAAAAATATCCCGTTTAATATATTCTTATTAGCCACAGATATTAGTTGTACTAACCAATTACAGCGATAATAATAATGATGTATTTTTTGACGAAGACCCTCAAAAACTACTACTCAATGTTTTCACTATTAAAATGCTACATGAATCAGGACTAATATAGGCTATACTTTTTTTAAAATAAGTTTAACAACTCTTTCGAAGCCGGCACATATATTTAGAATAAATACCTCTTCATCAATTTTACTCATTGCTTCTCTTCTCTGATTAATTTCAATTCTTAATTGTTTTATGTATTTTTGTTTCTCCTGTGGAAGATTTTGATGGTCACTTAAGAATGCCTGTAATTAAATAAAATCGTTATCGTGAGAATACCATTGCTGTGATTTGATTACGACAGTTGTTTTACGTCCCCCTATGGGGCATGGGCCAGATATACCGTCTGGTTAAATTATTAAAGCAGACTTCAATGTCTACCAGCCCGAAATAATAATAATTATTATTAACATGTCCAATGTTTGGTTAGGAATGCGCGATCAGGGTTACTGAGCGCCTGTGCCTTTTATAAAATGGTAATTATGAATGCTTAATTCGCGCGTGTGTACTTAAATATAATACCAAAATAGCGTATTTTTTATATTTCTATTTAAAAATACGCAACTAAAATAAAATAACCTCACGCCTACTAATATTAAGTTGGTAAGTTTTATGTGTTTTGTGACTATGACTTAGTGTGAAAAAAAAAAATAGGGTTTTAATAAAATAAAATATTTATTTTATGTTCTGTCACATTAGAAGAATCGAAGGTTACGAAATACAAAGATAAGTACATACGGAATACGCACCTCGTACACTTGTACAGCAGGTATATTGCTGGAGCTGGTAAATCTGCTAATGGATTCCAGGTTTCTTTCCACGTCTTCTTCTACCGGATCCCTCCATTCTATCATTGGGAGGGCTGGAGGTTTGTCTCCTAGAGATGTTCAACTTTTTTGTAAAATGTAATGTATTTGAATCTTGAATACAAATCCAATTTTGATAAATTGCTACTGGTGCGGTCGATTGTACCTAGCTAGTAAGCAAAATAAACCTTCGAACACATAGTAAGCCTTTTAGAATAATGAACCTATTACATGTACCCAAAGTTCACACAAATTATAGAGGGAACAACTTTATGGTTAGAGCGGCGAACAAATTTAATAACTTAAAGATTGTCATCGATATGTTCGCTGAGAGTGTGGTGACAGCCAGGAAAGCTTTAACACAATATTACTTCAACCAGGATGAATGAAATGCATTGAGATTTAGATTATGTTTTTTTTTCTTTTTTGTATGATAAACTAAAAAATATTTGGCATGTAAACCTTCTTGTTGTAAAAAAAAACCTATATGTGAAGATTTTTAATTGGCCCATAATGTAATCTATTTCTGTATTGTGCTGTGAATCTTCTAAATAAATAAATTAAAAAAAATCTAACGTAGAATAGATAAGAATATAACGTAGGTGTGTCACTCTCTCTGACATAAATAGTATAATATATACTATATATATATATAGTATATATACTATATTTTATACCAATGGTATCTAAACGGACGTTAAAAACGTACGTATTTAGTCCATTCTAAGTTTAAGTGGAGATACTAATTCCATGGTCCTAAAAATATAAGGCAAGACTTCTTCTAGTACCGTAAATATATTTTTGCCAAGAACTATCTATCTGAGTAGCTCCCAAATTCTAACTCATATAAAATATTTACCATTGATATTGTCATCCGGAGTTGTCATATCGGGAGGCTTTCCTTGTTTCAGTTTATACGCTAAGAACATTTTGTAAAAGGCTCTATTTTTAACACGATAATCCAATCCACCGCTGTCACGACACCCGCATAATTTTAATAGGCGCTCGCAAATACAAAACACTATCTGAAATAAAGATTGTACCGTATCTAGAATATTATTTATGAATCTGTGTTTGTTATGTTTGCCTATAAGTACATGTCACACTAAATATTGTTTTTTATTTTTCTTGTACCAATGTGTGCCGAGTGTTGGCAAGCTTTTGTAAATAATAAATATAAGAACTAATAGCGTAGTAATAATTTCCAGTAGCGTAACAATAGGGTGGCAGGGTTGGCAAAATGCCATGGGCCCTCGACCCAAGAGGGCCCCTGCCCAAGAAATATTATGTTCTATGGATAAATGTGAAGTCTCCAATACGCAATGCGTGGGGACTACAGACCATTCCCTCTCGCCTAAGAGAGGAGGCCTATGGCCATTAGTGGGACATATACAACGTATAATTTAGTATGTTGAAAATCTCGAAGTTTATTAAAATTAAACTGTGTACAATGTGACGATTTTCACTGATAGAGCCCTATCAAAAGAATTTTCCACGGGCCCAGATGGTATCATTACGCCACTGCTAATTTAAAAAAAAAATCCTAGGTAAGTATATAATATGTTTGTTATTGTATTAAAAATGTATAACAGAAGCATATAATAAATGTTTATTACTAGATAACTATTCATAACAAGAAAAAGATTCAAAAAGGTAATAGAATAAAAATAGATATTTTAATTTTGCACGTTTCTTGCTTTGCTTCATCTCTGGAACAGATTTCACCAACCGACCCAGGATTTGGGCTACAATTAATTCAATATTTATGTCTGAAAACTGAACCATGTAGAAGGTAAAAACCGATTTTTGTTCCCACACGAGGGAACAGGCGCTTTTTTCTTTTATATTATACAACATTATACTTAAAACTCTTGACTATATTAAAATTTCTTGCATTGCATTTACATCTACAGTCGCGAATGTTTGCAACACTTTTAAGCTAATTTTAATTAATTTTTAGTTGTACCTTGGGTAGTTCTCTGAATACTCTCTCGTCCAGGCCGTGTAAAGTAGCTCGTTGTCTATACAGGTATTGTCGTAGGGTAAATTCACATGTTTTTGGATCTTTAGATAACATAAGAGGTTCTCTGGAACACATACAGACTATAAATATAGATGAAATTAATTAGTGGAGCTACAACCTTTTTAGGTCTGGGCCTCAGATTTCTATAGCTGTCTAATCTTTTAGGCAAGTGATCAGCCTCCTGTGCCTGACACACGCCGTCTACTTTTTGGGTCTAGGGCAAGCCGGTTTCCGCGTGATATTTTCCTTCACAGTTCGAGCGAATGTAAAATGCGCACATAAAGTCCACAGCCGGGGATCGAATCTACGACCTCGCCTCGACGAGAGTCGCACGCTGAAGCTCTGATTGTTTTGTTTATAAAGTTATGTGTAAACTTTAACAAAAAATAAAAAATTCTCACACTTATACATAAAAAATAAATCAATCAAACTGAACTAAGTTAAATAAATACTTTCTTTCATCACGGTGTAAATACAAATTGACAGAAAGAGAAGAACTTCAGTAGAATACTTTAGTTAAAAGTATGCGAGCTAATATAATTATTACGAACAAAGGTATTACCTACTTTAATTAAATAAAAATAAACTTATGCTTTGTATAATTTTCATTCCAATATAGTCGCAAATTAGAATGAAAATCTTACTTGGAGCTGAATACCACAGTCTGGGGCAAGATGTAATGCTCAAACTGCTGAACACATAGCATCTGCCCGCTAGTTTGAATGGATTTAGGACGTTTCTTGCGAACTAATCGTATTGCATCGTTTGCCCGTATTCGTAACGAATACACCAAGTAGCAAGCTATCAGCACCCCGGTACGCCCAAGACCTGAAAAATTGGTATTACAATTATTAATATGTATTTGCGTGTAGTTCTCAAGAGAATGTAAGTGCGTGCTACTATTTCACCATGCCTACTGCTGATAGAGGACAAATCTTTGTTTTTAATTTATTTTATTATTATTTATTACTTCAGATGTCATGTGGAACATGGTGTAATGGTTGCAGCTCCTTACAAACGTTGTGTAAAACAAAAAACTTGGAGATTTAAAAGAGTGGCCAGTTCTTCTATTCCCTTCTACGCCCTTGATTTGAGACCTGTCAATGTAAAATTAGAAGCATTTCATATACAGTAGAACCTCTATAAGTCGAACATCAAGGGAGACGCCAAAAAATTCGAGTTATAGAGTTTTCAACTTATGGAGGATTTCGACTTAGGCGGATTTTGATTCGACATAAAGAGTTTGAGGTTGAAGGTGTTCAACCTGACACAAAGCAAGCAATCACGTGTTTCCATGAGTCATAAATTTATTATTGTTTACTCCTAAAATGTTTTCTAAGTAACAATAGTGTACTCACATTGTCGGCAAGTTCTTAAAGTCGGTAACTTATTTTTGTTCAAGTTGTAAAGGTTGTAAAATAAAACGTTACTATGTTCGAGATACAGAGGTCAAATTTAATTTTTCGAGTTATAGAGTGAAAATATGTACCAAAATGGCTTGGAGGGACTCGGTGATTACTTCGATTAACAGAGGGTCAAGATTTCAAGTAATGGAGGTTTTGGTGTTTTAAGGGAAGGGAACAAAACATTTTTTCGAGATTTGGAGGTTTTTGACTTATCGAGGTTTGACTTAACGAGGTTCTACTATATATTTTCTTTTTTTGACGTTCATAAGTGTACATTGTGTTACCTAGATGAATAAATTATTTTAACTTTTGACTTTTTTGAATCATAAAAGTGTCTTAATGAAGAGGCAACGCACACGCCAGCACTTTGTCATTGAGTGTCCACAGGCGGCAGCATGACATTGAGTGTCATAAAAAATTATTGGAATTGTGTATGGTTTCTAAGACTAACCGACTTTTATTAGTCTCTTCTGTAAAGGACTCTTGTATATTACTCAAGGATGTTTGGACTTATTAGATAACTAATATAGTAATAAGTATATTAATAATTATCCTAATTATTTTATTAATCATCCTATTTTTTTATAGAACAGGGGTAAACGGGCAGGAGTTTCACCTGATGTAAAGTGATACCGCCGCCCATGGACACTCAATGCCAGTGCTCACAAGTGCGTTGCCGGCCTTTTAAGAATGGACACGCTGATTTTTTGAACCACCCTAAGTCGAATTGGATCGGAAATAGTTAAGTGGGCAGCTGGTTTTACGAAGTTTACAAACAATGTTTTGAAGAATTCTTTGGGCTAAACGTTTCACAGTGCGCATTACAAACTCTCAGTAAAAAATAGCATATTCCTCCCTTACAGGCCGGCAACATACCCACTAACACGGGAGTCTATCTGGCTTTGATGGCTGTCTCGTTGCCTCGTTTATAATAAAAAAGGACTTTACAATTTTTGACTTCCCGGTTATTAAAATGATGTATAGGTATTTTACCGTCGTTTTTCGTCCAGTGGCACCACATCTGTTCACTACCATAGATTTTTTTTACAATTATGGAACATCTTACTGGGTTTACCTGCCATTACCAACTAAGACTTTATAATTTAGTACCTTAAGGAAATAAAGAGACCTAATATAAGAAGAAGAATGTTAATAAGTATTCAAAGTAATAATTAAACAATCTTGCTAATAGTTGCTTTGCAGTGTTAGGTCTCAGTGTCGAAAAGATTATTATGTCGCTAGAAATCGAGGTACCAAAGATGATTGTCTTTGGTATTGATATCGGCAAACATCTTGAACAAATGTCCTTGCCTGCGAAGAAGCGATTTTTAGGTATCACTGGGAGGAGGGCGGCGGGGTGATTGGTAAATCAGTTGACTATTGTGTCTCCCGTACGATGCGCAAACTTTCCCCCACTCCCTTGTTTAATGCTCAAGAAGTTTGCCGATATCTATACCTGCCGGTTAAAGGTATGAGCAGCGGGACGTCCTAGAGACAATCTCAATTACTCAGTGTTGAGAAAGAAATTATTTATACATTGAAGAATTAACGGTTTCCTTTTTAAGAGCAAATTAACTCATTGTGTTTTAATTACATTGTAAACCAACTAATTGTCTATCGCTAGATACGATGGCAAGCGGCCGGATGAGAAGTCGTTGATCCCTCGAAGGGTCTTTGGTAAAGTCAAATTCACTTGTGATGCTACTCGTGTGGACACGTTAGCCCCGTCTCGCCTCCCTCGGACAAGCAAAATAGCTAGGACAGCCGCAGAGCAGGCAGAAAATAAAAAACGGCTCAAGTATAAGTCTTTCCTCCAACTTAAATTTTGTTGATGGGTTCAAGTGCACAGGAGCTAATTAAAGATTTAATTTGGCGCCTTGTACATAGTACCGGTAACCCCAGAGCTGGTGCTTTCGCTCAACGAAGAAGTATCGCAATACAGTGAGGAAATGCTGCCAGCGTTAAACGTCGATGCATGGAGGCTAAATTACTTTCTTAGAAGTTCGGCAATATTATTATGATAGTAAGATTGGTAGTGTTCATAGGCTGCGTATTCCTTAACATAAGGTGACATGCCCGTTTGCTCCTTCGTTTCTAAAAAACCTAGCACCTCATAGAAGCATCAGTTATAGAAGTGTTTTTTGGGTGTATTCGTTTTATCAAATTTATTATCAAAATAACACGAGTAAGAACGAAACATTCAATCGCTATATGATATATACGATTAACAAAAGGTCAACTATAAAATTATCGTCAGTGTGTATTACTGGCGACTGGTAACTTCACCAGCAGCTTGTATAACGGAAGATCCTTAGGTATTAATGGAATAGAACTCATGAGTATTTCCTTGCCATCCCCATGTGATAGGTGCCGATTTGTAATATCTTGTAAAATAAACTCGGGGAGGATTTCAAGCTATCGAGGCGATGAGAAATAAAGAAATGATACATTTCATTCTTTTATTTTTGTTAAAATTACAAACTGAAGAGCACATATTCTCAATTTGCCCTATGGTAATTACGAAATTACTAGTAGATACCTAAGTACTTTAACAAAAACAATATTATTTTAAATGCTTTGTTTGGTTAGGTTAATCCTAGTTCATATGGAAATCGGTTTTAAAGAATGAGCTTAATACTGAAATATAAGACTTTTATTTTTTAATCTTAATCTATACGTTAATTTAAAACTATTGTGTTAGTATATATAATTTCCAGAAATAATATATTAATTATTCACTTATTAATTAAGTTTTCGTTTAAAAAGAGAGCCGTTTCATTCCACAAACCATCTATATTAGTATTGTTTATAATTTTGGTCGTAGTTGCCACTTTACAATTCGAAAAATAACTTCCAGACAATGCTTCTATATTCGGAGCCACACAAAGGTGAATACTCGTTTGAGCACCTTTATACGGATTTCTCACTATCCCGTTTGAGCATTTCTTAATAAATGTACCTATTGGCTTTTTATAAAACCAACAATATTTGTAGCCACCAAGCCTGGGTGTAGACAGAACACTGACACACTTGTGGGCAGCGACTTGGCCAACGCCTTCGTCCACAGAACAATACAGAGTTTGCTATTGACGTAGGATTTGAAAAAATTCTTCCGTTTCAATCCTGCTAGATCTTGCAAGTCTAATTCACCACAGAAATACATCCCAGATGATACGTTCACTATACGGCTTTGCGTTGGGATAAGTTTTGCTAAAATCAGTTTAGTTAGTAGATACGGTCCCAAGTAATTAACTTGCATTATCGTATTTATTCCATCTTCTGTAATTTTGTTATCCATCAAACATCCAGCGTTATTAACCAAAATATCCAAATGGTCTATTGTTTTATTAATGTCTTCAGCAAAAGCTTTAATGCTTTTGAAGTTAGCGAGATTCAAATGTCGGTATTCTACTTTTCCGTTGCCCGTGAATCTGATGATTTCTTCGACTGACTTTTCAGCGTTCGTAACATCTGCTATGATGACCCTTGCACCACGCTGAGCTAGATTTTTTGCTGTTTCGAAACCGATGCCTGAATTTCCGCCGGTCACCAGAACAGTTTTACCTTCTAGTCTTGTTTTACAATTGCACATTACTGGTTCTGGTTCGATTAGAATTTTAAAAATTATTATTACTACAGCGTATCCAAATAAAATTGCTAGTAATAAACATACCAAAGTCATACCTATTTCAAGCCACATGTTTTTGCACTTAATTATAATTGTATGTAAATATGTTCTAACTGTGAAGTTCCGCAAAGAATAATGAATTTATTGTGCTAAGGGATCTGGTATTTGATAATCGTATCTAACATAACGTAAACAACGAGGTTACGATAAATGAAATATAATTACTAAAGTCTTGGGAAAAAATTTATTATCTCCAAGGTCAGTTTGGAGATAAGATTACAATTTGAATTTCAGAACCAACCGAAGATGGTGTAAATAACTCTATCTTCGGGTCCAAATTTGGTTTTCGGTAAACAATTTGGCATTGAATGTTAAAAAAACCAAATGTATTAGATTTACGTTGGCAAATGTTAAAAGTAGGGAATGTGACATCATGTTGAATAAAGGAAAACTGGAATTTATTAATCAAACGGTTTTCCTAGGCATCATGCTATACGAGAAGTTACAATGGGGACCTCATATTTATCACATCTTGCGGGGCGCTGAGCCGCTTATGCGGTTAGAAAGGTAAGATATTTAACAAAATATATAGAAACTGCGCGTTTGGTCTATTTTAGCTACTTGAGCTGCAGAGCCATTTATAATCTATGTCGTTGCGAATCTCTCAGGGAAATATTAAAAAAGATTAATATTATGACAGTACCTTGCCAATTCATTTATGAAAATATTATGTATGTAAGAAAGAATCTACATCTTTTTAGTAAAATAAATGATAGACATAATTTTAGTACTAGAAATAAAGATAAAATAGCTTTAATAATTATTTTAATTTATTATTTGACTTTATAACAACAAATATTATATTAAAATTAACCATAACTATACAAACAATATATTTTGCTTAAATCTTTATTTTTTGTAAGGAGCTTTGGCGCTAATCTTGGTTGCAAGAGACTTTGTGAAAGTTATTAGCAGTATTGGCAGTAGATATAAAAAAAAAGAACAAAAATCTTCTGAAAAATCAATTAATAAGGCCGGTTCCCGTGTTCGGTGCTCATTTTAGTATTTCTGACTTGTCTTGTTCTACTGCCTATGAGCAGTTTGAGTTAAATACATGTGCAATTAATGTCTGATATTATATGTAATTAATCTTTCGCCTTAGTTTTTCTGTCTCCGTAGGGGGGTGGTGTAGCGTTTGTGTAGTACTTTCTTTCATATTTTGATGTATGTGGCAACACAAATACCGGCAGTTAATAAAAAGAAGAAAACGAATGTCACTCAAGACAGACTTCAGAGGAGTGAGATATGATAATTTTTCCATGGGCTTTTATATAAGAATATAAATTAATTACTCTTGTTTTGTGAATAAACCAATGAACAAAGTTAATTATGGGTTGTGATTTATTATAAGATAAAACAATTAATTATTAATCTTTTGTAATAATTTATATCACGGTGTTGACGATTTATATTTTTTTTCTTAAAGATCATTATTTCATTTGAAATTTTTCTTACAAAATTGAAATGTATGTGATCATGTAGCAATCTAAATTATTTAAATAAATAATATGAATAATGTATTTCCTATGTGTAGTTGAATATTTCGTGATGTCCCTTAATAAATGTGAGCCTTAAGAACACAACAGAATAAATAAAGCTTATTACTTATAGTAAAACACAATCTGAAAGTTATCCCAATCACTCCTTCTCACATCCACATGCCTCGTTTGTGTTTATGTTAGGCTAAGCCATTCTTAAGAGACAGATGTCCTAACATTCTGAACACATTTAGAAGAAAAGCCATCTTTAAAATAATTTCTTTATAATTAGGTCACAATTAAGACCTAAAACCGCGGTATACGAATATAATAGCTTTTGACATAATTAAAAATAATAATCCTTTATTCTATTAGTAATAAAAAACTAGTTTTATGTCCATGCTTTTATTTTCAATCTTCTTGGGGCTATCACAACATCGGACTCTACGCGACTTGGTTTTGCGATGTCTTGTTGTATTTCAACAATCATTCTTAGCATAAAATTAATGATATGGCTGCCTGTTCCATCTCTCAGTCTAGGAAAACATTTATTGGGCAAGAATTTCCCATTAATATTAGTTGTTTGGTGTGTTAAAGATGCAAGTAATCTTTTTAAAACATCAACTTTCTTGTGTGCCACGAGAGGGCGTAGTCGTACGACGAAGCGTAGTAAATACTCGATTAGTATGATATCTTCCTAAAAAAAAATACAAATGGTTAGAACTGGGAAATATAGATTATTTTTATCGCCCGCGTCGAAATAAAAAATTGTATTAAAAATGTCAAATGTAGATGACGGGATATGAAAATGTTTCTTAAAAAAAATGTTACCCGTCGGTCAAAAATATAAGAAACTTCCTTGTACTGTTATGTTTTTTTTATGTGAAACTAAAGAAAAACAGTAACATACTAATTTAACTTAAGTTAAATTATATCAAAATAAATGTTTCAATACTGCTAACTCCATCTAATGCAACGTTGCATACTAACGTTTTTGAAATACGGGAGTAACACTTAATACTATGTCTCGACTGAATAAAAACCCGACTTTGTAATTAGATCTGTATTGATTCCTTAGCTGTCATATGTCTTGTCTCTGACTAATTTAGTATACAGTCTACTTAAAAAACTTATCGAAAAAGCCGGTGGCGGTTTACGTATTTAAAAGGCTGTCAAGTTTTTGCCGCCTTTGCCTCTGCAATTGTCATGTCCTGATTATCAAACAACAAACAATCCAGTTCGCAGCCTCCAAGTAGTAGTATGTTTGGATTGATTGAGGGAGAAGAGGGACATACATTTTCTGCAATTTAGCTCTTTTCACTCGTATAAGAAGCTGAGCGCGCAGAGGTCAACTGCTATTGATTTCTATGAGGTAGCAAAATAAATTCGGTTCCCAAATAGCCACCCTAAAAATTTTCCGCTCTAGGTTTCAGCCTGCTGGTAAATCCGCCACTGGAAACGGCTATTATGTTTTATTATATAATACATATACGAACCATTTGTAAAGCCATAATACACGAGTTGACATTGGTGAAGCGACAGACTATGTTAGATAGATCTTCTTTATCTAGTACTGGCTGTTTCAAACCTTCTAACCATTCGAATAACAGTGCTGACAATATATTAGGATCTTCCTAAAATGAATATTGCACAGTTAGATATTATTTGCGTTCTTCTATAATCTATGAAAGGTAAACTATGAACAATTTTTTACATAATAATGTCGTCGTTTATAGTATCGTGCCCTATATTATCTTGTAGTCTGTGAGTTTCATTAAATTCAGTTGAATAAATATAAACTGTGTAATTTGTAGCATAAAAATATCCCGTTTAATATATTCTTATTAGCCACAGATATTAGTTGTACTAACCAATTACAGCGATAATAATAATGATGTATTTTTTGACGAAGACCCTCAAAAACTACTACTCAATGTTTTCACTATTAAAATGCTACATGAATCAGGACTAATATAGGCTATACTTTTTTTAAAATAAGTTTAACAACTCTTTCGAAGCCGGCACATATATTTAGAATAAATACCTCTTCATCAATTTTACTCATTGCTTCTCTTCTCTGATTAATTTCAATTCTTAATTGTTTTATGTATTTTTGTTTCTCCTGTGGAAGATTTTGATGGTCACTTAAGAATGCCTGTAATTAAATAAAATCGTTATCGTGAGAATACCATTGCTGTGATTTGATTACGACAGTTGTTTTACGTCCCCCTATGGGGCATGGGCCAGATATACCGTCTGGTTAAATTATTAAAGCAGACTTCAATGTCTACCAGCCCGAAATAATAATAATTATTATTAACATGTCCAATGTTTGGTTAGGAATGCGCGATCAGGGTTACTGAGCGCCTGTGCCTTTTATAAAATGGTAATTATGAATGCTTAATTCGCGCGTGTGTACTTAAATATAATACCAAAATAGCGTATTTTTTATATTTCTATTTAAAAATACGCAACTAAAATAAAATAACCTCACGCCTACTAATATTAAGTTGGTAAGTTTTATGTGTTTTGTGACTATGACTTAGTGTGAAAAAAAAAATAGGGTTTTAATAAAATAAAATATTTATTTTATGTTCTGTCACATTAGAAGAATCGAAGGTTACGAAATACAAAGATAAGTATGTACGGAATACGCACCTCGTACACTTGTACAGCAGGTATATTGCTGGAGCTGGTAAATCTGCTAACGGATTCCAGGTTTCTTTCCACGTCTTCTTCTACCGGATCCCTCCATTCTATCATTGGGAGGGCTGGAGGTTTGTCTCCTAGGGATGTACAACTTTTTTGTAAAATGTAAGATACTAAGATATAATAGAGATTAGTGTTGGCCTAGTGGCTTCAGCGTATGACTCTCATCCCTGAGGTCTTAGGTTCGATCCCCGGCTGTGCACCATGGACTTCCTATGCCCGCATTTAACATTCGCACAAACGGTAATGGAAAACATCGTGAGGAAACCGGCATATCTTAGACCCAAAAAGTTGGGTTGTGTCAGGCACGGGAGGCTGATCACCTACTTACCTATTACAAATGATCTTGAAACAGATTCAGAAATCTGAGGCCCGGAACAAAAAATAGGCACCACTGTTTAAATCCGTACAAAATACAAATTTTGTAAGAACAAGTTAACTGACCTGATATAAGCTCTAAGTTAAATATATATTTCTAAAATATAAATTACTATTGATAAATCGGAATATAACATAGGTGTGTCACTCTCTCTGACATAAATAGTATAATATATACTATATATACTATATTTTATACCAATGGTATCTAAACGGACGTTAAAAACGTACGTATTTAGTCCAGTCTAAGTTTAAGTGGAGATACTAATTCCATGGTCCTAAAAATATAAGGCAAGACTTCTTCTAGTACCGTAAATATATTTTTGCCAAGAACTATCTATCTGAGTAGCTCCCAAATTCTAACACATATAAAATATTTACCATTGATATTGTCATCCGGAGTTGTCATATCGGGAGGCTTTCCTTGTTTCAGTTTATACGCTAAGAACATTTTGTAAAAGGCTCTATTTTTAACACGATAATCCAATCCACCGCTGTCACGACACCCGCATAATTTTAATAGGCGCTCGCAAATACAAAACACTATCTGAAATAAAGATTGTACCGTATCTAGAATATTATTTATTAATCTGTGTTTGTTATGTTTGCCTATAAGTGCATGTCACACTAAATATTGTTTTTATTTTTCTTGTACCAATGTGTGCCGAGTGTTGGCAAGCTTTTGTAAATAATAAATATAAGAACTAATAGCGTAGTAATAATTTCCAGTAGCGTAACAATAGGGTGGCAGGGTTGGCAAAATGCCATGGGCCCTCGACCCAAGAGGGCCCCTGCCCAAGAAATATTATGTTCTATGGATAAATGTGAAGTCTCCAATACGCATTGGGCTAGCGTGGGGACTACAGACCATTCCCTCTCGCCTAAGAGAGGAGGCCTATGGCCATTAGTGGGACATATACAACGTATTATTTAGTATGTTGAAAATCTCGAAGTTTATTAAAATTAAACTGTGTACAATGTGACGATTTTCACTGATAGAGCCCTATCAAAAGAATTTTCCACGGGCCCAGATGGTATCATTACGCCACTGCTAATTTAAAAAAAAATCCTATGTATATAATATGTTTGTTATTGTATTAAAAATGTATAACAGAAGCATATAATAAATGTTTATTACTAGATAACTATTCATAACAAGAAAAAGATTCAAAAAGGTAATAGAATAAAAATAGATATTTTAATTTTGCACGTTTCTTGCTTTGCTTCATCTCTGGAACAGATTTCACCAACCGACCCAGGATTTGGGCTACAATTAATTCAATATTTATGTCTGAAAACTGAACCATGTAGAAGGTAAAAACCGATTTTTGTTCCCACACGAGGGAACAGGCGCTTTTTTCTTTTATATTATACAACATTATACTTAAAACTCTTGACTATATTAAAATTTCTTGCATTGCATTTACATCTACAGTCGCGAATGTTTGCAACACTTTTAAGCTAATTTTAATTAATTTTTAGTTGTACCTTGGGTAGTTCTCTGAATACTCTCTCGTCCAGGCCGTGTAAAGTAGCTCGTTGTCTATACAGGTATTGTCGTAGGGTAAATTCACATGTTTTTGGATCTTTAGATAACATAAGAGGTTCTCTGGAACACATACAGACTATAAATATAGATGAAATTAATTAGTGGAGCTACAACCTTTTTAGGTCTGGGCCTCAGATTTCTATAGCTGTCTAATCTTTTAGGCAAGTGATCAGCCTCCTGTGCCTGACACACGCCGTCTACTTTTTGGGTCTAGGGCAAGCCGGTTTCCGCGTGATATTTTCCTTCACAGTTCGAGCGAATGTAAAATGCGCACATAAAGTCCACAGCCGGGGATCGAATCTACGACCTCGCCTCGACGAGATTCGCACGCTGAAGCTCTGATTGTTTTGTTTATAAAGTTATGTGTAA
This sequence comes from Pieris melete, assembly GCA_963693345.1. Taxonomy (NCBI): domain Eukaryota; kingdom Metazoa; phylum Arthropoda; class Insecta; order Lepidoptera; family Pieridae; genus Pieris; species Pieris melete. The sequence goes on along the minus strand of CAVNZK010000012.1, from coordinate 152,104 downwards.
ACTTTAACAAAAAATAAAAAATTCTCACACTTATACATAAAAAATAAATCAATCAAACTGAACTAAGTTAAATAAATACTTTCTTTCATCACGGTGTAAATACAATTTGACAGAAAGAGAAGAACTTCAGTAGAATACTTTAGTTAAAAGTATGCGAGCTAATATAATTATTACGAACAAAGGTATTACCTACTTTAATTAAATAAAAATAAACTTATGCTTTGTATAATTTTCATTCCAATATAGTCGCAAATTAGAATGAAAATCTTACTTGGAGCTGAATACCACAGTCTGGGGCAAGATGTAATGCTCAAACTGCTGAACACATAGCATCTGCCCGCTAGTTTGAATGGATTTAGGACGTTTCTTGCGAACTAATCGTATTGCATCGTTTGCCCGTATTCGTAACGAATACACCAAGTAGCAAGCTATCAACACCCCGGTACGTCCAAGACCTGAAAAATTGGTATTACAATTATTATATGTATTTGCGTGTAGTTCTCAAGAGAATGTAAGTGCGTGCTACTATTTCACCATGCCTCCTGCTGATAGAGGACAAATCTTTGTTTTTAATTTATTTTATTATAACATGGTGTAATAGTTGCAGCTCCTTACAAACGTTGTGTAAAACAAAAAACTTGGCGATTAAAAAGAGTAGCCAGTTCTTCAATTCCGTTCTACGCCCTTGATTTGAGAACTGGCAATGTAATATTAGAAGCATTTCATATATATATTTTCTTTTTTTTGACGTTAATAAGTGTACATTGTGTTACCTATATGAATAAATGATTTTAACTTTTGACTTTTTTGAATTATAAAAGTGTCTTAATGAAGAGGCAACGCACACGCCAGCACTCTGTCATTGAGTGTCCATGGGCGGCAGCATGACATTGAGTGTCAAAAAACTTGATTGGAATTGTGTAAGGTTTCTAAGACTGACCGACTTTTATTAGTCTTTTATTGTAAAGGACTCTTGTATTTTATTCAAGGATGTCTGGACTTATAGGGAAATATTTTTGTAATCATCCTATTTTTTTTATAGAACGGGGGGCCAAGGGGCAGGAGTTTCACCTGATGTTAAGTGATACCGCCGGGCATGGACACAGTGCTCGCAAGTGCGTTGCCGGACTTTTAAGAATTGACACGCTCTTTCTTGAAGGACCCTAAGTCGAGTTGGATCGGAAATTCTTCAGTGGGCAGCTGGCATAACACATATTTAAATTTTTCATTATTATTTATGTTAAGAAAATTGTAAGTACTGTATATTTGATTGTTATGTTTAGGTTTTAATGAACGATTTGATAGTCATTATGTACATTTAAGTATTAAATAACCTATGCTAATTTGTTAGGTTTAGGTAAGGTTCCGAAGATACTGGCATGATCTATTAGATATACATATTTACTTTCTTAAAAGGTTGGCAATATTATTATGATAGTAGGATTGGTAGTGTACAAAGGCTGCGTTTCCCTTAACATAAGGTAACACATGCCCGCTTGCTCCATCGTTTTTAAAAAAACCTAGCATCTCATAGGAAAATATCAGTTATAGAAATGTTAATTTTTTTTCGCGAGTTTGTTTTATCAAGTTTATTATCAAAACAACACGAGTAAGAACGAAATATTCAATAGCTATTTGATATATACCTACGTTTATTAAATGAGCAAGTGAAAATTATCGTCAGCGTGTATTGCTGGAATAATGTTTTTGACTACAGCAGCCCATAGATATGTAAAACGGAAGATCCGTAGATATTGATGGATACGATGTCGGCCATTGAGAGAGGAGTAGGCTCTTTCTTACTAACGCCTATTTCCTTGCAATCCCATTCCCAGATGCCGATTTGTAATGTCTTGTAAATTAAACAAGTTGATCTATCGAGGTCATTAGGGTGGATAATAATTGTTTCGATATATTTCTTTTATAATCCATACATACATTTCTTTATTTATATATTGTTAACATTACAGATTGAAGAGCACATATTTTCAATTTATTCTATGTTAATTACGAATTTACTATGTGTAAGTACTTTAACAAAAACAATATTATTTTAAATTCTTTGTTTGGTTAGGTTAATCCTAGTTCATTTGGAATACGGATTTAAAGAATGAGCTTAATACTGAAATATAAGACTTTTATTATATAATGTTAATCTAACAATACCTTGATTTAAAACTATTATTAGTATATATATGAGTATATATAATTCCCAGAAATAATATAATGATTAATCACTTATTCTTTCATTTTTTTTTTCAAAAAGAGATCAGTTTCATTCCACAATCCATCTATATTAGTAACGTTTATAATTTTGGTCGTAGTTGCCACTTTACAATTCGAAAAATAACTTCCAGACAATGCTTCTATATTCGGAGCCACACATAGGTGAATACTCGTTTGGGCACCTTCATACGGGTTTCTTACTATTAAGGTTGAGCATTTCTTAAGAAATTTACCGATTGGGCCTTTTATGAAACCAACAATATTTGTTGCCACCATGCCTGGGTGTAGACAGAACACAGACACATTTTTGGGCAGGGTCTTGGCCAACGCCTTCGTCCACAGAACAGTACAGAGTTTGCTATTGTTGTATGATTCGACAAAATTATTCTGTTTCAATCCTGCTAGATCTTGCAAGTCTAATTCACCACAGAAATACATCCCAGATGATACGTTCACTATTCGGCTTTGCGTTTTGTTGAGCTTTGCTAAAATCAGTTTAGTTAGTAGATACGGTCCCAAGTAATTAACTTGCATTATCGTATTTATTCCATCTTCTGTAATTTTGCTATCCATCAAACATCCAGCGTTATTAACCAAAATATCCAAATGGTCTATTGTTTTATTAATGTCTTCAGCGAAAACTTTAACGCTTTTAAAATTAGCGAGATTCAAATATCGGTATTCTACTTTTTCGTTGCCCGTGAATCTGATGATTTCTTCGACTGACTTTTCAGCGTTCGTAACATCTGCTATGATGACCCTTGCACCACGCTGGGCTAGATTTTTTGCTGTTTCAAAGCCGATGCCTGAATTTCCACCGGTCACTAGAACAGTTTTACCTTCTAGACTTGTTTTACAGTTGCACATTACAATTTCTGTGTCTGTTAGAATTTTAAGAATTAATAATAATACATAGAATCCAAATAAAGCTGCTAGTAATAAACAAACCAAAGTTATACCTATTTCAAGACACATGTTTTCGCACTTATGGCAAACTATTATTTAAGACAAAATCTTCGTAACATTTGATTGACTATCAATTATTATATATTGTTACTGTGGAGTTCCGTAAAGAAAAATGAATTTATTGTGCTGAGGGTTCTGGTATTTTATAATCGTATGTAATATAAAGTAAACAACGATGTTACGATAAATCAAATATAATTAACAAAGTCTTTGGAAAAATTGATTATAATATAAGGTCAGTTTGGAAATAAGATTACAAATCGAATAATATTAGCGTAGGTACCAATTCCTAAAACTCAAACTCAAAATAATTTTATTTACAGGTAACCAAGAACATTTATGAACGTTAAAAGAAAAAGGTGTTAATTGATTCTAAATCTACCAGTTAGCATGTCGCGGTTTTTATGAATACATATATTGATAAGATAGTGTCATAATAATACGTATTTAAATTATTAAACTTATTCCGTACAGTCGGTACGGAAACCTTGGTGAAACAAAATAAATCTCCCGAACAGCCCGCCTCTGCAGCACAAATATGGATTAAATTTCTGCTGCAACACCCCACAGTAGAATACCGTAGGACAAAAAGCGCGTTGCCGGTCTTTTAGGAATCGGAAGGACTCTAAGTCGTATTGGTTCGTTTGTTGTCAGAAAAAATACATTTTAAACAAAAACAAACAATTTTTATCTACTATTTTTTGTGAGACAAAATTTTAAGCATGTTGAGCAACTCATATTATTGTTAGCAAGATATCCCTACGCGTTACGCATTAATTAATTAGCATTCTAATTAATTAAACAAATATCAGTTTTTGTAACAGCAACAAATGTTTTTCAAGAAGAATACTACTTAAAAGAATTAGTGACGTTTAAAAACCATTTATCAATTTAAAAGTTTCGTCCCACAACTGTTCAATCAAATTCTCATTCTTTGCTTCCTTCGGCAATTCTTGTATTTTACATTCTGAATAATAGCCCCCAGTTTCAGTATCTAATTGTGGAGCTACACATAAATGAATGCACGTTTGGGCTCCTTCCTCCGCTGTTTTGTAGAACCATTTCGTTGCCCTCAGCGATAAAAATATCGTTAGATATTTTGATCTTTGAAATATGTTTGTTTTAACAAAACCAGGATGAGCGGAGTTTACAGTCACACCAACCAGTCGTCTCGATAAAGCTCTCGTCCAAAGAATAGAGCATAACTTACTTCTTGAATATCTTGCATAATGACTGGCCACATTCTTCATCGGTATATCGTTCAAATCTATCTTTCCCAATCTATGCAGTATTGAATTTACAACAACTACTCTACTTGGCGTTGACTTTTCCAGTTTTTCTTGTAACAAACTTGTCAATAAAACCGGTCCGATAAAATTTATTTGGGCAATCATGTCGAATCCATCTTCAGTAATTTTATTTTTGACACCAGCAATGCCAGCGTTGTTGACTAGAATATCCAGTCGCTGTTCCGTCTTGTTAAACTCTTCAGCAAACTTTCTAATATTAGTAAATTTAATTAGATCTAATTGTCTGTACTCAACGTCATTGTTTCCTGTCGTGTGGATGATATCCCTGACAGCTTCTGCAGACTTAGCGACGTCTCTGCTTGCTATGATCACTCTTGCACCTCGTCTTGCCAGGTCCCTGGCTATTTCCAGTCCGATGCCAGAGTTCCCTCCTGTCACTAAAGCCACTTTTCCATCAAGTTTAGTTTTGCATCTGCACACTTCTTTTACTGGTTGGAAGTATAGCCGACAGCCAATTATTAGTAACACAAGTGATAGAAATAGATATATAAAAGTTTTAATTATAATAATAAATATAGATATAACGAGCCACATGTTAACGGCGCTGAACCAGTACATTTAATGATACGTTATTCATCAGAATAACTTAAACATTGAAAGCGAGGGAATTTTAATTAATTTATGAATATATTTTAACTCAAGTTAGTCATGTGGCGTTTTGTGAAATTCGTTGACATAGAGGGTTATCTATAAAAGCTTGCAAACGCTCGGGACAGTGATACATTGGTACAAGAACAATTAAATACAATATTTAATGTGACTTATAGGCAAACATAACATACACAAAGAGATAAAAATAATATAAAAACTAAAGGTTTGAACGACGATTAACGATTTGAAAATGTGAAAAGCAATTTCAATTAATCAAAAGTTAACAATTAACTGCCGTTATTTATTCTTATTATATACTAGCTGGCCTGGCGAACATCGTACCGCCTAACAGTCGATTCTTTATTTTTTTTAATACTTATTCTGCTATTTGGGACACCGGTCTAGCAAGTAAGATAAAAAAAAGAAAGTTGATAATACAACAAATACATTATGTCACAAAATAAAATTTACCTTCCCGGAACCCCTCCACTAACACTTGAACATTATGACATGGTATTAAAGTTCAAATTGCCTTTAAATATTATTACGAATATTTTGTATGGGAATATAGAAAAGTGTTGTTTTTAGACTTTTTCACTCAATTTTTTTTTTAATTTTTCTCTCCGTAAGAACCATCCTCGTATTTTTTTTTATACTTCAAGGAATATTATAAAAAAAGAATCAGACAAATCGGTCAAGCCGTTTTCATGTTATGTCGTGACAACGGAAAACGGGTTTCATTTTTATATATATAGATTAATTTTAAGAATAAGTTGTTATATCAGTTAAAGTACCCTAAATTGTTATATTATTTATTTAGTTTTCTAGATGACTCGGATGAACTTCGTATCACCTACATATTTGTGTCGAAACTTTTATTTTAATTTAATAAACAAACCAAAGAGATCGGACTTCATACTACAGCTATGAAACACAAATGTCCGAACTCCGAAGGCACCAAGAATACATGACAACCAAGTGACAGTATTTTTATTTCTACTTCTAGACATCAAACATTTCCCAGGTAAGAACAGTTTTTATTGGCAAAATCAATTGTGGTTTTTAGTATTTTTATTTACTTATTTTTTTCCCACCGTTTAATACTTCCTTCAACTCCCACATATATATTATATATATATATATATAATACATATGTGGTACACATATATATTATACAAACATTTCAAGATCATTAGACAAATCGGTAGGTATATTCTCGAGTTATAGCAAAACAAACCAACAGCAATTCATGTGTATATATATAGATTTGACACAGATTCAGGATAAAATATTCAATAGCTATTTCTGGCATGTTAGTACGTTTATATTAAGGTCTACCAATGGCATTAAAACCTTTTAGATGTGGCCCTGAGAAGTAGGTGATCCATTCTGTGCCGCACTCCGTCGACTTTTTTGGGTCTAGCCGGTTTCATCACGATGTGTGTGTGTGTGCTAGTTTTAGATGCGCACATAGCCAGAAGGTTCACTGGTGCACGCCGGCAACCGAACCTACGACCCCAGGGTTGATAATTGCATTGAACCACTAGGCCAACACTGCTATGAGTCTATAATTATCTAGATAGATATCTAAAAGTTTAGCTTATAATATAAAACTATTGAGATCGATTAAAATAACTTACAAATTAATATTACTTTTAAATCTAATTAATAATCTTAATCGTATATATTAATTACTTTATAAGGCGTTAATAACTATATATTGTTAGAATAATTACGTTTTATAAAAGTAAGACAACATAAAAACCCTTATCTAAAAACCGTTGGTTAGAAAAAATGCTGTGTGTTTTTTTAATAGAACGGGACAAACTGAAGGCTCACCTGCCCTGCGATTCTGTAACTCACTTTTCGAACTCACACAGCGGTTGTCGCATCGGCGGTCGCTCTGAAATAATCATAAAATGACTGCTTCACGACTGATTTCAGAGCGACCGCCGATGCGAAAACCGCTGTATGAGTTCGAAAAGTGAGTTACAGAATCGCAGGGCTGATATTAAGTGATGTGGATACTTGGACACTCTCAATGCCTAAGGGCTCGCGGCCTTTTAAGAAAAGAAAAGTTTTGTTGCTACACTTACAATATTCCAATAATAAATAATGTTAAATGTTTATTAGACAAGGGAATAATTTTATAAGTGCTATATACATATAGTACACTATAATACCTTAATCGTCGGAGTTACGCCAGTCGTCTAGCATTAATTATTTCTAATTTCTTTTATTGTTGTAACCGACTGCTTAGTATTATAAAAATACATAATTTACATATTTAGTATATGTACAGCTTGCTAGTCAGTGGACTGTAAAATGTGTGTTTAAAATTTATGTCTTGAATGTCAGGAGTATCTGAATAGTATATGTAATGTATGTATGAGTAAGCTGCACTAGATGACTAAATATATGACGGGTGAGACGTAATAACCTAATAATCCTAAGGATCCCTAAGCCCTACAGACGTACCCTAACACATAAATAGTGAATATATATATCTTATATATAAAATTCTCGTGTCACAACGGTAGTTACCATACTCCTCCGAAACGGCTCAACCGATTTTTATCAAATTTTATATGCATATTCAGTAGGTCTGAGAATCGGCTACTATCTATTTTTCATACCCCTAAGTGATAAAGGTTGTCCACCCCTAACATTTTATTTTTATTTAATTGACGAAATTTTTTTTTATAATGTGTCATTAAAAAATACATACAACCCTAAAGTTTCATACCTCTACGATTAACCCCTATTTTTTGTTATAGTAGATAATTATTTTTATTGAACTAAAAAATGTTTCCTAAAAATAATATAGGTACATGGTCAGCTAGTATAGGTCGGTTATCGAAAGCTGGCGGGTTCACAGTACTCACACTAATGCAATTTCACATACAGTATGTTTCAAAATATGATTTTTTTGCCAAGCTATATATTTTAGTCCACTCTGGTTTTAGTAAGGTTGGGTGGGTTGTAAATAAATAAAAATGTGTCAAATACATATAAATATTAGGTGCATACGAGGGTGGATCCAAAAGTTCTAAGCCAGACCAAGAACGTAAAAGAGTAGTTCGTGTAAATAATTTTTTCATTTTTCGATATACGCTCCATCTAGACATGACTTTGTTGGTCGACAAAACGACCTTAGCTGTTTTCGGAGTAGGTGATCCAGATATTTTCCATTGTTTGGACTGTTGCTTTGATTCAGGAGGATGGTGGTGAACCTAGCTTTCAACAAATAAAAAAAAAAACAAATCAGCTTTCAGCATCTGATGTCAAATGAAATATAATTTTTTTTCATTAAACTGTAGCTTGACCGAGCGCGAGAGAGACGGACAGTCTTTTCATGATGTATGTATTTGTGATTGTATTTCAGTTTGACATCACGCCTTGCGCTTTTTCACAGACACTACACAAGCACAAAGTGCAAATGTGTTGAAGCCGCCAGCTTTAAATAACATACCTATATACATATAACAATAGATAATATCTTGCTACACCCAAATTGTCGTTGTCAGTGTCAACAAAGTTTTGTAAGTACTTATTTATTGCAAAATTAAATAATGTATATAAATAACTTATTCGTCGGAATATTTTTTAACACCTAGAGATTTAGTACCTATAATAGGAAAATAACAAAGGATTTTTTTTTAGAATGAAACAAAACTGAGAGTTAAACCAGTTTAAATACGAAAATACGTTTCAAACGCACATTTCAACTGGATATGTCTTTCTTACAAACTATCCAAAGGAGTCGGAAGTCTCTAGAATCTTAATAAATAAATTTAAATAGGAAAACATACTTAATATAATAAAAAAACAATGCTCAAGCTTTGTCAATAGCTTTACAATTTGTTGCGCCTGACACTTTAAACATTCTACAAAATTTCTAAACTGAGGAACAAAATAACTTTTTATTCCCAGTTTTCATATGAAAACTACCATCATTTTTAGATTCTAAATAAACAGTTTTAGGGTAAAACAAATGGTTTTAGTTTAGTTTATTCGCTAATAAATTTTTTAAAAACGTTTCTACAAATACTGAGAGGTCCTCGACATGTAGGTATGTATAATGTAGCTACCTGCTTAAGGTATGATAGTTATTATACAAAATAAAAAATATAAATTTACGAATAATGTCACTTTATATTTCATGTTTTATGTAAAGTCCCTGTTTCTTTTCATCATAGTGTAAATATAATTTGTCAGGAAGAGTAAGTACGGTAAATAGTGATTTATTATTAGATTACACAGTAAGAATACACGGTACACTGTGTCCCAAGCCTGATAGTTTTCAAAGAGAGAGGTTTATTTTGCCTATTAGGAGGAAAATAACTATAACATATACCACTATACGAAATAACTATACATATATATAACTATAATAAATAATATTTCGCAAATATGTAACATAATATTAGGTTCTTACATATGAAATTGGCGTTTTGTATGGGAGGAACAAAAAGTCGAATATTTTTAAATATAATATATTTAATTAATCAAAGTATGAACCATTGTTTTCTATGCACTTTTGCCATCTCATAGGTAGTTCATTGAACCCTTTACTAAAAAAACCAGTCGGACGGGAATCAATAAAATCTGTGAAGGCGATTTGGTCTGCCCCATCAGAGTTAAAATTTTTCCCTTGCAAGAAGTTGACCAAATTTCGAAAAAAATGGTAATCTGTTGGAGCAAGGTCCGGGGAGTACGGAGGATGTCTTAGACATTCCAATTGAAGCTCTTCTAATTTGGTAGCCATCTGTTGTGCAGTGTGTGGTCTAGCGTTGTCTTGAAGTAGCAGTGGCGTGGGGCGATTGACCAGCCTAGGTTGTTTAGCCGCTAGCTTTTCCATCATGGTTTGCAATTGCTGCTCACACAGCGGTTGTCGCATCGGCGGTCGCTCTGAAATAATCATAAAATGACTGCTTCACGACTGATTTCAGAGCGACCGCCGATGCGAAAACCGCTGTATGAGTTCGAAAAGTGAGTTACAGAATCGCAGGGCTGATATTAAGTGATGTGGATACTTGGACACTCTCAATGCCTAAGGGCTCGCGGCCTTTTAAGAAAAGAAAAGTTTTGTTGCTACACTTACAATATTCCAATAATAAATAATGTTAAATGTTTATTAGACAAGGGAATAATTTTATAAGTGCTATATACATATAGTACACTATAATACCTTAATCGTCGGAGTTACGCCAGTCGTCTAGCATTAATTATTTCTAATTTCTTTTATTGTTGTAACCGACTGCTTAGTATTATAAAAATACATAATTTACATATTTAGTATATGTACAGCTTGCTAGTCAGTGGACTGTAAAATGTGTGTTTAAAATTTATGTCTTGAATGTCAGGAGTATCTGAATAGTATATGTAATGTATGTATGAGTAAGCTGCACTAGATGACTAAATATATGACGGGTGAGACGTAATAACCTAATAATCCTAAGGATCCCTAAGCCCTACAGACGTACCCTAACACATAAATAGTGAATATATATATCTTATATATAAAATTCTCGTGTCACAACGGTAGTTACCATACTCCTCCGAAACGGCTCAACCGATTTTTATCAAATTTTATATGCATATTCAGTAGGTCTGAGAATCGGCTACTATCTATTTTTCATACCCCTAAGTGATAAAGGTTGTCCACCCCTAACATTTTATTTTTATTTAATTGACGAAATTTTTTTTTATAATGTGTCATTAAAAAATACATACAACCCTAAAGTTTCATACCTCTACGATTAACCCCTATTTTTTGTTATAGTAGATAATTATTTTTATTGAACTAAAAAATGTTTCCTAAAAATAATATAGGTACATGGTCAGCTAGTATAGGTCGGTTATCGAAAGCTGGCGGGTTCACAGTACTCACACTAATGCAATTTCACATACAGTATGTTTCAAAATATGATTTTTTTGCCAAGCTATATATTTTAGTCCACTCTGGTTTTAGTAAGGTTGGGTGGGTTGTAAATAAATAAAAATGTGTCAAATACATATAAATATTAGGTGCATACGAGGGTGGATCCAAAAGTTCTAAGCCAGACCAAGAACGTAAAAGAGTAGTTCGTGTAAATAATTTTTTCATTTTTCGATATACGCTCCATCTAGACATGACTTTGTTGGTCGACAAAACGACCTTAGCTGTTTTCGGAGTAGGTGATCCAGATATTTTCCATTGTTTGGACTGTTGCTTTGATTCAGGAGGATGGTGGTGAACCTAGCTTTCAACAAATAAAAAAAAAAACAAATCAGCTTTCAGCATCTGATGTCAAATGAAATATAATTTTTTTTCATTAAACTGTAGCTTGACCGAGCGCGAGAGAGACGGACAGTCTTTTCATGATGTATGTATTTGTGATTGTATTTCAGTTTGACATCACGCCTTGCGCTTTTTCACAGACACTACACAAGCACAAAGTGCAAATGTGTTGAAGCCGCCAGCTTTAAATAACATACCTATATACATATAACAATAGATAATATCTTGCTACACCCAAATTGTCGTTGTCAGTGTCAACAAAGTTTTGTAAGTACTTATTTATTGCAAAATTAAATAATGTATATAAATAACTTATTCGTCGGAATATTTTTTAACACCTAGAGATTTAGTACCTATAATAGGAAAATAACAAAGGATTTTTTTTTAGAATGAAACAAAACTGAGAGTTAAACCAGTTTAAATACGAAAATACGTTTCAAACGCACATTTCAACTGGATATGTCTTTCTTACAAACTATCCAAAGGAGTCGGAAGTCTCTAGAATCTTAATAAATAAATTTAAATAGGAAAACATACTTAATATAATAAAAAAACAATGCTCAAGCTTTGTCAATAGCTTTACAATTTGTTGCGCCTGACACTTTAAACATTCTACAAAATTTCTAAACTGAGGAACAAAATAACTTTTTATTCCCAGTTTTCATATGAAAACTACCATCATTTTTAGATTCTAAATAAACAGTTTTAGGGTAAAACAAATGGTTTTAGTTTAGTTTATTCGCTAATAAATTTTTTAAAAACGTTTCTACAAATACTGAGAGGTCCTCGACATGTAGGTATGTATAATGTAGCTACCTGCTTAAGGTATGATAGTTATTATACAAAATAAAAAATATAAATTTACGAATAATGTCACTTTATATTTCATGTTTTATGTAAAGTCCCTGTTTCTTTTCATCATAGTGTAAATATAATTTGTCAGGAAGAGTAAGTACGGTAAATAGTGATTTATTATTAGATTACACAGTAAGAATACACGGTACACTGTGTCCCAAGCCTGATAGTTTTCAAAGAGAGAGGTTTATTTTGCCTATTAGGAGGAAAATAACTATAACATATACCACTATACGAAATAACTATACATATATATAACTATAATAAATAATATTTCGCAAATATGTAACATAATATTAGGTTCTTACATATGAAATTGGCGTTTTGTATGGGAGGAACAAAAAGTCGAATATTTTTAAATATAATATATTTAATTAATCAAAGTATGAACCATTGTTTTCTATGCACTTTTGCCATCTCATAGGTAGTTCATTGAACCCTTTACTAAAAAAACCAGTCGGACGGGAATCAATAAAATCTGTGAAGGCGATTTGGTCTGCCCCATCAGAGTTAAAATTTTTCCCTTGCAAGAAGTTGACCAAATTTCGAAAAAAATGGTAATCTGTTGGAGCAAGGTCCGGGGAGTACGGAGGATGTCTTAGACATTCCAATTGAAGCTCTTCTAATTTGGTAGCCATCTCTTGTGCAGTGTGTGGTCTAGCGTTGTCTTGAAGTAGCAGTGGCGTGGGGCGATTGACCAGCCTAGGTTGTTTAGCCGCTAGCTTTTCCATCATGGTTTGCAATTGCTGACAATAGACATCAGCCGTTATAGTATGGCCAGATTTGAGAAAACTGCAATGATCAATACCAGCAATAGTCCACCAAACGCTTACAAGTAACTTTATTGGGGTTAATTTTCGCTTGGGGCAGGATTTGGCTGGCTGGCTAGGATCCAACCATTGCGCTGGGCGCTTTCGATTATCGTAAAAAATCCATTTTTCATCACAGGTAATGATTCGGTTTAAAATACCTTCATTATTGTGCCGGTTCAGTAATGTAACACAGCAGTCGACGCCAGTTTGCTTCAGTCAATTCGTGAGGTACCCATCTTTCAAGCTTTTTAATCTTCCCAATTTGCTTCAAGTGAATTAAAACAGTTTTATCACTAACACCGCAGCCTGCAGCTAACTCGGACGTGGTTTGCGATGGATCCGCTTCCACAATAGCCTTGAATACTTCATTATCAACTTGGGTCTCAGGCCGTCCACGGGGCTTGTTCTGCAGGTCGAAATTTCCAGAACGAAAACGTTGGAACCAAAAACGAACAGTGTTTTCTTTTGCAACATGACCGCCATACAAATCATTCTCCTTTCGAGTCGTTTCCGCAGTACTAGTGCCTCAGCAGAACTCGTACTCGTAAATAATGCGATACTTTAAGTTTGACGTAAGAGTGACGCAAACAGAAAAAACTCAGCAACGCGTTTTTCAAGCGACGTTGCCGTTCAATCTTTTGCTTTGCGCCTGAAGTGATTTATACTAAGCAGACTATAAGTAATATGACAGTGGTATGAGTTTGATTCCATGGAAGATGGGCCGGGTGCTGGTATGTGATGCAACCTGTTCAGTCACGCTGCCTCCTTCCCATCTACATGGAACCAACAACAGAGCTGGTGCGGCTAGTGAAGCGGCTGAAAAAGCTAAAGCATGCAAATACAGAGGTCTAGGCTCCGAATATGATTTTGTCCCATTCGGTGTCGAGACCCTTCGTCCGTGAGGTCTTAGCGCTACAAGGCTTTTTAAAGAAATAGCAAAAAGGTAAGTCGACATCACAGGAGACACAACAGCTGGCAGCTACCTCGGATAAAAAATTTAGTCTAGCCTTTATTCAAAGGGGGATCGCCGCGCCGCCAGTATCTTTGGAACCTTGCCTAAAGGGACTCATTTTAGAAATATATGTTAGCTATTATATGTTAAGGTTATTTATTGTTTTTCTGTTATACATTTTTTTATTTGTAATATATTAATAAAGCTTTTATTACACTAAACAGACAGAAGCTAAAGAGAAATAAAAAAATATATATTAAAAATTATTATTATATATTACTGATAAAATATTTAAAAGAAATGGCAGCATTTGAAACTATTTGTTGCCATGATGGTGCCATGTGTTTTTTAAGATCATATTTTCTTAAGAATTAAGTGACTAATTATTTTATTATTTTATATTTTGAATTCCATAAAAGAGCTATGAATTACGCGGGATCCCGCTGTTACAAAGTCAATCCAGAAAAAATCCAGCAAAAATTTTATAACCTCCAGGATTATGAAAGTTGAAGCCAATACGCCTAAGTAAGCGATTCTATTCAGGGCAATCTACGATTGCCCGCCAAGGGTTTAAAGAGCTATTGAGTCTTTGATCGCCATCATACTTTGACCGGGAACCTAACCCTTGGCCTTATTACAATAAAACACTTTTTAATTAATTAATTTAATTATGCATTGTTATTAAGTTCCCAGTTTATACTCCACATTTATTTGTAACCATTGCCAAATTCTAACCAGAATAAAAACCAACACGTCACGCGCGGATTTTATTAGAAACACAATATCAGTAGACAAGATTCTTTTAAGGAAATTCTGCAGTTAATCCTATAAATATTTTTCAAGCAAACCAGTCGTTGCTGTCCAAACTTTTTCTACAAACTGTTCATCCCTTGCAATCCGTGAAATCGTTTTAATTTTGCAATCAGCGTAATGATTGCCTGACGATCCTTCCAAATTGCTTGAAGCACATAGATGTATGCTGGTTTGAGCCCCTTGCTCAGACGATTTGAAGAAGATATCAATCACGAACAGTATCACACTTGACAGGAGGAAAGTGTCAAATATTTTTGTTTTCACAATTCCTGGATGAACCGAGTTAGCAGTTACGTTCTTAGGTAATCTTTTTGATAAAGCTTTCATCCACAGAACGTTACAGAGTTTGCTGTTCGCGTACAACATAGAAAAGCTGGTTTCCTTAGCTCCTATTATGTCATCTATATCAAATTTAGCATAATAATGAGCCGCTGAAGCTACTATTACAATTCGACTGGATTTCGAAGCTGCTAATTTATCGAGTAGCCTGAGTGTTAGCAAAAAAGGCCCAAAGTAGTTGATCTGCATAACCATATTAATACCATCTTCAGTCAAATGTTTGTTTATTGAACCAATGCCAGCATTGTTCACCAATATGTCTATATGGTCGTATCTTCTTTTAATATCGTCTGTGAATGTTTTAATACTTGCGAAGCTGGAAAGATCTAATTTGACATATTCTACTTTAGTGTTGCCAGTTGCTTTGACTATTTCATCAACGGTTTTATCAGAATTTTGCACATCAGCAATGATAACCTTTGCACCACGTTTTGCCAGATCCTTCGCTGTTTCAAAACCAATTCCTGAATTTCCTCCGGTGACAATTGCAATCTTTCCATCGAGCCTTGTTTGACATACGCAAATCCCAGCTTTAGTCTCAAAAATATATTTGTAAATGAGAATACCCAACGCACTGAATATGATGATTGTAAAAATGAATATTATACACCATAAAATGACTGGTAACATGTTCACAATACAAGTTCTGAGTCAGACTAAAGTTTAACGAATTATTACGCGATTATTTTTAACATCAGGGCAATCCGGTAATTATAGTGATGTACGAAAACCATTGTTGCGTACTTGTGACCATTGTGACTTATGACCCATTTTGAAACGAATCAAGCCTTGTTGACATTTTGGTTAAACTGCTTATAATCAATAAATAATTATAAATAGATCGTTTATTTGCAAAGTGGTACATTCAGATTGATTAATTTTAGAAATACAAGTAAGTATGCAATTCCAATAAAATGCAATAAGACTTACAAAAATAGTATTGTTTGCTTGTGATCGTAACTTATATGCGTAGATGAAGAATAAAAACAACTAAGCCTATTTCAAAATCCTACAGCTAACACAAAATAATATACCAAAAAACAATAACTAACCTAAAATATAATAACTAAAATATGTTATTAAAAGGAGTCCCTTAAGGCAAGGTTCCAAAGATACCGGCATCCTTCCCCCTTTGAATATCTAGACTATTTATTTGTCCGAGGTAGCTGCCAGCTCTTCCGTCTCCTGTCAAGATGTCTTATCGGTAGTGTATGTAGAAAGTCGAAAACTAAATTTGTATGAAAATGACATGTCGACAAATTTTCTTGCTTTGTCTGTTCCTTGGACAAAGAATTACTCTAGCTATTCAAAGGGGGAACGCTGCCAGTACCTTCGGAACATTGCCTAAAGGGACTCCTTTTAATAATATATTGTCTAGGCCCCCTGTGATGTCGACTAACCTTTAGAATCAAATGGTTGCTGTTTTTAAGATTTTTCATTGTTGGTACAATGAAAAATCTGTATAGTATAGTAGAAGATCTAGTGTAGTAAGAAACCGTTTAGGGGTTTATCAACACCTAATAGAACATCACTAGAACAATTTATCAAAATTATGTTCAGTTAAGACCTATTACATTTTAATTATCTACTGATCTTTGACACGAACTGTAATAAATTAACATAAAATACAGTTTTGTAATAAAGATTAACTATTCTGAATACATCAAATAAAATCTTTTATTTCGTTACGAAAAGAGATTTAAATTTTTGTAGACAAAATTTGCTCTATATTAATCTAGCTGAACTTGGAATAAGCAAGTTTAAACATAATGTTATCAAACAAATATCAAGGTCAAGCTGAGATCTTTGAGGCTTGAAAGGGCTCTTGTATTCACGCTCTTTAAAAGACTCGTCAATTATTAAACGCACACTAGGGGGTGGCGAACAGGGCTATATTTCGGAGCCTCGGCTTGGGTCGTTGTCCGAGGCCCCTGCCTCTTGCAGGAAAATTTAAAAAATATCGATTTTTTAACTATTTTTAGTAAAAACTTTTTAATTTGATCCTTAATTAGGTACTTATAAAGGTAAAATAATAAAGTTAGTTAACTAATTCATTCACTCAAAACATAATTGAAAAATTCATTATGTAGTTATATGACAAATACCTAAACCAAACAACCACACCTACTTTCGCATCATATACTTTTCACGAAGGACAAAGGGTAAGCCTCGCAATGGGTAAGGCCGCCTCTGACTAAACTACAAACATGTAACAGCCATTATGTATTACAATTAATTACGTAACTGCTATTATTGTATCACTGCTTTATTATTTCCATAGTTGTATTCCAAACTTTATTGACAAAATCGTCATCTCTCGCAACTCTTGCAGGTCGCCTCTCTTTGCATTCTACATAATAACCACCAGATTTATTTTCAAGTTCTGGAGCGATACACAAATGTATACACGTTTTTGCTCCCTCTTCAGCCGTCTTAAAAAGAAGTCTAATTACACCAAGGATTGCAATTTTCTGAATTACACCGAAAGAGTTATAAATGTCTGTGTAAACTAAGCCGGGGTGAACAGAATTTACAGAAACGCCATCCACTCGCTTTGCCAGAGCTTTGGTCCAAATGACATTGCACAGCTTGCTATTCGCATACCTTTGATAGTAAGAGGATAAATCTTTGGATTCTAGATTATGCAAATCGATTTTTCCGTCGTGGTGTATTGATGATGTCACTGTCACAATTCTACTGGGTTTGGATTGTTCCAACTTGTTGAGAAGCAAATTTGTAAGCAATGCTGGGCCGAAATAATTGATCTGCATCAGCATATCAAGTCCATCTTCAGTCAAACGATAGTTCAAGCCACTCACGCCGGCATTGTTTACTAAAATGTCTAAGCGATCTTCAGTTTTATTAAACTCTTCGGCAAATTTTCTAATGTTTTTAAATTTAGCCAAGTCCAGTTGTCTATGCTCGACGTTAGGGTTGCCAGTGGTGTTGATGATGTCTCTAACAGCTTCTGTGGACTTGGACACGTCTCTGCTGGCTATGATCACTCTAGCTCCTCGCCTTGCTAGATCTCTGGCAGTTTCTAATCCGATGCCAGAGTTACCTCCGGTCACTAAAGCTACTTTTCCACTTAATTTTGTTTTACACCGACACACGCCTTTGACGGGCTGAATCCAAAACCGAATGCCGACGAGTAATATAGCAAAAGGAATTATTAAATAGCTGGTAGTTTTAAATAAAGTCAGTATTAAGTGCGTTGGCCACATTTTAGATTTATGAAGGCCGTTGGATCAGGACGTTGCTTATATTTGATTCGGGGATGTCAATATTGAGATTGTCCAAAATTGTGTACATTGTGAATATTAGGTGTGATGTAGCTTGGTTTGATCAGGTATAATTGCCGTGGTAAATACGACGTTTGTTGACAAGATTATACCTCTAATTCTTATAAGTATAAATGTACAAGGACATTTTAAACAAGTTATAGCAGACATTGTTATTATCCGTAAAATCTTTAGTGTATAATTTAACGTTCTCGGTTATTCCGCAATAAAAAATTAAATATAGCAGTATGTACTGACGAAAGCTAAATATAATATATATCAAACGATTTCTTAGAATAAGGCAAAGGGACCGTTCGAGTATTACGTAACGCAATTTTTGGAGATTATTGAACCCCCCCATGTTAGCCCCCCAAAAAGTTTTTCAGTACAGTACTGTATCCAAGTCTAGTAAAACGTTTCGTGACCATCTAGTGACTCTTTAGTTACTATTATGTGGTGTTAGTAGAAAAAGATATTAACAATAACGCGTAATTCAATCCCCGCCCCGCATTGTAACGTTTTACAAAACGAACCCCCCCCTCCCAAAATTCGTTACGTAATACTTGAACGCTCCCATTAATGGGATGGCGGATCATCTGATTACTGTGCCTATGAACACCAGGACAGGACTTAGTTTGATAGGTTTGCGTGATTTATGTATTAGTACACTCTTTCTTCGTAAAATTAATCCTCATAGTTTGACTATGTTTAGTTTAAAAGCCGCTTGCTTCCCTTTAAAAAACACGAACAGTAAATAGATGTACTTTCCTCCGGGCATAGTTGGGATAAGTTTGCCACTAACTAAATTTTAATATTTAATATAATAATTACCAGCATGACAATGTATAGCCACTCTTCCTTCTTGTAAAGCGAAGGACAGGACCTTCGCCATATCAAGTAGACCGCAAAGACTTGCTTCTCCATAGTCTGGCCAGCCGAAGTTATAGTAGTATACTGTGAACAAGTTTTTAAACTATTTTATTTATATATATTATTTAAGATGTAAGATACACTAATTTATATAAATAACTAGCAAACTCGGCGAACTCCGTTTCGCCGCCAAGATGTCTTCGTTTTATGTAACATTTCGTTTGGTGATCCCGCTTTTCTGTTGAGATTTTTCCTGGATTTTCTTTACTATAAACCTCACGGAGCCCGAGACCTTTCCAACGAATGCAAAACCGTGGAAATCGGTTCGTGCGTTCTGGAATTATAGCGTCAGGAAGGAAAACCCGACTTATTTTTATATAGTAGATTTTATTAAACAAGAAAATTACTTTCCTTTGTAATTATATTTTTTATCGATATTTTTGTAGTTTTCTAGTTAGTGTTTTCAATTTTTTTGCAATGGTTAGTAGCGACATCTACATTTTCCGCTTTCATAATATTGTGATATTGTCATGCAATGAAATGCGTTAACGAAGATATTTCGGCCACTAAGGATATCTATAATACGCCGTTAGCAACTGGCTTTCGGACCAGTTAGTAAGCTTTTGGAACATACTACCATACTAGTTTATAATTAAAGTATAGTCCTAAAGGCTAAAGCTCGCCATGGTTTTGACCAAATATTTAACGTAGTGCACAATATAACTTTACGATAGAATTTAATACTGTATGCCATCTGGTCGATATTAAAATAAAAAAAATAATCAGTGGCGCTACAACCTTTTTAGATCTGGGTCTTAGATTTCTTAATCTGTTTGATCATTTGTCAATCTAATAGGTATGTAGGTGATCAGCCTGTGCCTGACACACCCCGTCGACTGTTGGGTCTAAGGCAAGCCGGTTCCCTCAAGATGTTTTCCTTCACCGTTCAAGCGAATGTTAAATGCGCACATAGAAAGAAAATCCATTGGTGCACAGCCAGGGAACGAACCTACGACCTCAGGGATGAGTCGTATGCTGAAGCGACTAGGCCATCACTACTCAACTGGTCAATATTACGACACTTATAGTTATATAAGTATTTAGTTGGTTTTATAATTATTATAATTAACGATTAATACAAACTTGTGCACAGGCGCTTATTAAAGATTTAAGTTGGCGCCTGGTAGATAGTACGGTGAACCCAGAGCTTTTCTCGCTCAACAAATAAGTATCGCAATACGAGCGAGAGCGAGGAAATGCTGTCAGAGTTAAAGGTCCACTCCCACAGGGACCAAACTTTTTAAATTTGTTTTAATTTTCTTTATAGAAAATTTTAATTGTTTAAATGTTAGTAATTAGTAATTACTGTATATTTGATTTAAAAAAAATTAAGAATTTGAATCTGGTATACATATATAATACCCACTGTCGTTCGCCATGAAGATCACAGGGTCATAGGTGAAACCAGATTTCGTGAGAGGAGGACCGCAACTGGCATGCTCTCCAGGCATTTGTAAGTTTATCACAGTGCGAACACCCCAACTGGAACAAAAGACCTATATAATTCCAGAAATATCTAGACATTATTTTTTTTAAATATACTTATAGTTATATGGGCAAACGGGCAGGAGGCTCACCTGATGTTCACTATCAATGCCAGAGGGCTCGCGACTGCGTTGCCGGCCTTTTAAAAATTGGTACGCTCTTTTCTTGAAAAAACCCGAAATCGAATTTGTTCTTAAGTTTTTAGCGCAGTTTAAATGTGTAATGATTGTTATGATATGTTTAAAATATGAAGTTTAATAAAAATAAACGTGTGTGTACTTATGTACTCGCGTTTGTTATACTTCTTTGGCGTAACAAGATAGAAATCTTTTCAAAAAATTTATTCTACTTTTGTAGAATTAACGACATTAACAATATAGAATAGAAAAAAAGGTATTTAATTCATTGAAAGCTTTATTATAACGCATTATCTAGTTTATTATTTTATCTTAATATACTTATATACATTACGCGTCACGTTGTTTGTCTGCTATGGATTCCTAAACTACTAAACCGATTTCAATCAGATTTTCACACCGTGTGCAGTTTAATCTAACTTAAAAGATAGGATAGCTTACATCTCAATATAAACTCGCAATATTATTTTGTTGCAAATTATTTGTTTATTATTTGACAGTCACAATTCTAACAGATGGCGCTGCGTTGAAAGTACCAACGTTTCACATAAACTACTTAAAGCTGCTAAAAAAGCATGGTGGTCCCCATGACTGGTGTTCTCCTACCGTTTCCCTTGAATAGTCTTATATATAAAATTCTCGTGTCACAATGTTAGTTACCATACTCCTCCGAAACGGCTGGACCGATTTTTATCAAATTTTATATGCTTATTCAGTAGGTCTGAGAATCGGCTACTATCTATCTTACAACCCCCTAATTGATAAGGGGTGTCCACCCCAAACAATTTTTTTTATTCTTTAGAATTCTTTTTGTTTTAATTTTTCTATGATACAGCATCCAAAATTGATACAACCCCTAATTTTCACCCCTCTACGATAAACCCTTATTTCTTATTATTGTAGATAGTTATTTTTATTGAACTAAAATAATAATTCCTAGCAATAATATACTTGGCAAAACAAATGTTTCCCGGGTCAACTGCTATAAAATAACAAAAACCTTAGCCACAGAAACGCTTTGCCGAGTCTGCTACTAGCAGGTATAAGATTGGAGCTTGACTCACGACTTATTATTGTATGTGTTGGGTATACTTTGGTATTATGTATGTGTGATATTATGTTATGACGTACCTGTGAAATTGTTGAATAATGTTTCTAGCAGCGATGCTCATTGTGCTGGGCCGCGCCATCGCCAGAATGTCTACGGTGACCCTGAAACAATAGTGATATTGTAAATAATAAATCTTTTTAAATGTTTTACCATTTCCGTTTTAACAAAACAGAATACAGAAGATATACAGGGTTTATTTATACGGGCTTCCGACGCCGTATGGATTGATTGTATTTTGACCAACATAATTGTTATTTGTTATACATCAATTAATGTACCTATTTAACATTATTTCCAACACACAAATATACATTATTTACAAGATTCTTAACCTATTACTTAATATAATAATATTAAGTAAAAATAAAAATTAAAACAAATTCAAAAAGTTTGGTCCCTGTGGCAGAATGTAAGTAAGTGTCCCACAGTCCCACGAGAATGTAAGTGCGTGCTCCTATTTCACCATGCCTCCTGCTGATCGAGCAAAAATCTTTGTATTTGATTTATTTTATTATTATTTATTACTTAAGATGTCATGTGGAACATGGTGTAATGGTTGCAGCTCCTTACAAACGTTGTGTAAAACAAAAAAACTTGGCGATTAAAAAAAGTAGCGGAGAGTTTATTGCCAGTTCTTCTCTTCCATTCTACGCCCTAGATTTGAGAACTGGCAGTGAATGTAAAATTAGAAGCATTAAAGTATATTTCTTTCTTTTTGACGTTGATAAGTGTACATTGTCTTACCTACATGAATAAATGATTTTTGTTTGTTAGTTTGTTTGTTAGCAGTGTACCTTTAACGTTGGCAGCATTTCCTAGCTGTATGTGCGATACTTATTCGTTGAGCGAGAAAAGCACCAGCTCTGGTGTCACCGGTACTATCTTACATCAACTTAAATCATTAATTAGCATCTGTGCACTTGAATAGTTTATGATCTATGTCGGCTTTTTTATCTCTCGCTACAACCGAATCAAAGCGATTGAAACCACGGGTCCAACAAAACCAAAAAATAACTTGCAATAAAACTTGCGATAAACGAGACTTAATATATATTTAAAAAGTTTTGATCTCTGTGTTCGATTTATACATTTTAAGATTATAAATAATTAAATAAGCATTTAATTGTCCAAAATTTTTACCTTTTTTTTCATTTCACCTTTACCTATTTACATTTAAACTAATTATTAAATATCGATGTTTGCGTATGTTATGTGTATATTTGGCACATTTGACACAGGCCTCCACTATTGCTGTGTCTCTGGTAACTCTTAGTAATATTAGTGTTTTTCTCTTCTTTAGTAAAATAATGTAATACGGTAACAAAAGTTTCTTATCTTAAAATAATGGTACAAACTAATACAACGACATTTTTAAATTTACAAGTGTCTTTTGAAGGTCAAAATCATAATATTAGGGGTCATCCATAAAGTACGTCACACGTTTATGGGGAGGGAGGGTATCACCGAAGTGTGACATCGTGTGACAAGGGGCATGGGGGGGTCAATACTTTTGTGACGTCACATGTTAAAATTTTAAATATTAAAACGTAAAGTTTGGATGTGAATTAAAAATTTACGAACTTGATCTATATTTAATTAATTAAATGAAAATAGCTGTTTTCTCTCGATTATTTTTAAAGACATACATAGATTTAAAAAATGTGTGACGTCACATCAGGAGGGGGGGGGGTTATAAAAATGTGACAAGGACGGGGGGAGGGGTTCAAAAGTCCTAAAATTCGGGTGACGTACTTTACTTTATGGATGGCGCCTTATGTAATTTAATGTTAGTAGCGCCATCATGTGTCCCAATTGTTACTACAATACTCATTATACGTGTATCACATTTTTTAAGCCTGCAAGGTCATAGTTATCACGAAACCTGTTTTAAATAAGACTGCAAAACTTGAAATATAAGTGGAAATTTTCATGGAAATTTTAAAATAATATATTTTTCGCGTGCCTTCCGTTCCGTTTAATTATAGTGATTATAACATTAGCTTTATTTCTATTGCAAATAATTACATAGGTAGTACTTGCAACTTAAATTATACGACCATGAGGCACCTTGAAATAATTATACCTAGCTATAAATAAGCAATATATACATATACTAGCTGACCGGGCAAACGTCGTTTTGCCATGTATATCATTTATAATAAAAATAGGGGTTGATCGTAGAGGGGTGAAAATTAGGGGTTGTATGTATTTTTTAACAAAAAAATAAAAACAAATAAAATATCTAAAAATAAAAAATAAAAAAATGGGGTGGACCTTTAACATTTACGGGGATGAAAAATAGATGTCCGATTCTCAGACATACCCAATATGCACACAAAATTTCATGAGAATCGGTCTAGCCGTTTCCCGCGACACGAGAATTTCATATATTAGATATGTATATAACTATTAAACTATATACATATAATATATAAAGGTTATTGAAGATAAATATTTAAAGTAAGGAGAAAGTATGTTTTAAAAGCTGTTATAATTTTTATGAGAAACATAAAATAATTGACGTAAGTATTTAAAATATCTAAAAATTTACTAAAACTCTAAAAATTATTGCCTATGTGTAGTACAGTCGTACTGGTTTAATTCCAAAGAAAATAGGTGGAATCAGCCAAGTTGGCCTGGATTTATCATGCGACTCTAATCCCCGAGGTTGTGGGTTCGATCCCGGCTGTGCATGAATGGACTTTCAATGTGCGCATTTAACACTCTTGAATGAAAGATTGTAATACCGATATTAGACCCATGTGTGTCAGGCACAGCCCTGCGATTCTGTTACTCACTTTTCGAACTCACACAGCGGTTTTCGCATCGGCGGTCGCTCTCAAATCAGTCGTGAAGCAGTCATTTTATGATTTGGCATTCTGAAAACAATAAACTACAAGCTTCCACCTTTTCAGAATGCCAAATCATAAAATGACTGCTTCACTGATTTGCGCACCTGTGAATTCGAAAAGTGTGTTAGAGAATCGCAGGGCAGAAGGCTGATCACCAACTTTTCGTTTATCAACGACAAATAATCACATAGAAGAAACCTGAGGCCCAGACCATACTATTAAGTGTCAGACTAGTAGAGGTATTTGACATTTCGTTCTACTGTTATTTGAATAAGAAATCAAACGTTAAAAGTTAAAACGGTCACAGCTTGGTCGAATCGACGAGGACGATGATGTCATACTATGTAAATAATGTCTTCTTCGTTTCTCTCTAATTTAATTAGACAGACAGCGTTTAATCGAGAAATAATTTATGTGTAATTTAAGTATTATAATTAACACGCCAAAAGATTGATGTTTTTTTGAAGTGAAACTTCTTTATCGGCGTTAAAATATGACATATAGTATGTTTTTGAATTTTAAGTTTGACAACGGATTACATTTTCGACTTGAAATTTGCTAATCGCAATTTGCAGCAATTAATTTGTAAATTGTATGCTAGGCAGTGTATCAAAATTTACTGTGTTTAAAGAAATAGTTTCGGACCTCTAAACTTAAAACAAACCAATTATGGCTCTGCGTACAACAAAGGTTTTATATAAGTTTCTCTTCTTACGTGTGTACACCTAGTACACGCACACATTTTTTTAATTGTTTACATGCATTGTCATGTTATAGGGACCGGTGCGACGCCATCTTGTGTATTGAAGCGTTTTGACTTTTGGCGGGATTTTAAATTATGAATGTTTACCAATATATAGTTAAAAATGTTTTTTTAAGCCCTGCCTATTTTAAGAGCAACATTTAAAGGACCGATATTGTCGCCATACTCCAAAGAAATGCATTGTTTCTTTCCATTTTTCGTCATTGTTTCTTGAAGTAGGGCGAATGAAAAAAATATATGGTGGAGTTGAGTAGTTTATGTATCCATTTTCAAATATCGATACACGTTTTAAATAACTTCACTTCACATAGCCAATTTTTGACACTTTGAATTCATTTGAAAATGTAGATAGAACATGATTTTGAAATTTACACGATATATTTTATCGCAAGCAAAGTATCCATTTCAGAATTTTTTTAAAATAAAATTACATAAATTAAATGTTTTACATAACATTTAATTTATGCTCCAGCTCTCCACTGCGCCCCGCAGTCCACCCCGAGGCACTGACACAGCAATTCTTGCAGGGATAGGGTCTTAAGTTAATAGGTACCAACCAGTCTGAGTATAGTCCTTGTATCGCCGATGATCGCTTCGATGGTAGTTCATACTTGCATCGAGATCCACCGCAGAACAAGGCGCATTGTAATCCAGATGGAGCACTTGTTCGAACTAGTTCACCAAACGAACTGTATTGGGCGGATGGCGGGCGGTTCACTCTACGATGGGAATCTTTTCTGAAATTCAGATACAATATATATTGTTACGAGCTAGGGGATCGGATAGAAAACGCCGTAAATTTCTTCAAGGGTTTATTGTCAACTAAATCTACGAGGAATTTGTTTACACAAAAAACCCGCTAATTACGCACACACATTTACTAATTAGTTACACATAGGTACACAAAATGCACCCCACATTTTATTTTTATTTTTAAGACAATTTTTATTTTTTTATGATACAGCATACAAAAATACATACAACCCCTTAATTTTCATCCCTCTACGATCAACCCCTATTTTTACTATAGTAGATAATATGTAGTTATTTTTATTGAACTAATAAAATATTTCCTAAAAAATATAATATACATGGCAAAACGATGTTTGTTGGGTCAGCTAGTTAAATATAAAATCCTTTGATTGCGTAGGCAATTACGTATTTTTATGTTTAATTAATTTATACAATTCTTTACTTAATTAAAAAAAAAACAGTGTCTCTACGCTTTTTGCCTCAGATTTCTATAATATTTCATAATATTTTTGACCGATTAGATCGGCTTGGATTGATTGATTGCCATTGGAAGTTACAACGGACGTTAATAAGTTACTGCCCACATACAATAACAAGACCTTAGAGCTCACCCAAGCCGCAAGAACAACGCTGCTCCTAGCAAATTAATTAAATCGAAATAAAGTTCACGTCAAAACGCGCAATTACGTCCACTGATTTCACGATATTTCACACGTAACGCCGTCATTAGCTCCTGTAACTGATCGAACAATTTTTGTTTCTACACGTACTTACGTACATTTTTAGAGAATTGTCAGCGATATTTTTTTGTCTTATTGATTTATGTTACATATGACCTCATAATAAAGTTTCAAATCTCAAGTATATATTTCCAATACATATATACAGTAGTTACGATATTCTTAGCCTACATAGTAATAATAATAATTATGAAATTTAAAAAGATTGGTCCCTGTGGCAGTGTACCTTTAATGCTGGCAATTCCTCGCAATACTAATTCATTGAGCTAGAAAAGTATCAGCTCTGGATTCACCGGTATAATCTGCCAGGCGCCAACTTAAATATTTATTTAGATTTGATTTAAACCCCAACCGGCCAAGGGTCTTTACTCCTTTTAAGGGAACAAAGTCAAAGTCGGAAGACTGTTATATTTATTATTTTTCCGTTCCGTTCCGTTTATGAGCCTTTTATTATTTTCTTGCTCTGCGGCCGCGCCAGTTCGCTGTTCCGAACCTCGTAGTTTATAGAATAGTAACGATGGATATATAATAAAATTATATAAAAATAATCGAATTTAAACCATATAATACTGTGTGTGTATCGTAACGGCGTTTTTTTGACTCTCCTCAATTGAATCTCGGGTTCTGACTGAACACTTTGGTAAGTATATTTTTTTAAATAACAAACGAGCAGCAATCTCACCTGATGTTAAGTGATAGACAGACACAGATAGACGTGCGTTGCCGGCCTTTGTTACCTCTAAGAAAATAATGTTACCTACAATATTACCCATACCTGTTAAGAAAATGAAAACTTCGAGCATTTGATAGATTAAAACTATTTTTTCTTTCCGACATTCTATTCTTTGAACTTCAACCCTTTTACCGTAAGGTCTAACGGCCACTGACGCTTATATAAGTAAACAGTGACAATGACTAACCATTACGATATTGTGTGTAGGGTTAGCAAAATCGTGTACGTACTGGATAAGCATATCAAACAAAAGACGAGCGGGCGTTCGAGACGCGACTCCTTTGTGATTCAAAAGGCCGCAACATGTCCTAACGGATCCGGATGATCCAATAACAATAGCTAACGACAAATTAAAAGAAGCCCACGCGGCAAACAAATTTCATAACCACATTAGGGTAAAACCGCCTTCATAGGGGGACCTATGTATCGCTTACTTTAGTGAGCTTCCGTCCAGCCCTTCAGGCGATTACAGGAGACGTCCTTGCGGCTTGCGCTAGTCGTGGGATAAAGCCAATTCCGGTCGAGTTACGCTCGCCAAAACAACCCGAACTGAGCTGTCAAGGCCCTTAAGGCCAACAGCTAGATTACATTCAAAAACATTGGAAGCTATTGGGGCCTATGAGCCAGGTATTAAGTGGTTAGACTTGTCGACGATCCTGCCTTTAGGTTGGAGGAATAGAATAGCTTCAAGACGATCGTCGCATGCGTCTTATAATTGATGCGGATAAAAACAATTAAACGAAATTGTAAGTAATGTACCAACTCTGGTGGTTACGCTACGCTCGATTTTAGTCATCTTTAAGTCAGTATTTTTTGTTCTATCGCTACAGAACCTTATTTAGTTAATGTCCCGGTAGACAAACATTTCATGTGTACAGGTTAAATAAAATATTTCAAAGACAATGCCAAGGTTATATGGTTGTGTCGAGAACCTTGCAAAACTTCATACATATATTAAATAGGAATATTTAAACTTTCCGTAATGACGAGATCACAGAAATCATATTTTCTTTAAAACTGTAAACAAATTTAAATTTTTACAAATTAGTATCGTCAAGTGAAATAATAGAAGTTTGTAAAGCCCCCAACTGTTTGATTTACTCAAAAACAAAAAGTGTAATAGTGAATTGTAATCACGTGAAAAATACCGTGGGTCTGATTTAAATTAACAATTAATAAAAAAAATTACACGCAATTAAAAATAAGTATAAAAATCGGTGCCGAAGACCTGGCTTAAAGTTCTCAATCTCAAGCAGTGCAACGGCAACCTAGTGGCTTCAGCGTGCGACTCTCATCTGAGGTAGTAAGTTCAAACCCGCTTATTTACCAATGGACTTTCTATGTGCGCATTAAACATTCGCCCCAACGGTAAACGAAAATATCGTGAGGAAACCACCTTGGAATTGATTTGCTCCAATTCAAACAATTTATATGACTCAAAACTAAGCGATTAAAAATAGTGGCGGAAAGTTTCTTGCCAGCCTTGCGATTCTGTAACTCACTTTTAGAAGTTACACTGCAGTTTTCACAGCGGCGTTCGCGACAACCGCTGTGAGAGTTCGAAAAGTGAGTAACAGAATCGCAAGGCAGTTCTTCTTGCTCGCTCTACGCCTTTGACTTGCGAACTGGTAGTAAATGTAAATTTAAACTTAATTTAACTTCTTTTTTGAAGTTCATAAGTGTACTTGTTTACCTATATGAATATTTTGATTTTGACACAACTCTTGAACACTTGCGGTAAGTAAGGTAAATCTTTTACCGCATTTACCATGGAGAGTGTTCAGAGGAGTTGTTCGGATTAATACCAGCAGCTGAGTTTCATAATCGGACGTCGAGGCTTAATACGAAATTTCACCCGTATCACCTCGACGTCCGTCGTTCTATAACTGAGCGTCTTTTTGCGCTTTTTGTGTAGTTTTTGCAACCACTGAAGTATTTCCGAACCAATTCGACGTACAGTCCTTCAAAAAAAGAGTGTAACAATTCTTAAAAGGCAAGCAACGCACTCGCGAGCCCTCTGGCATTGAAAGTGTCCATGGGCGGCAGGATCACTTAACATCAAGTAACCCTTCTACCCGTTTGCCTTCTGTTCTATAAAAAAGCCGATTAGAGAATAATGCCAAAGGATTTTTAAATAACTATAACATTATTTAATAAAAACATGTGATATATTTAAAAAGTTTCATGATAAAACCACGATAATAAATGTTGAACTCCAAAATTATTAACAGTATTTTGAGGTTTTCGTGTTTCTAATAATAGCATGACCTATATTGTAGCGTGACTTATTTACGGGCTGTTCATACAATTATAAATATCACGTCGTCTACATGAAAACTACAAATACTTATAAAAATATTTAAAATTATGTTAAAAATATCCCATAAAGGTTCGTGGAATAGTCTAAATACCATAGATACAATTTAAAGCGACATAAATAGTCAATTAAATACATAAACCCGACCTAAAATACATATCAACTGTCAAAAACTATATACCTAATTTATTAGTACTACCAAAGACAATTAAAAAACTTCAATTGTCTTTGGTCCTACACATATGTCTTTAGAAATGCGTACATATCTCAAAAACTACTGAAGCAATTAGCCACGGATAACTACAAATTACTTGACGAAGGTAGATATTGTCTATAATTATAACGTAAATAATTAAATACTAGTGCGTGAGCTTTGTTGGATAACTGTTTTTATATCAAGGACAAGCTTTCCGTGGTAATAAGTAATTAAATTAATAATACATACAGGTCACTTAATTATACAATACCTGTTTTATTTTTATACTAATGTTACTTTTTACTGTTAACGTCGTTTATTCTATAATGTAAATTGTACATACCATTTCTTACTACACAACTAAAATTAAAAAATCTTGAATATTAATTGTAGACTATTTTAAAAGAGTACCGAGTGTTTTTTTACATCGGCTTTTTCTCTCGGCCTACACCCTCTGTCTTCTTTGCCGATGACTAGGGATGTCTACCTATTCAAATTACCTATATGTTATGTTCCATAATAAACGTATTAGACATAGACAAACATCTTGGTGCAATTTTTATTTTTGGTCAACATAATGTATATTAGGTATGTTTCATTGATATTTCTTTTAGGAAATTAGCAGCCTTGCTTAAGTTCAATAGAATATAAGATATCATTCGCTTGCCCCAGAGAACAAAGTTGTGAAGTAAAGTTGTGTAAAGTTTTCTCATTTTTGACTTCTTTGAGTGATGTGATAACTGTTTTTTTCAGAATTTTTGCAAGGCATTTTATTAAAAAACACGTGAATGCATTTACTCTACGGAAATTCTTTTATACAGAATGATAGTCAATTTGTAAATAATGAAACATTCGTAAAATGCTTTTGCTCTTCAGCCTAATTAGATAAATTACTGTAATGTACATTTAGTTATTTTTGAACTATTTACACTAAATACATCACAACAATGCTTAAATCGTCGAATAGAAAAAAATGCTTTGGTTTGATATGTGTAAATATGTACTTAGTATTCTAATAAGAATAGCATTACCTTGTCTTTTTCCTAAAAAAAACTTTTGTTCCGCAGGGATAACAAATATAAGAGCCAGGAATAATAATATTAGGTTTTTAATCTAAAATTGATGGCGCATAAATATGAACGTTACCTATTCCTTCCATTAGTTCCTTCTGGATCAACTCTTCGCTTTTTACGTCGGCAAAGTCGCGCAATGTGTCCCCATCCGAACCTGGACCATAGCGGTCTCTCTTCCTCTTCCGATATATCTATGCTTCCGTT
Organism: Pieris melete; assembly: GCA_963693345.1. Classification (NCBI taxonomy): domain Eukaryota; kingdom Metazoa; phylum Arthropoda; class Insecta; order Lepidoptera; family Pieridae; genus Pieris; species Pieris melete. Next base: position 120,382 of record CAVNZK010000012.1, on the reverse strand, counting down.
CATAGAGTAAATATATCTAACGATTGAGTTATTTTTGTCTACAAAAAAGCTTTTTGGAAAGTTTATCTATGTTAGACTATGTTAATAGGAGATATTAAAATATGATTTCTTAATAGTCGGACTGAACGCGTGTAATTAAACCATAATAACTCCTCGAAGTGAACACGGATAAATGATCGATTGTCAATTCATTATTAACGCTTATAGCTATGAAATAGGTTAGGGAAGTAGAAGTTGCATAGCATTCTATGTGTAGGTTTATTTATTGTTAACGCATTTGAAAAAGTTACTTATATGTTAGTTTTCACTATGCAGTTTATTCAGACTTTTTAAATAAATTTGTTATAGCTTTTTGTCCTAGTTTTAAATCACATTTTTGTCTTTGTTTCCGTTATTATGTCAACTGTCAAAAGTTTACGCGCGGTTTTTTCTATAGTTTTGGCGCCTGCAATCAACGCTACGGCAAAAGGGTGACTGATCGTTGTTGCCAGCGAATTATTGACTTCACAAGGAAGCCGTGCGTGCACAGTCACATTTGTGACTTTGTTTTTTTTTGTAGCGAGATTTATTTCTGATACGTGCACGAGGACGAACATGTTTAGGACAAAGCCAAAAATGGGCTTCATCTCTTCCTGGTAATATAGTATCGTAATTTACTATGTTGTAAATGTAATGTTATTTTTTTGTCATAATTGTATTACTATTTTTCTTTTATTTTGAATTTTAATAAGCAACCGACTTTTATAGAACTGTCTTTTAGGCCTCTTAAAAAGTCCATTTAGGTAAATACATATATGTTTTATCTTAGATTTCATTCACCAAAATATATCAAAATTTGTATACATTACAAAGATCATTCACAAAACATAATCGAGTTGAGTTTTTGTTACATATGTGTTAACTGTACTGTCTATAATAGACATGCCGGCTTGAATAAAAAAAAACACTTATGACAATATATTTCTTTAATAAAGTATAAAATTCGACAAATAAAAAAATAATTTAAAGTCTAACAATCTCTCAAATCTCTAATAATCCACCAAACAAGCTGGCAACAGCTAGATGCGCAGTTGTTTTTTTTCAATATATTAAAAGTACTTAAAGTACCCTTACAACTAAAAATCTTGTCAAGTTACATGCCTCTACGAATTGTCATAACTAAGGGTGTGATTCAGAAACAAGAGAGGACGAACTATGATTCCCGTATCTCAAAATCCAAGACATTTTTGACGTAAGTACAGGAATCAGACTTAGCGTAAAGTCTTTCCTGAATGTTACCAGTGACATTTTGCATGCTTCTATGACATTTGCAGTTCTTTTGTTCTTCCTATGCGCATAAATAACTGATGTGTCTATTTATGTCAAAATATTGACAGATGCTAAAGTTATATAGTATGAATGTTATTGAAATGAATGATGAAATTTTTAAATTACAAAAAATTTTAAGCTCGCATGCACTTCATCCTCTTAGTAGCGGGATCCAACTTGCACTTCTCAAAGGGACTGCACTTTTGGTTAGCGCAGTAAACTCCTGCGCCTCCAGCTGAAGATAAAAATTAGATATACTTTATCAGTTAAAAAACGTATTACGTTTTAAAAGCATTATATTTATCCTACATAAAAAGATCGTAACAATTCTTAAAATGCCGGCAACGCACTTGTGAGCCCTCTGGCAATGTGAGTGACCATGGGCGGTAGCCGGTATCACTTAACATTAGACGAGCCTCCTCCCCGTATGTGTTGTTATGTATATATATATTGTAAGTTGATCTGATTTGAAATTTATTTGCATAGCACTCGACAGTGAAAGGTTGACGCGATTAATAGATATTTTACGAAATATTTTTAATAGATATTTTATTTTTTTTAGTTCAAACGTCTTAAAAATCTTGGATTATTTAAAAACTCACTAACATTGAGAATACTTGTCATTATTTCCACCGCCATGTGCAGCTAAGTCAACGCAGGACTTGGCATTGCAGCTGTTCGGGCAACATGCCTTGCCATGACTGCAGTCGTAATTGTCATGACATTTGGGGCTGCAGCCGTAGATCTTCGATGGCATTGGACAGTTGCCGGCAGCTGGAAATACAAATTAATATTATATTAACTTCATTTTCAGTTTGATTTTTAATTACTGGGGAACTAAATTTAAAGATTTAAAATGCTCTGTAAAGGGTTAAACAAAATCAGTATGCTTGCGGGAACAACGCTTTATTAGTATTGAGAATATTACTATACTCGTCAAAGATTTTTTATTTTTTTTCATTTTATATTTTATTTTATCTCAATATATGTATGTATATACATAATTATACCAATCCTAACAGGTAACCCTAAATTGACAAGAATGCATAACCAATAAAAAATTCACTCGTGAAACAAACAACATCAAAAAAATTAACTGACTACTATAGGCACTTAACAAATAATAGAACTTTTGTCAGTTCAATCAACGGACAATAAAATAGGTCCATAATTAACCTGTGTAATTTTTTCAAAAAAGTAATACAGCGAATCATATTCCCTTTTCAGAAGGTTAGTCCTAGCTGTGAGCACATGAAGTAACGGCGGACGTTGTCGCCTTCTGACGTACCCATCAGCACATTGAAGCTAAGGTACTGTAATACTAGTATCGCTATAAAACAGTGGGAGTTAGTCCAATGAAGCAATTAGTGTACATGCAGATTTAATGCCCAATCATAAAATAAACGTCTGTGTACCTACTTATGTCCACGCGTTAGAAGTTATACTTGGGCGTAACAAGATAAAAATCTTTTCAAAAAATTTATTCTACGTCTAAAAAACGACACTAACAATAGAAAAAAGGTATTTAATACATTGATAGTTTTATTATAACGCATTATCTAGTTAAAAAAGTTTATTTAAATATCACAAAAAAAAACTAAAATGTTGACTATTAGGTGTCGGTTTTTTGGGACGGCGTGCGCGCGCACCGTAAACATTTCCTCTCATAATTTTGTAGGTATCTACTTAATAACAACGTCATTTTTACGACCAAATATGTGTAGTCCCTTCGATGTCGTTATAACAGATTTTGACTGTACCTATTAATATTTATATTTTTGTTTAGTTTTTTGTAATTTTAATTTTTTTGATTAGTAATTGTTTTTTTTTAAATGTTTGTTTTGTTTACTAATTGTTTTGATTAATATTTGTATGATCTATACATGTACTATATCATGTTTGCCTTTAAGTGCTTGTCACATTAATTTTTTTATTTTGTGGTTTTTTTACCAATGTATCAGTGTGCCGAGCGTTGGCAAGATTTTATCAATAAAATAGAAATAAAATAACTGTATTTCACTGCATGCATACTGCAATTGTTCTTGTAGTGCGACTCTCATAGAATGTTAATTACTTACGGCCTGCTTCAACGTACGCTGCGATGAACACCACAGCAAACAATGTCACAATTGCAAAGGAACCTGAAAAGAAAATAAACCTTTTTGAATCGGATTTTCGAACTCACTTAGACGCGTTTTGCCATAGACTAAAGAATAAAGATGCATTATCGACCAATACCGACGCTGGGTGCGACCTCGGTTCACTCGTAAATTTAATTATTAACATTTACAAAATACTGTATAAGAAATAATTTACAAAACTATTAATATAAGGTGCTCAAACTGCACTCTTTGTACAATGGGCACTTGTAACAGAACTAATTTAAGTCTACGACCAACCAGACTCCAGAAGATAAACCACTCCTTACATGGAAATTGTATTCGTTTATACAACAAAGTCCCAAGCGAAATTAGAGCATTATGACTAAATAAATTCACAGCCCTCGTTAAACGTAAAAATAATAAAAGTTTTTATAAACTTGACGAAAATGTAATTGAACCTATTCCTTCGAACTGGTAGTAAATGAACAATTAAATTAACTTCTATTCTGAAGTTCATAAGTGTACTGGTTTACCTATATGAATAAAGTTATTTTGAGTTTGAGTTTAAATCGATTTTGGTAGCCAATAAATTATTATATAAAATCTTAGCATTCACTCGGCGCTAAGGCCTAAGACAGAAGGATATTATACGAAATAGAAATCTATAAAAATCGAATATCGAAAAATCTGGACAAATTTTTCGATATCACATAAAAATATTTCTTCATAATTATAGAAATGGACATTTTTATTTTAAACTACATATTATGCTAACTTCAGGGTGCCAGTTTTTTGTGACGGTGTGCGCGCGCATCGTAAAAATTTACTTTCATCATTATTCCCAAACGCGCCAAAAGAAGTATAACTTCAAAATAAACGAAACAAAAAAGCCTATTAGCTATTTGGTATATAATGATGATGATAGCTCCAAGATGACGGTAAAAAATGATTAGTATATAGATACAAAAACTTGTCTATATAATTCAGATCTACATGAGTTGCAATACAAGGTATTATTCATAAGGTCAATGTGGTCAATGTCGATAAGGAATTGGTTTTCCTTGTTTAAAACGACATTAAATTATCACAGTGAAGTCCCGTAATACTTGAGTGGTCGCTGTGTAGAATTAAAAACCCCCTTTTCTTGTAATAAACAGTAAACAACGTAACCAAAAAGAGTGGCGGAGAGTTTATTGCCAGTTCTTCTCTGCCGTTCTACGCCCTTGATTTGAGAACTGGCAGTAAATGTAAACTTAGAAGCATTAATATGGATTTCTTTACTGACGAGTCATAAGTGTACATTATGTTACCTATATGATTAAATTATTTTTTACTTACTTTACTTAATCAAAAAAGTTGTGAATAGCTGTTTTAATTTTATCGCTTTCGTATATGATAGTAAATAAACTTGACAAAGCGTACTGGATATAACTGCATGAGCAGGCATTGTGGTTTTAGTCAATTTTATTTAAATACTAGCTGCTCCCGCGAACTTCGTTTCTCCTTAATGTGATAGGGGTTGATCGTAGAGGGGTGAAAAATGAAAATTAGGGGTTGTATGTATTTTTCTATGCTAAGTTATAAAAAAAATATCTAAAAATTAAAAATTTAGGGGTGGACCACACTTAACATTTAGGGGTTTGAAAGATAGATAGTCGCCGATTCTCAGACGTACTGAATATGCATAATAAATTTCATAAGAATCGGTCGAGCCGTTCTTGAGGAGTATGGGAACTTTCTATCGGCCTACACCCTTCTTTCTTCTTTGCCGATGAGTAGGGATGTCTACGGATTCAAATTTAATGACGTGGAAGTGATACCTGTATCTTATATTCCCTAATAAACATATTTTATAAATTATTTAGTTATTTATTACGTGTGCAACATACGATAAATAATGTTGTGAAACAGGCGGGTTTTCTTCACATATAAGCGATTTTATCAGGCTACTCGAATGTTGAAAAATATTTACAAAAACTGTTGACACTTGACCAGGTATTGAGTGGTAGGTGGGGAATGCAATAATCTCGTGCCGTTTTTCGAGATTACGAGCGAAACATAACAAGATCTCGTACGATGACGACGAGATTAAACGGATTTAGTATCAGAAAAGTTAATCTCTAAAACAATAGTTTCTCTGAGCGTCAAATTAATACAACCGCAGCGTTGTTATATTCGAAAATCCCTGAATTTATAAAGATGACTAGGAATAGTTGAAAGGTCTTAAAATGTTCTATTTGCCTAGGAAATAAGTCGTATGGAAAGAAATTAAAAACAATAAAATTATTATATTTTCAGATACCCTTTCAAACGCCTTCACTCCTGGAAATGAGCTTAATAGGTACGTACTTAGTTTCGTATATTACATTTTAATTCGTATTTTTAATGATTATTATATTGGAATATAATAATCATTTAAATTTCATAAGAACCTATACGGAAAAGTCTCATTTACCTATTCACATTTATTGTTATTGACTAATGATTCACGTAAAAATATATACTAGAACTATTAGAACCAGCTTCGTACCTATTTACCTTATTTGTTGTCAGTTTTCCTTACTTTTTAAAATAAAAAAGTGAACGATCAATAACCCAATTAGAATGCTTTCTCAAATCATTAGTTAAACAACAAAATGTTGTTCAAAAAAAATTCGGTCTTAAACGATTCCAATTTCAAGAGCCTGGAAACAGGACTCTAAAGAGAGAAATTATAGAGTATAAAGCACTAACAATCTTGCTTTATGCTCCAGCCTAATCAAGATAATAGCGGATTTGTAAATCATTCAATTGGATTAGGTGGTACTTAAATTGGTTTCAAGGTCTTGAAGTGGGCGTAAGTCGACTGTAATACATATCATTCGAAAAGTAATCTGGAATATTGTATATAATTTATATATTTCGCCACTAAACATTGTATATAACAAATACAAAACATACTTGGACTTTTTATATGTAATAGGAGGCAAAGGAGGCCCATCTGATGTTAAGTGATACCGAGCCCATTGGCACTCACATTGTCAGAAGTGTGTTGTGTGCGTTGCCGGCCTTTTAAGTTGAATTGGTTCGGAAATACTTCAGTACCACCACAACACAGTTGCCGTTTCCACATAGTGGTGGTGCGCCGCAAAAATTGCCTTAAGAAACGCTAGGTCGTGGAACGACGGACGTCGATTCTGCCTTGACGTCCGAAGATGAAACTCAGCTGCATTATTATGTAAAAGAACTGTATATTGTATAAGCTTGATTATTCTTCATTTTATTTTCATCCAGCCCCCTGAGAACGTTTTTTATAATAGCCTAACCTTTTTAGTTTTTGGTATGCTACCCCAAAGAGACTGTTCTCCAAAATAAAAACCTAAGTAACCTAAAACGAGTTTTAAGAAAATTACTCAAAAAGGTCCAGCAATCTTCGAGTTTTGCGTTTAGCAACAAATTTTGCGATTCCTTTTTAATTATGTAGTTATGCATTGCATCACACATCTTTGAACGAGGTCAAAGGATATTACGACAACAAATTTCTCGTTCGCTAATTGCTTATTACTCTGTATTCAAAATTTACAAGCCTTTTTGTTCGTTATTTTAAATAGACATTTAACCTATGTATGAGAGAAGTTCTTTGTCAATTAAATACTCATTTATGAGGTCTTAGGACCGCTTTAAATTTTAAAGATTAAAAATAATATACCTACATTGTAATAGATAAAAAATACTTCTTAAATTATGGTTGTACCAGTATAATAAGTAGTATTGCTATCGTCTTGATTTTAATCGATCTATCTCGAATCACGCTATGTTAAGTTCAGATGTTTGCTAATATTTAATTTATATTTTGAGCATTATGTGAATGAAATATTTACTCATGATTTATATTTTGCATAGTCTAATGTTTGACAACTGATATATTTAAATATAATTAGCACGACCAGGATCTTATTCAATAATTGACAGCTTATTCTGTAATCTGTTTTATGTAGTATTTTTGGTTGCGTGATTTGTAACGGTTTTTTTTAATTAGCCACGAATTTATAGTCTTATATTAAAAGTTTCAATAAAAAGTAATAGTTAATCAAACTAATCACTTACCAATTAAATTTCAACACGAATGTTTAAAGAATTTTGAAGCATCCTTGTAGTTTAGATACAAATTTTGCGAAACTACCGATAATCACCGAAGAAATTTTCTTTGGGTTATAACTCATATCTCCGTTAGCCGTTACTCCAAAACATTTTAAACTTTCTAATGAAGTATTATTTTGACACTGTGACATTGATTAGTTAATACTTATGATTGTTTTATACCGTAACGTTTGACGTTTATTTTCACATTGTTTATATTCCAGATAGGTAATAAAAATAAATACATAAATAAATGAATATATATTTAAAAAGCATTTTAAAACAAAAAAATATCCAAGGGCATGGAAGCCAGGAACCAAACGTATGAAAACCTGGACTATAATAATTGCTCACCCATTGTTCGGCAAATTCACTGGCACTACGTATGAATGTTGTTTGATTACTAACGCAACAGGTATATGGAAACTGGTATTATAGCTGTGCAGTTTGTGTGTACATAATATTAATATGTGTAGTCCACTACAATCGCAATCGTATTTTCTAAGAGTCGATAAACATATTCAGTGTAAACCAGCGAAAGCCTTTCTGAACTTGTTTTATTCATATATTTTCTTACGTACAACAAACTCCCAAGCGAAATTAAAGAATTATCACTGAATAAATTCAAAACTCTATTTAAACGTTATAATCATTTAACCTTTCTATAAATTTGACGATTATTTAATTGAACATAATCCTTTAATCTAAAAAGAGTGGCGGAGAGTTTCTTGCCACCTCTATGCACTAAACTTGCGAACTGGTATTAAATGTAAATTTAGTATTAACTTAACATCTTTTCTGTTGACGTTCATAAGTGTACTTGGTTGCCAATATGAATAAAGTTATTTTGAGTTTTGAGTTAAGATAAGAGGTTGATCTCCTGAAATTCAAGTCATCCAAGATAATATATTTTTTATTAAACTAGGTACCAATTGGTTAAAGAGATAATAAAATTAACTATGTATAGACAATAAAGACCAAATTTAATCAAAGTTAACCTTGTCATTATTTCGATTTTTAATATTAAGGTGTGAGCGTGATTCAACGACCTTAACCCTTATTTATAGATTATGGTAAAAGGATAACAAACTTAAATTATTTCACATAAACTAAGTAGTGTAATAATGGCGTGAATTTTGGAAATTATTCCAGTATAAAATATAATATATTAGTTGTTAACTAATGTGAATTTCGTAGTAAACAATAATATCCGTTTCATGTTACCAAAGACAATTACCTCAAGACTTTTTTTTTTTTAATTAATTTATTAGCCGGATACAAAGTCCATTGGCAGAATTGTCACTATTTTACCTCAAGACTTATTGTCTTATGTTACCAACATTTTTTTTATTTCAGCGCCATCTAGATTATATTATACCACCATTAAAGAAACTTTTACATAGACTACAGAGGTAGTACTAGAAAAATATTGACGCCGTTTTATTTTAGACGCGCCCTCTGTCCAATGATATGAGAGTTAAATTCAAAAAATTCAGTTTGTTGTTGTGTCTAATCGGAAACTGATTATAACGGGCGTAATTCAAGAATAATTATTCTCAATTTTACAAAAAAAGATTAAACCTATATAGAATAAGTTGAAAATTTGTATCTAGATATGTTAGTGTCTTGTCTTGTGTAATATTTTTGTACAAAAAATTGTTAAAGTGGTGCCATGGATCCCTTCACTCAGGTAGGATTCGGTTTTTATAAGACGTTATGCATCCTTGAACTTTGTTTTAATTTAAAGTAACTGAATTTATTCTTCATAACTAATTTCAGCGTATGTTAGAACGAGCGCGTGCCAGACAAGAGAAAATTGATCAAAAGCTTGCTAATTCTGGACAATCTGTACCAAAGAGAAAGCCGTTGGCCGAAAATCTACTCAAAACTAACTCTTCTCCTGTAAAATCGCCTTCTAAACCAGCCAGAGAGTCAATAACATCACCCAAACGCTCAGTCAAGGAAACTGTTAACTGTAATACCCCAGTCATTAAGAGGGTGATAGAGAAATCGGATCGAAAAGCCTTATCACCCCAGAAGGTAAAAAACGATGTTATAGTGACGAAAAAAGAGTTTAAAAGTCCAAACCGTGGCAGTTTGACTAGAAGAAACTCTGATGTTTCTGTTGAGATTAATATTTCACACAGAAATGACATTCAAATTGAAGTCCAAGTGGAAGAAAGGGATGCTCCTATAAGCATTGTATATGACTCTTCATTAGAGAGAGGCAGTAATGTACAGATTACAGAAATTGAAGGTAAGCAAAATCAATAAATAAAACAGTGCACCTATAATATGTAGTGGATACCTACATCTATTGAAGGAGTAATTTAGTGATACAATCTGTTCTAATTGTGTGGTTTTAAAAACTTGTTAGTTTCACAGTTACAATCCTTATTATTGATTTGCCTTGTACATTTCATTGCACCATTATTTGTATTCATCCTTAGTACATTCGATTTTTTATGGTCTTGTCATTAAAAATGTATAAGATTGGCTTTTTAATGTAAAGTTCACATTCTAAGTTCATTAACTTACACTATGTAAATATTTCCTGTAATTATTACTCATTAACCACTGATAGTGCACCACAAATTATATGTAAACAAAATTAACTAATGTTCTCATGGGATCAACTTCAAATACAACAGTTTAAAGTGAATTTCCTGTGTTTTTAATAAGTTGGTAAGTTACTTGAAAAGTTTAGTGTGTTCCATTATTACTATTACATTTCACTAAGTCTTAGAAACACTGCAATTATCTTAAAGATTTGAAATTATTGTCTAAATTTATACAAATGTTTAATCTAATTAAATCCTTTTTAGCCAAGCTTATAGTAGAACTTCAGCAATTTGTAAATTTTTATATATTAACTTTAATTATATTAATATCTATAATTTACATTTTTGTGAGATATATAGGTAAAGGTTTTATAAATATTCTTCAATTAGTTTAAGATTATTCTTTTTTGTGTGTAATAGGAGGCAAATGGGCAGGCGGCTCACCTGATGTTAAGTGATACCGCCCATGGACATTCACATTGCCAGAAGGCTCCCAAGTGCTTTTTGTAAATTCTCCATATTATAAATTCTCGTTTTTGTTTTACTTTATACTAATTGATCTGCATCTGTAGGCGATTACTCTGTAGGTGTGCCGCATTTTCTGCTTTTTGAAACGGAAAAGGAGTGGCCTTTGCCCCTTTCAATCTTTCTTTAAATCGATAACATTTAATCATTCAAGTGGTGGCTATATTGGTATCACCTCCACATGCAAACCTACACTCAGTATAGTATATTTTTATTTTTTTCCAGGTGCCAGTCCCAAAAAGCTAACGACAAAGCCAGATATGGCGGATAATAAGACTGATAAGACAAATGTAAGAACAAATTTCAAATCAAGACTGGATCGACTTGGGAATTTATATTCTGGTAAGTTTTCTTACAATTTGTAAACATAAAGTATTTTGTGACAATAAAATAGAGCTTAAAGGTTAATATAGTATTGATTTATATAGTTGTTACCATTTATACAAGTAAATATCAGTACAAAAAACTTTGTCCCTATCTCACTCATTGCATGCAAAGTGCATTTAAATCAGGAGTTTGATTCTTAGTGATAAAATTATTAAAATTAAAAATATTTGAAAGCACTGTTTGCTTTTATAAGAATTAAGTGCCATGACATTTTGTATGTTATACTATTGTATCAAACAAGAAGCTGCAACCCAACGGAGAGTTTATTGCCAGTTCTTCTCTTCCGTTCTACACCCTTGATTTGAGAACTGGCAGTAAATGTATAATTAGAAGCATTGTATTTCTTTACTGACGAGTCAGTCATAAGTGTACATTATGTTACCTATATGATTAAATGATTTTTTACTTTTATATATCTAAATTTTTTTACATCTTATGCAAAAGTATTGCTGTTTAAAAGTTTCTTATTTAAGAAAATTAATAAATTCCAGATTCACCTAACCTATCCTCACCAATACATAGAACAGAGCTAGAGTTCTCAGCAGCAACTCCACCTACAGAGAATATTAGAAATGAACCCAAACAAGACGGTAAAAAGAAGTTTGGACGGCTAGCTGCACTTGCTGATCAGATTAACAATTGGGAAGACGACTTGAGTCATCATACCTTTGTAAGTACTTTCAACTATAAAAGTGCATAAATGTTTCTTTACCATACAAAATCTGCCCCGTTATTTATACATATTGAAAATAGTTTTAAAAGAATTTGGATTGGACCTACATCTAAAAAGTATATAAATTATTAATAAGTTAGTTATTAGGCCGCTTTTAACACACTTAAAGTGAAACGAAAGTAATAAGAAACAAATGCAGCATAGTTTTGAGAGTTGTCATGTTTCTGAATGGGACTTAGCAAGACTTTAATAATCCCTCATCATTTTTATTTATGGTCAAGTAGTGGATTAGGCCATTGACTTGCAAACTGGTAGTAAATGTAAATTTACGATGAATTTAACTTGACGATTCAAAAGTGTACTTGGTTACCCACTTGAATAAAGATATTTTGAGTTTGAGTTTAGGCTTTTTTTACCATTTTTTTGCCATACAAAAACTAGATATAAAAAATTACATCTAATATCTAATATCTATATATAATCTAATAAAATCTAACTTAAATTTTGTTAAAACTTACTAATTTAACTAATACTAATATTAAGGAATATAAACTAACAATTGTTGTATAGATTAAATAAAGCTTTAATAATAATAGTGGATTAGGCTCTGGTGCAGACACTTCTTAATATTTATACATGATGTTTTACACTATGAGTGTAATTGCGTACATTAAAGTTAAAGGCGCTACCTGGGATTTGAATGCATTTCACCTCAGGATAGGAGAGTGCTTAGCCACTAGTTGAACATTGCTCTTTAAAGTAAATTTAGAGTTTGACTTGTATGAGCCAAGGCTGTACATTTTGCTCACTCAGGCTTTCTTGGTTTTATAAGCGTGGGTCGTTAACCTAAAACGTTGGAGTTACGCCCCTCAAGTATACCGAGACATAGGCACACTCTTTTATTTATTTATTTTTATTTATTTATTATATAATGATCGAGAATAGAAAGAAGTTGGTGTGGTGGAAACACAAACTGAACACAGTTAAATGTAACATTGCATTCATTCCTTTTATAGCAATTAACATTTCATTATTTCGCTTATACTCTATTGTTGTACCCGAGTGGTTAATAAAAATAAAATCCTGTATTATTGAAAGCACCCCGACGACCCAGGAACCGTACAGACTATTGTAAATTACTATTAATATCAATTGGTAATAATTATTTATAATAATTTCAGCAACCCGAACCAAAAAAAGTAACTCAAGTCAAAAAGAAAGAGAGAGAAGACAAGTTGGACTCATCAACACTTGATGTTTCTATACATTCCATCAATGACATAAACTCGGTGCTCAAAACTACTAAGGCAATGGTAAATATAATTATACAAGTATTGTTACATACTAATTTGTATGCAACTAGGTGTTAAAAATGTTTATTAAAACAATAAACTTGATACATAATTAATATTTATATTTTATAGACTAAAAATTAGCAAATTTTAATGCAATTTTACACAGTTATTGTTGTCTAGATTTCTCTTATGACTTATATTACCACTTCAGCATATTTGTATGATATTCATTTAAAGTAAGTAATAGATTATAAAGTTTTAAACCATTGAAGTAGGTATTGGACTCTCGATTTGTTTTTTTGTGAATTTGATTTCTGTTATCAGCTTTTGATTTTAATGTATAGCGCGACGAACAAGTGTTAATTACATAAATATATCTATACTAATATTACAAAGAGAAAAGCTTTGTAACAAATCATTCAAACTGGACCGCAACGTAGTCAATATTAATTAACAAAAATTAAAAAAGATTTCAAGCCGTGCGAAGCTTCGATAAACCGTAATCTTAATATGTATATATAAATTACGTGTCACATTGTTTGTACGCTATGGACGTCTACGATATTAATCAAATTTGCACACCGTGTGTAGTTTGATCCAACTTAAAAGATAGGATAGCTTACATCTCAATTTATACTCGCAATATTATTTTATTGCACAATATCTGTTTATGATAGTCACAATTCTAACAGATGGCGCTGTGTTGAAAGTGCCATCGTTTCACATAAGCTACAATCTAATGGCATAACTACCAAAAAAGCATGGTGGTCTCCATGACTGGTGTTCTACCGTTTCCCTTGTATAGCTACTATGTAATATAACAAAAACCTTAGCAACGCTTGGCCGAGTCTGCTAGTATAAATATAAAAATCATCACACATCACTAGATCCATCTTAATAGATTGCTTTTTTGCGTATATAGTATATGTTGATTGTAGATATTTATTCGATTATATATTTAAACAACACAGTATACCTTTGGACCCTTTGTCTTTGATTCATTAGCAACGAGAGTGTCAAATTACTTTTCATGTATTGTCCAAGATTTGGTTAAGGTCGTAAATTAAAATTAAGATTGCCTGTTGCCTTTATAATAATTATAATATTACAGTTTAAATATTTGTTTCAGCCTAAAAAAATCACCGAACCAAAAAGCAAATGCCAGCGACTTGATGACCAGATTGTAGCTGAGTTGGTAAGTTCTAGAATTGTAAGAATTTTTCGGAGAATTTTTAACGATTTTTTTGTAATTAAATTTTAGGTGCCTATATTCTTCTTTAAATGTTGATTTTTTATTGTTTCTTAACATTAATTAGCGTAAAACATAATTATTATGACAGCTAAGAGGATTTTTAACGTCGTTTTAATGAATTAGTTCAAAAAAAAACAAGTGTGATTTGTTGGTTACATTTCATGAATTTATATAGGTAATATTTTTTTTGCTGGGGTTATTCTATTCAAACTCTGGCTTATTAAAATAATTTAATTATGGTTTTTTAACAAACATAAATATATAAGGTAAGTACCATTTCCTGTTATATAATCAATAATTATATTTAGATAACAGTTACCTAGTTGCTTCATTCTTCTTTCTGTCTCGCTCTTTAACAAATATTTTTAGAACTCAATGTAGTGAATTTTATTATTAAATTTATGGATAAATTTTGAATGCTTCTAGATTTCTATTACAGATAATTAAATATCACCTCTTATTTCAACAAAATTCAATGTGTGGGAATGTCTGTTTATTTCGCTTAAACCTTCTTTCCTATGATTGGCAGCAGTCAACTTGGTGACGGTGCTTCGAAACATGTGCTATTTTATTGTTAATTTTAGATCGCTAAATTATATGAAATAGTGGTATATGGGTGACGTAGTTGCATCTATAGGATCGAAACAATGGATTGGAGATTTTAGCTACGAAAATATTCCGTTGTTTTTACCATTATAACGTAACGTATGCGTACACGAGCAAAATTTGCGACTGCGCGCGTAATCATTCAAGTTATTATGTGGTAAAAGTATTTATTCTAGTAAATTACTATTAACCATAGGTTTACATTCAAAACATTTAGTGATATTATTTAGTATACGAATAGTGTACTTATATATATAAATGTGTAAGATTATATTTATATTGTTATTATTTGTATAAGATTATATTATAATATATATTGATCTTAAAATATTGCTAAATAAACATTTGGATTCGTTATTGTGTACTTTTCCGCTCAGCCAGGCATTTCTTGGTTTTATGAAGTTATTATCAAGATCGTCAGTTATGACCCGAAAGTAAGCACTTACTTAGTAACGTATAATTTATTACTATAGGATATACTTACCACATAAATAAAAAAATTAATCCTTCCAAATGTTTAACTGTCTCCTTTCATTAAAGCGTAAACACAATTTAACAGAAAGAGACGAAAGAGAACTTAAAGAGAAACTAAGTCTTCTTGACTTAGTTTTTTTGAATAAGGTTTAATTCTTCAAGAAGAGTGCTTTCTTAAAAGGCCGGCAACGCACTTGCCCTATGGTACTGTCATATATCACTTAACATCGGGTGGGTTGTTATATAAAAATCTGTATTAGTTGAATCGTTTATTCACCAATTTTTTTATTGAATAATAAGAATAACTGTTATATTTATTTCATAGTAATAATCATATTCAAATGTTGATATGGTCTTCTTTTAGTATACGTAAGATAACCCTGAATTGTCGTCGTGCGATTTGGGACTTGCGTCTGCGAACACGTTTGAAAATAATGAGAATAGTGAAGGAGTGGAGTTGTATTAGTTGTAAAAAGCTAAATAGTAATAAATATTTGTACTGAGCAGAAATAGACTTCGATTTTTAATGTAGTAAAATTATATTTTCGAAATATATTGCGCTGCTGTCATGCAAAATGGACGGCATTTTATGTTCACTAATTAACTGAAAAAGGAGGCCACAATCCATTCCCCATTAACCTACATTTAAACCTTTAATCCTACTTCATCGAGTTAAATTATTTAGTTCTTTATATATCGCGAGATGAGTTAATAACATAACTCAGAACAGAGATAATTTTAATGCAATATTTAGTTTCAAAAATACTCACGAAGACTAGACTACTCATTAGAATGTACACTTTAGACTCTCGACGTAAACGATATCTCTCAAATAAAATTAATTGTAGCTCACTTCTATAAAATTGCATCGCATTGCCTACCAGACTCGTAATCATGCTTTGTATCACGTTCTTCACATCAACACCAACTATGCAAAATATTCAGTTTTCTATCGCGCAGAAACCCGAACCATTAAGCCTTGACTTGTTTAAGCTATCGCGGAATATTCTTTAAGCTGCGGAATATTATTTAAGCTATCGCGGAATATTCTTTAAGCTATCGCGGAATATACATGCATCATGAGTAGAACCAACATACACACCCTCACTTTTACACCATCACACAGCGCAGCCGAATCAGGTATTACGTATTTAATAATTTTCGTAAATATTTGAACCATTTTGTACAAATTATGTATATGGAATACATTCGGCTATATGTTTAGTATAATTTATTTTAGCTATACATACGAAATAAGTAAGTAAATCAGTGGCGCTACAACCTTTTTATGTCTGGGCCTCAGATTTCTGAATCTGTTTCATGATCATTTTTACATCTAATAGGCAAGTATCAGCCTCCAGTACCTGACACACGCCGTCGACTTTTTAGTTCTAAGATATGTCGGTTTCCTCACGATGTTTTCCTTCATCGTTCGAGCAAATGGTAAATACGCACATAGAAAGAAAGTCCATTGGTGCACAGCCGGGGATCGAACCTACGACCTCAGGTATGAGAGTCGCACGCTGAAGCCTCTAAGCCAACACTGCTCTAAATAAATAAATATTAAAGAAAATAATGAGTTTTATCGAATAAATCAGGTCCACGCCTCGCTTGTTTAATCCACGATTTATGTCACATTGGGTGACAATTTAAATAGCACTTACGGATGAATACTAATCGCGTATTACTATTGCGCACTCATTTAAATATCAGGGTTTACTTTTGATTTCGTGCATTAAGTAGGGATATAATTATTTATTTCTTACACATTAAAAGCTTTCGAAGTAATTAAATAATAAAAAATGCTACGTACAATTTGACGAAGTTTTTTGTGGTTTAATATGGCTTTGACCTAAGGAGGAATTACAATTATAACACATAGATTGACGTTTATTTACGTGTTTATAAGTAGGGTGCAACGCCATTTTTGAATAAAGAAGCATTTGGGCGGATATCTTAAATTATGAATGTATATTTTTGTATAGGTAGGTTCCATAATAATAAACCTTTATATATCCAATCTTATTGACATACAATATACGAAAATTTATATGCAATTGTATTATTCTAAGATGAAGTCCCCGTCCGGGTAAAGCCTCCTCCAACTTTTTCCCCAGTATTTTATCTTTTATTGTCAGCATCCAGTTTTTGTCAGCTTTCATTCGCGTCGGTCCATTGGTCTTATGGTCTACGCATACTCTGATATGCTTTTTAAAAATTTCAACAAATAGCCAATTGTTTGTCTATCTATTTTTAATTCGGTTAAAAAAGGGTTTTTAATACAGCACATAAATAATTGGTAATGAAACACTTTATTACAGAAATAGATACATCATACTTACAAACTATGTTATACGATAATGTCGAGAAAATAAAATATAATAAAGTTTATATTATTTAACACTTAATATACACAATATCGCTACTGTCAATTGACTCTGCGAACGTATAAATATGTCGATAGCGTCGGAATGTCGGGAGTATAAATTCCGTTCAAAGATACTTTATTTTCGAATGATGTTTTCAATAAACCAAAACACAGCGTACAATAGGATGGTTAAAAAAATTTGACAGCCCCGAAATATCTAGCCTAGTTGTGAGATTATAATAATAATAATCTTTTCAATACGCTCTAAATTAGACCCATACAAATTGTTTCTACAGATTCGTCCCGATAAGACGTGCCCATAACGATAAGATGCAATAATGTATGGCCATTGCTTTACGACTGTTTTTATGTAAGTTTTGGGTGGTCTTAAAGAGTTACTTCGGATATAAAGTGCAATTTTGAACTTACATTTATTTATTAACTTATAGCTATATTTAAAAAAATAAAATAATGTTGAGAATTCATTTAAACTTAAGACTATATTGCTATGTCAGTATTTACCTAATATTTAAAATATATGTGTCGCAGCCAACTAGTTTAATTAGCCGTTCAATTAAAAGCCTAGGCGTTTAACTAGCGGCCTGTAAAATGTTGAGCCAGTTGATTAAACAGCTAGGCAAATGACTTTGATCGACGACGTTTCATTACTTGCCTAGCCTGTTGACTGTTAATTTAAATTTAATTCCACTTTCTGCCACTCTCAAACTCGAAACTAAACTCTTCAAACTTTTCCACTTTCATGAAAAACAACAAGTATAAGGGAATAGTGTTAAATGTAGTGACAATAATAATATGAATTTGACTCAAGCAATTTAATTTTAAAAGAAATAAGTTTTTATGTCATATGTTGCATATTTTTTATTTCTGCCAAATAATTACTTTATCGTATGCATGGCCTAAGTATTAGCCAGCCAGTTTATGTTGTAACAAACGCTACGGCTGAATATCTTTCAGGCCGCTAGTTAAACGGCGCCGTTTAGTTAAAAGGCTAGGCTGTTAATTGCACGGTTAATTATTAATTAAATTAAAAATTAGCTAGTTGGATGCGACATATATAGTATTAAGGAGCATCTTTTGAAGACGTTTAATGTATTATAGCTAAATGTAGGCTTT
This sequence comes from Pieris melete, assembly GCA_963693345.1. Classification (NCBI taxonomy): domain Eukaryota; kingdom Metazoa; phylum Arthropoda; class Insecta; order Lepidoptera; family Pieridae; genus Pieris; species Pieris melete. The sequence continues at coordinate 101,578 of CAVNZK010000012.1, read as the reverse complement.
TTTTTATTTCGTAACCCAAATAACATAACTTATATATATATATATATATATATAAGTTATGTTAATATTAATATATATATATATATAGCCAAAGATGAAATACATAAAAGATGCAAAAAGGTTCAAACATTTACAAAAGCAAAATATACATTTAACTAAGTAAAACATCACACAAAACTTAGGTAAAGTGTTGTGTGATGGTGTGAAAGTGAGGGTATTCGTGAATCAATGTAATAGCCGATTATTAGTAACAAGTGTAAAAATTTATTTGCTGGGTTATTTAGAACTAGCTGTACCTCCAGTTACGCGCATGCGATAATGACATGAGTAGGTACCACTCCGTACCATCCAACTAAATCGATTCAAAGACAAAAGTAGAATTTAAAGCATTAATAAGCATTTATACATAGTACTTTAAAAGTAGTTTTTATTTGTCCGTGAAAATTGTCTTTAGTCTCAAGCACGTTTTCATTGCGGGTTCTTTTGTTTCCACCAAAAATATAAGTTTACGACCACCTCTGAGTTTCTTGAAAGCTCTTTGTTTCGTTGTCGTCTCACTTTACGATCCTACTTTGGTTTCGTTGTTTTTGTGGTATTAGCGACGGAGACTGTTGAATTTATTTAAATTATTGTCTTTTGCATATCAAGTTTTATATTTGGACATATATGAACATATCAATTAGGTATCACTGAGTTAAATGTATTTAATAATTTTTATTGAGTTTTTCCTTTTATAAATGGTTGAAGCTTTTTGTATACACTATGTACGGGAGCTGACCCGGCTGACTTCGTTCCGCCTAAGAGTCTAATAATATCTTGTTAACTTTAGTTAAACTTAAGGCAAATTAGTATTGAATCATCAAATGCGCAGGAGTTTTACATTCACTAAAATCTGGTCAAGTTACAATCCATCGATAGCCACACAATGGAAATAAGCATTTATTAATAATGCGAGATATGCGGGTGGTAAACTATTCCTGTACAGACGTCGAAATCTTTATATTGAAATTTAAATTTTGTTATATTAAAATACGTTTAGGTTATTATGAACGATTGCTTTATGATTTATATTAGTTGTACGAGCCAAGGCTGTATATTTTGCTTACTTAGGTTTTCTCAGTTTTATAAACCCGAGATCCGATTTACTAAATCGTTGGAGTTACGCCCCGATAGTATACCTCTCTTTTTCATTTCTCTCTCTTTAACATTTACACTACATTCATTTAATTATTTTGCATTTATTTTATGTCTACTATAGAGTGAAAATAAAATCCTCTATTATTTAAAGCACCCCGATGACCCAGGAACTGTACAATAGTTATTCAATTAAACTTGGTGAGTATTATTAGGTGGTGGTAGGGTAATTTTATAAGGTTTTTTTTTTATACAGAGTTATGCATTAGACACCACTGGTTGGAGTTTTTTAATAGGCCAAATTGAAAAAAGTTAGTTGAGGTTATATTTAATTCTCTTAACCCTATGAGCCTCATTCGAATAACATAAATATTCAAATTCGTTTTACAAATAAATAGTTTTATAAATAAGAAGATGAGAACAGACTCTGTCCCAGGTTTAGGAGTTAGAAGCGTAAAGAACAAATTGCATTTATAGTTAATAAATCAGTGGCGTTACTTTATTATGTTATGTTTTCCGTCACCGTTCGAGCGAATGTTAAATGAATAGATCGAAAATCCATTGGTGCACAGCCGGCGATCGAACCTACGACCTAGCCACTAGGCCAACACTGCTCTGTTATAATATAATTACTATATTAAATAAACTTATTATTTGTTTAATAGTATTTATTAAAAGATATAAATCGTACTTAACAGTTTATTGAACTTAGTTTTTTGCTTGGGCAGTCGGTTGCAGTTTTTTATATCAACGACGTTCAGTGCGATGAACTTTTATGGTTCACTTCTTGTCATCTTATTGAATAGTCAACGGTACATAGCTCATAGAATAGTCGATTGTTTAGTTATAATTTTAACCGTAATCCCTTAACAGATACTTGTTACTTTATTGCAAGTAGGTGATCGGACAGTTAGACCCGAAATTAAGTTTCGCCGGAAATCAAACTTAGGAACCTAAAGTTCGCCATTTGTGTTAATTTATAATAATTATTATATTGTTAGTATTACATCATCTGCACATACATACCCTTACGTACATACCCTCACTAACTTAATATTTTTTATCCATATTTTCCTTATGTAAATGTTTGAACCTTTTTGTATATATTATGTATTCCATCTTTGGCTATATCTTTAGTATAATTGTTTTTTGTTATGTATAATTTATGTTAGCTGTAGGATTACGAAATAAAAGAATAAATAATTACTGTTATTTATCGATAAATGCGTATTTTCCTCAATTAAGCATTGAAGGCTGTATAGATTCAGTGTTAAGTTTGAAACACGTAATTTTTATTCACGAGAAAACACTTTACCGAAGTCAAACCCGAAATTAATTTTATAATAAAATATTCACGCTGTAGTTTACGTTAATTGACCAGAGATAGTAGAAACACACACCTTGCGCGGTGTAGTGTTCGATTTTCAAATATCAAAGAATATCCGGTTAAAGGCGACTCTAAATTATGTTAAGTATGTCAAATTGAATCTATTATCCAATTGTTTGTATCTGTACCCCATATTAATGTCATTGCACTTTGCCCTATTTTTTGGTTATTATACATTGACCTAGTAGGTATGTATAATTGAAACATAAACTATAAGGAGGTTTTATTCGTATCAATAAATAACATAATTCGTTTCTTAATAAATAACTTTCAATAATAATGACGACTATGGACCCACTATTACAATGGATTATCAAATCGTCATGATCGTAGAACAATGTCGGATTTGAAAAAAATCCAAAATCCACTTTTTATCATAATATTTAACTAAATATTACGGCTACATAAAAAAATCCACGTGTTTTAAATTTCAAATTAATCAGTCGATAAAGTGACGGATTTGATAGACGCTCATAGAAACATGTGATTTTTCTAGAAAACTGTGTAATTTAATGTTGTTATTTTTATTTTGTTACAACACAAGCCCTTTTGTTTGTATGCCAATTTTTATAATAATAGAATATGAATTAAAAAAAGTTATGACCAAAAAACTAACATGATTATATTATTTTGAAATGGCTGCCCTGCAAAGTTTACTATTTATCAGATCCGTCACTATACTACGACTATAACGAAATAGTTTTTAATTTTTAGATCTATTAATATAGGCAAATGGAATAAACCTCAACTTAGACTATGACGTTGTTAATTTGTGTGCCCGCCATTGTTCCGATATCAGATGTTAATTTGGTCGAAGCGTGATTTGTCATGGTCATCTTTAATTAATCGACTAGAAATTTTTCAATTCGTAATGATAGAATGCAAACTTTTGAAACAATACTAATTTTACGGTACATTACAGAGAAACATTTATAGTGATTCAATAGTAATAATAATAATTAAAAATGCAAATTAAATTGTTGTTTATTTAGTTTGATTCTTAGAAGCCTGAATGTTAATTCTCATATCAAAATGTGTAGTCTGGGGTCGTCAACGAGCAACTCATATTAATATATTTGTTCAAGTTCATTTATTTATTTAAGTTTTTGCCAACGAGCATTACAATATACAGTCAAAATCTGTTATTACGACATCGAAGGGACTACGCATATTTGGTCGTAAAACCGATAGTCGTAACAGCCGATGATGTTGTTAAAATCCTAATATAATAGATTTCAGCCGGGACCTTTGATTTTCAATATAACCGGTATGTTGTTCTAAGGGATGTCGTCGTAAACAGATTTGATTGGTGATGCATACAGCATTATATGCAAATATTAAACCTTCTAAAACCCTTTTTCATAAATAAAATTACCTTAAATATACGGTACAATTCAAAGAGAAAACCTTGCTTGCAATAGCCACTTAACCCAACGATAATATTTTGTATTTTATTGTCTGTCCGTTTAACATGTTTATTTAAAATAATTTGAAGTAGGGCGATGCTAAAATCGTCGCACAACTAGCGCAGTAGTTTGACCCGGTAAACGGTGAATGAGGTTTCGGTTATGCCAATTAGTGTAACACAAACAAAAGACCTTTGTTTAGATTAATATTAATACAATGTGAATTTCGTGTATTTAGAAAAATAATTATGATCCTACAAACAAACAGACGGTCAACGAACTTGCGAGCCCTCTGGCAATGTCTATTGTTATATAAAAAAACAATAATCGTTTTACTTAATTCAATTTATATAAAACCATGATACACCCTAAATCTTACTATACACATTTTCGATACGGTTAATCATGTAAAAAATCCATAGTTTTTGAGTTTATCGTGTTCATACTAACGCGGTCCGCGGAGTTACATAATAATATGTATTGTTTCATTCTAGTAAATGGTTTGTTGACAAATGAAGAAAAATGTGCCGTTTATAACCGTTATAGTTTTTATTTGTTGGGTATTGAAAGGATAATTTATATAATTAATTACGGTACAAAATCATAAACATGATATTTGTATATAAAATATAGATTTTCGCCGCAATATTTAAAAGTTGACTCAATCCCGTTCAACCGCATCTCACTCATCAGTCTCCGAAATTACATTAACATATCGTGCACATTGCAAAACTCAAACGAGTTCCGCACATGTGTCAGTCGACTGCCCAACGCGACGCGTGATCCACGACTACAACTTTATACGAATTATTATCCAATCCATTGTTTAAACCCGGTATTACGATGATGCAACTACATTAACCCGGTCTAGGCTACGGTTTTGTGTCAATAACCACGTGAACGAAAAGCACCATTGTCCAATCATAGGAGGGTGAGGGGTACCGCCGCGTCTCGGCCACCCAATCGCGGCTCGTATACGATTTCGCCCCGACGAAACACGAACGTAACCGACAGGAGCCGAGCGCTGCATCCACAACCCCCAGTGCACATCCAGCCCCCATCATGGCAACCGCGGTGGCCGCGCCGCCGGCTGTCACGAAAAAACCGTCGATTAAAAAATACAAAGCGCCTACACCGCCTCGAGAGGAAAGCGAAAAGGACAAAGAGAACGTTGTCGACGAAACAAAAGAATGCAAAACAAAAGAGACGCCGGCTAGTCCAGCTGTGAAGAGGTTATTGCCGAAATCAAATGTTGACAGAAGTTCTGTGTTATCGAAAGCGGCGATGTTCGAATCGGGCAGCCCCAAGGCGAAGGATCCCGCAGAAATGACCCTACGGGAAAGGAAAGCTCTATTCGAAAAGAATAAGGGGACTATTATAGTACCTAAAGCGCCCTTCGGACTTGCACCATCGATAAAAACACTGCACGGTGACAAAGGTAAGTGCGATTTATTTTTGTTGTGCTAACGGTGTTTAGTTTTCTCATGTTACATTGTCAGCGAATAGACTCAATTCAAAAACGTCTTGTTTACCCGTCGTTAGCAGGTAGATTGCATTCAAAGGGTTATTTGTGAAATACGATTGACTCATTACCATTTGAATTCTTAATTTCGTCACCGTTTTATCATATAAAAGTTGAAAATGAACAGCTGTGTTCTGATATAAAACTATCGGAAAGATTTTTCGCAAGTTAAATGAACAATACATATAGATTTAGTTCGTGTAATTCGTGAAGACGAAGTACAAACTATTGTTTTCCTCAATGAAATATTTTACGAAACAATGGCAATTATTATGAAATATTTAATGACGTTACTGGGGTACTGTGGTTTATGGAGTTTGTGGTTAAAATTTTATTGTATGTGGATACAATCTTCTTCGTCTTTATCTTTGAGTCGATGTTAGCTGTAGCTTTCTTCAATAGATATACATATATAGTTATATAATCTTATGACATTTCCTGCAACGCTTCCCAATACTGATGTAAATCAGTGTTTATGTTATGTGTTCATGTTATACGAACGATAACTTTTGCAATATCCGATTTCACTGGTAATGTCTATTTTGCTTCATACAAATCTATAAATTGAAATACCTATGATATTTAGGAGATATGGCAATAAGTCTTCAGGCTTCAGCGTGTGACTCTCATCCCTGCGGTCGTGGGTTCGATCCCCGGCTATGCACCAATGCACTTGCTTTCTATGTGCGCATCTATCGCTCGAACGGTGAAGACATCGTGAGGAAACCGGCTTGCTTTTAACTCAAAAAGTCGACGGTATGTGTCAGGCACAGGAGGCTGATCACCTACTTGCCTATTAGATTGACAATTTCATGAAACAGATACAAGGCACAGACCTAAAAAGGTTGTAGCGCCACTGTGATTTATATATTTTAATTCCTACATGTCATGTGGTCTTTTATTCTTACATTGTTTAATTATGTCTGTATAAACACTGTATTACGTACAGTGAGATTATAAAGTGTTTATCCTATCGAACCTGAGACTCGAAACGCATGTTCCCAACTGTCTTATTATTGTTCTTATCCCTGTGAGACATCCTGGAGTCACGGATATTACAAGATTAATTCTCAGATGACATTGACAAAAGATGACTCATGTGTTGTCTAAAAAAGAAAGTAATTAATACTTTTTAACGCTTTTATTCAAAATTTCGTTGAAGTTTTGTTTAAACTTTTAAATTAAGAGATTTACGCCCGAACTCAATAACCTATCTCAATCCATAACCCAGCATCTGAGATAGTTATCGTAATCCAAATGTTGTAACAAGTGTGCCAATAACCAATCGACCGATTGTATAACCAGCGGCACGTAAGTCTAGCGCTGGCCGATACGTGGAGGGGATTGCTGCGCATGTGTACTGTCGCGCGGGGGACAAAATGCGACTGGAGAGCCAATCGACGCTCTTCATTCCGCTAGCCCCCCTCAGGTACCTTATTTTTTACTTCTGCGCAATAACGGTCAGCACTAGAGTTTCGTGCCGCTACTTATAATAGCCATCTGTCGTTACAAGCTATCATGGGAGGTCGTATCGGTGTCTGTGGATAGACCTGTGTATGAAAATGACGGTTGACGAAAGCTCGATTTCAACAGTTAATTATTTTAATAGGTGTAGAACTTACACCAGTATTTTAATAATTAAAAAACTGTTTGTTATGTTTGAAATATACACATGTAAATTTTAATGTTATTTGTACGGTTTTATTGACTTTATTTTGTTTACATTGACTATCAAATATGAGTAAAAACTCGGTGAAATGGAACGACAAAGAGCATTTTATCCGTCGCCAAAAATGGATTGTCTTCATAGGGTTTGGTTATTAGCCGCGTCCACACCGAACGATCCAAAATGGATCAGTCAGATCGTTCATTGAAAACAATCTGAGATTGTCGATTGATTATTGGGTTCGGGCGTTAATTTACGTGACGCTTCGTAGTATGCAGGATAATATACAGCATTGAGCTATCGGCCTTTGTTGCCATATCAAGATAAGTCTTTGTTTAACGATCTCGTAATAAACATTATTTATAGTATTGTTGTTCGTTTGTGTTTCTTAATCTGTGCATATGTCGTGTTTGTAGACACACCTCCGAAATCTTGAGGTTTGATCAATTTTTTTGTTTGTATATAGGTTGTAAAGTTTTTATAAACCCTGAGTGATGAACTTCAAAATTAAGTTTTATTTTTGAACAAAATTTTTATGATAATACATACATACATAATACTTTAAAAAAAAAATTTTAATGGGTCTGGCACGGTTATAAGTGCATTAGCCAGCGTCAAGTATATGATTTTTTATAATTCGTGCTTGTCTTTAGAAATTCGACCGTGTCCACCATGTACGGTTTAAGCGCTCGCCCGGTACCGCACAACCCTCCCAAAAGCCGAGAACAAATTTTAAATTAAATTAAAACTAGCCCTCGAACCGGGAATCGAACCCGGTACCCCTCACCTAGCTGTCACTTAATAAGACCGCTAGGCTATGAGACCCCTTACGGTAACTTAAGTTTAAATTAATAAACAATTGAATAGTACTCGAGAGATGGCGCTAATACTCTAAAATGTCTTATTATTTTTAAGTACAATTAGCCTTATTGGTTCAGGTTAGCAGCATTCATGCGATATAATAGTTCCCAAGTAATTGTTTTGTATATGGATAAGTTCTTATCATTTACAATGGTGACATAATAAGTGTAAATTAAAAAAGGTTTTGTTCCACCATACTGTATATTGACATTGATACTTATTACCCTTATATACGGGTGTTACAGCAATCAATATTAGTTAAATTTAGTTAGCTAATCCCAACACGACCGTCAAGCAAAGACAAGTCTATACATTTTTGTAAACAGTGTAATAGTTATATTTGAGATGTGAGGGAAATCTTAGTCAGCAATATTATTATTATTATTTATCCAAGCAGAAATCCTGGAATATTGGGCTCCACTCCATATAGCCGCCGTTTGTGGATTCTCTCATAAACAATAATAGTAGTTGTTTGGAAGTCATATCGTTTGCTCAAAGGGCAAGATTCAAAGTCCGTTACGTTACGTTTGACTACGTTCTACTACTACTACTACGTACGTTACTACTACCACTCAATGGCCATGTCCGAAATTACTACCCGTAACCACGAATCGTTATTGAATGAAACAGTTAAGAATGTCATGGATTGGCTGGAAACTAATATTTAAGTGTAAATATTTAAAAAACTAACTGTTTGTATCATTTCGGAATTATAATAATAGAATACCCAATAAGCTCAAAATAACTTATAAAAACGAATCAGTTGAATTAGTCGTATCAATATCGTAATAAGATAAGATGTGCGTTGTCATTACTACTACGTACGTTACTTCTATTACGTTAAGTTTGACTCCCGTATGTCAAATTTAAAATATTTTTGATATACGAGAAGTCATACTTAGTAGTAAGTTTTGACGAATCTTACCCATAATGAATAATCAGTACAATGCCTCTTCAGCCTTCACCATATTTGACCATATATCAAAAGTGGCGAAAATTATTTCCGTCACGTACATCTTAAAGAAATGACTGTGCAGAATCGCGTTCGTGGAACATTTCTTATCAGTCGATCTTTAATTAAATAAAGGGTCGTTGACCGGAAAGGATCTTTTTTGTTGGTAAAAAATTTGCATACATTTAGGATGGCAGTTAGGACCTGAATCTTATAACGGTTTAAGCGGCAAGTGTTATTTTGAAATTAGAACGTCATATTATTTGTAAATTACTAGAAACGAATTGTTTTTCTTGGAAAAGGTCACATGGCGTGTGTTAGACACAGGAGGCTGATCACCTACTTGCCTATTAGATTGACAAATGATCATGAAACAGATACAGAAGGAAGGTTAAAAAAATGGCTGAGTCTAGCTAGCGAGCTTCATTTGACACACTTATGTAAAATCACAATCAGAAGTCACAATACAATCTCGTACATTTTCTTTTCTTATTTAAATAACGATAAGTAGGTTGGTCACAGAATTTCGTTTAGCACATCCTTATATGTAGTTTTTAACTTTCTCTTGTTGAGTGTCGTTTACAAGGAAAATAATGTAGTAACATTAGGAGGAAACTTGTGATATGGGTGTACCCCTGTGAGTAATTGTCAATTCTAATTTTACTGGAATACTATGGGCAAAGTAAAGACATCTGGAAAAAGTTAGAGAATGCCTTCCAATACTTCCATATCCATACTACTAACATATTACAAGTAAAATTTAGCTTTAAGTAAATAGTAGCAGTACCATCTCCTTCTGCTTGACTGTATTCATCGAAGAGCGATTCGAATCGTCGACCACTTTCCAAGCAGCTTGATCCCTTGGCGTTGCTTAGAGATTTGAGTCTCTCTGCATCTTCTACCGCATTTGCCATGGAGAGTATTGAGAGTATTCATCGGACGTCAAGGCAGAATACGAAATACCATCTGTATAACCTCCTCCTCAGTCGTTCCACAACTGAGCGACGTTTCTTTTAGTTTCTGATGGCAGTTTTTGCCGCGCACCACCACTATGTGGAACCCACTGAAGTATTTCGGAACCAATTCGACTTAGGGGCCTTCAAGAAAAGAGTGTACCAATTCTTCAAACAACGCCGTTATGAGCCGGCAACGCAGTTATGAGCCTTCTGTAGGTCAAAATCTATGTAGGAGAAGGTCCTCCAACATAGATTTTGACCTAGGTTAGCAAGTAACTTAGGTAAATTACCTGCGAATTTTTTGCTTTTAAATTCAATTAGATTTTTATTTTGGGTATAAAAATGACGTGATAAAACAAACAGTTAAACAACTGTACATTTAAAAGGACAAATGATTCAGCTATTATTTGCAACGGGAAATTTGTTTAACACACATAATTTAATAAAGTAGTTAGTCATTTTTTAAGCAAATTTTACGAGTTACATATTGTATGGAATTATTACGAAGCGCGATTGGTGTCTTTGGAACAATCGAATCGAATACGTGTATTCGTAGTTATTTACGAAAATTTTAAAATAATATGATTTTTAGTGATACATGCCCATGGACACTCCCAATGCCAGAGGGCTCGCGCGCAGTTGGTATGTCTTTTCTTCAAGGACCCTAAGTCGAATTGGTTCGGAAATACTTCAGTGTGCAGCTGGTTCCACATAGTGGTGGTGCGCCTTAAAAAACGCTCAGTTGTGGAACGACAGACGTCGAGGTGATACGGGTGGAATTTCGTATTCTGCCTCGACGTCAGATGATGAAACTATACTCATCAATTACATTAACAAAAATTACAAACAAGCTAGGAACAAAAATATAGGACAAACGGCAAAAATAAAATGCAATTTTAAATTAAATAGCATATCGTAGTTTGGATAGAATTCTGAAAAATGGTGTCCAGCTATATAAGATTCATTTGTTTGAAAGTCAGTTGAAAAACCTGTCAGATTGCTTTAACATTAAATCGTGTATCCTTTTTTTGTAAAAAATCTAAATGTCAAGAGACTAGTTTTTATACAATAATATTTTATATGACATTAAAATATTAATACTAAAAATATATTTGTATCATAGGATGATCCAATCATTTGTATTTTGCTAGCTCAGAAATTTAATTTTTCTAATTCTAAAATTCTACCAAACGAAGCGCGGTCTTGGCCAAGTGGCTTCAACATGCGACTGAGACCTGGGTGTGAGTTCGTATCACGACTGTACATTGTACAATGGACTTTTCTTTCTATGCGTGTAATTTCTTACAGTAAAGTAGACGGAAGAAAAATAGGTTGGAGACAGTTGGAGAAGGCTTTCTCCCGGACGGGGGGTAGCATCTTAGCTTAATAAATTGTATATGTATTTATTTTTGTATATGTCAATATGATGTGGATCAATAATGGCTTATTCTCGAAGTAGACGGCGCATGGTAGGCAAAACACATCACCTACTTGCCTATTGAAAAAATATTGCGAAACATTAATTTTTTTTATTGTCCCAATAAATACTACATATCCAAATTATCGAAGAATTAATTTTAAATGAAGCCTTTACATTTTAAATAATACATATAATATTATATCTAAGATTGAATTGAATTGCTCTGAACTTACTAGAATTCACACGCTAGTACTTAGGTAACTGATATCAAACTAACTGTAATCTAACAATGTAATCTAGACTAGCTTTATTACCTAGGTTATTTATTATCTCACTATGGGTCTAACTATTCTGAAACGGGAGCTCTCATATTATAAATTATAATAATATAAAGTTAATTTTTATAAAGTACTTAATAATAATTAGGTTAATTTGTAAAAATATTTTATTTGAATTTTTATGAATTTTAGATGAATGGACATTGTTGCGAAAATTTCCAAACAATGGTGTCCCGGAGATAACGTTAGTACTAGAAGCTTTATGAAAAAGTATTTTTCAATTTTTATTGTTCATAAAGTTTATTGTGACGAAATGAAAGTATAGTACATTCAGTATAATATAACTTGGAAAATATTCATATTCATTGGTTCCTAGACAAAAAGTGTACATTTATGTATATAGGGTCAGTAATACCGGAAATAAAACGAACACTTCCCATAACGATAACAATGTGGGTAATGATGGGGTGGTTCGGCCATGACAGTTAACGGTTCACGGAATTATACGTTAGAATTTAGAGTAAACAACTGTTTTACTTTTTGTTGAACAGTTAATACATAGTTTTGTCAATAAGACTTTCCTCTCGCAGTAATCGATTTTGTACATATCATCGCTAGACGTTGAAATTAAAATCTAATTTTCTATTGGGATTTATGTACTAAAAATGAATATCTTCAATAGCAAATTGGCGTTATTAACTTTTATGTTATCTGTATATGTTCAAAATGAAGATGTACTCAGATATAGGGAGAATGCGAATCCGAGAATCTTTAAAATGCGGTGGGCACATATACCTTCAGAAGTGTCAGTTTCCCGAATTTCCATTTCGAATCACCTCGACCTCCGTCGTTCTATAACTGAGCGTTTTTTAAGGCAGTTTTTGCCGCGCACCACCACTATGTGGAACCAGCTGCCCTCTGGGTATTTCCGAACCAATTCGACTTCGGGTCCTTCAAGAAAAGAGCGTACCAATTCTTAATAATTAATATATCCTTGACCATTTTGTATGTTTAATTCTAATTAATGTAATTTACATAACTCCAAAATGTAAGTGATATTTGGCAAACGGCGAGAGACTCATATTAAGTCGCCATACATTTTTGGTATTAGGGGAAGAAGATTCCAGACATGGCGCTAAAGTGTATTGAAAAGTTGGTAAATATTGTGTTTTAAATTATGACTGTATTTAAAATATGATATCTAAAGTCCTAATTTCATACGATTAGCCTTCTCTCTTCTTAGATCTACTCCCTCTCTCTTCTCTAACATTTTTTAAGTCTTCCACATAAACACCTCTTACCCAAATCCTATCCTTTTCAATCCTGACTTTTTGTAATTCATGTATTTTCTTTTTCATTTGAATTGTGATTAAGGAACCTTGCGATTATCTTTTATATTTAATTTATTTATACGTTCTAAAACAATGTGTATGCCAAAAACTACAAGAAAATATGACATCACAAATTTAACACACTTACATATCAATTATATTAGAACATTATTACTTTTCTATCATAGGAAAAAAATAAGCAAACAAACCCAAAAATAAAAACTAAAAATTTATAATAACTAAAACTAAATAGTTAAAAAATAACAATAATAACCTAAACTAAATGAAAATTGTTAATTGTTATGATATATTGTTAATTTGGTTATTAATTTCTTGCACTATACCTTTAGTATTTCTTTTTGTCTGAAACCAGGGTTGCCTTAAAGAGATCGCTTGTTAGCGATAAGGCCGCCCGTTGCATCCCTTATAATTTACGTTACTTTGTTTGATGTGTTAACGTTATAGTTAGTTAGTAAGTTATAATAAATGTATGTCTACGGTTATGTAATAAATCGAAAGTTAGCTAAGCACAATTCATTTGTTCTCTTAGAACATAATGTTTTGCTCATTGTTTATACGATAATCATGGTAATTATGTAACTTGTCAAAGAGTTGATTGTTGTCATTACATACAATAATTGTGTATATGTGTGTGTTAAGGTAGTTGTTTGCTTGCTTGATTGAGGGACGTGACAAATCAATAAATCCTAGAACTTTTATCGCTCTGGCTGTGTCATATTTTGCATGCACCTATTACTCGGATCAAGCATTGAAGAATTGTTTTTGAAATTATATACTTTTGGCGCGCTAGGAAAATCATTGGTAGCTTTCGTTAGTTGAATAATGCTCGTTAGGCCTAGTCTCTATGTTATTTTCTGGGATCAAGGACTTCCTGCTGCCACCTATTATGTATCATTAGCCCATTGTCTAATTGGTCTGTCATAAATGTGGGTCAATCTACATTTCTCCTCTCTCCTTCAGTCGTCTCAATAATATATTTTGAATAACTCCATATTTTGAATAATATATAGCAGGAATTTAATTATTACAAACACTTTATCCGCACTAACTTGATTGATTTCATCATCAGGTCCCGAGTTCAAATACAATAGAAACAATTCTAGTCAAGACACGGTAAGAACATTTTCTCTGAACTAATGTTCTATAGGATTTACAAAAAAATTATAAGAATTAGGGCGTTTATTAAAATCTGTATGAATTTCGGGTTAGTACTAATTAATCATGTTAAAGCAACTTTTTTACATAAAATCAATTGCACATTGAGTAATAGGTATTTAGGCGAGCGTTGAAGCGTGACGGCCAGTCAGCTGTTTAGAAACGCGACTCGGGCGCAGCGTCAGTGATGCGCGAAACCTTTGAGTATTTAATAGTAATAGGACAGATAAAATTGTTTTTCTATGTAAACATTATCATCCACGAAATGGTGAATTATTTCAAACTCAAACTCGAAATATCTTTATTCATGTAGGTAAACAAGTACACTTATGAATTGTCAAGTTTCTTTTACTACCAGTTCGCAAGTCAAGGGCGTAGAGCGGGTAAGAAGAACTGGCAAGAAACTTTCCGCAACTCTTTTTAATCGGCAAGTATTGTCATACAAATTGTTGGAACTGGAGCAAATCAATCCCACGGATTTTTATTTATTGATTTACTTTAAAATTCCGATGTGCACAGACTCACATTTGGTAGGTATATCAGATCCCGTAGGTTTTAATGTTTTGGAAAGACTTGTTGATTTTCGTGGACTGGATATCTGAATAGCAGAAAGTTTTGTGTATAATCTCTAGAGATGCGCAAGCACATTTTCATGTCGATTTAAATGTTGTTAAGTTTATATTTAAACATAAATAAATGCCTTCTACACACAATAGATTAAAGCGCGAACCACATCCAAGGACACTTTGCCATCTTGTCTTAGAGAAAGTTTAACCTTTTTTATTACCTAATATTGCCCTCTTAAAAAAAACTCTTCAAAACTATGCCGTGATCTACCTAAAGAAACAGTGCTTTTAGCATTGTTAGTCTTTGGCCTTCTAATGTATAGTACCTTTTTGCGTCGTACTAAAACTCGTTTGACAAGTCCAGGACAGTGCGCAATGACAAACATGGATCTTAGTGACATCAGGTTTAAGGATAAATATTTTTAAAAGAAAATCATTTCAATGTAAAACACTTAAAACTGATTTCTGTGAATCCAACTTGCGTAGACTGTTAAATTTTTAAAAGTAGTATATAAGTAAATTTAAGTGGAGATGTAGTCTCAAGATACCTTTTGGATACGGGCCTTATTATAAATCATAAAGAAACAAATGTTACTGAGTACTAAGATATTTTTTCTCTGCATTGCAATAAAGACGGGGAAAGACTGCAGCGTTCTGTCTTCGATGTAAAATAAGATTCGCTTAGATCATTATCAAGGGTCTCATATGTGCGTCAAAATAGGAAAACTTCCAATAAAATTATATACTCCTTGAGCTTCAAAACTGTCAAATATTATTACATACTTTTAATAGTGATACAATACAAATATTGTTAACTATATAGAGACTATTACTTAGGTAAAGCAGAACAAAAATTCTTACCCATACTTTACGTATATTAATAATAGGAGAAGAATTATTTTACTATATTTTTAACACACAGAAGGGTCACAAATAAATTCTCCGTTCAGGGATTTGAATAACATGAACGACTTCTTTAAAAAATCCCATTGGATTATAATTAGTAATATAATGAACCATCGTACAACAAAATATGTCTGTCCCATACCCCATTATGGGGTTACGGTTATGTCAAATCATAGTCAGTAACTCGGATGCGTGCAATATTGACGGATTGGGTCATGAGCTCTCGACCAACGGTTGTCAATCCACCATTCTGTCTGGCGCTGTGCGCTCGCGCAGTGAAGACCTGTGAATCGTGATCAAGTGATAACCTAAGAATAAACGGTGATTTACATGTGAACAGTTCCTGTAAAATTGTTTAATTTCCCAATTAAACAATAAAATTCTGAAAGGTGACTTTAAAAGGTGATTTCGAAATTTAAATTTATTCAATAAAACCTAAAGGCATTTATTTTAACTAAAATTTATTTAAAGTTAATAGATTAACTTGTTAGTTAAACTTTTTACCTCGCAGTATTATTTATTATTCATACAACCTATTTAGAGCCGTTTGTAAAGAAAATAGTTCTTTTAATAAATGTTTAACTATTCAATTATTAAATTAAGTATTAATTAACATTTAATTGTCATTTATAATTTATTAATATGCTAGATATTTGGCGTCATAAGAACGGCGATTTTAGCAATTGTAGTGAAAAGTGCCGAGAAAATATAAAGGATTTCGTCATTTTGCTGTAACTCGAGCAATTTCGACATAACGCTGCACTTGTTTAAGCATTGTTTAAGTTCTTAGAACTTAAACAGCAGTTGCAAAACTATCCTTTATCTATTTAAAATATTCCGTCATATTGAGGATAAGAACTTTTTCAAGAAGGATTGCATGTGTGGGGGAGGGTTACGTGGGACTCATTCACTCTCGGTACTGTAGCGCGCGGTGCCATTTTCGCTTTTATCTAGATTTGAAGTCTAAAGTCTAGAACCTGGATGTGTATCCTTCCACGATAAAAGAAATTTATAATGTTTTAATCATAATTTTCTTTGTTGGGAAACGCGTTCATCCAAAATGTTTAAGTTAGTGTAGATTAAACTCCGAAGGCATATATTATAAATCGTGGACCTATTACCCTGGTTAGCTTATAAAAATTTATATGGAAACATCGTAATGACAAAAATTTAATTTTCATTCTTCGTATTGACTTTAAGGTCTGATATTTATTCGTTTTACGTTTGAAACAAATGAACAATTTCTTTTCAATACATGAATTTAGGTCATGCAGACAATAAAGTTTGTACAAACGATAAGCAAATAGTGTAGGCTTTACGTTACGTATGTGTGACCTTCCAAGTTATGGAAATACAGGGCATAACTTATCAAAACGTTTTATTTGTATTATGCTACTAGCTGGCCTGGCGAACATCTTACCGCCTAACAGTCGATTCTTTATTTTTTTTTAATACTTATTCTGCTATTCGGGACACCGGTCTAGCTAGTAAGATAAAAAAAAGAAAGTTGATAATACAACAAATACATTAAGTAAAAAAATAAAAATTTACCTTCCCGGAACCCCTCCACTAACACTTGAACTTTATGGTATGGTATGAAAGTTCAAATTGCCTTTAAATATTATATAGAAAATTGTTGTTTTTAGACTTTTTCACTCAATTTTTTTAATTTTTCTCTCCGTAAGAACCATCCTCGTACTTCAAGGAATATTATACAAAAAAAATCAGACAATCGGTCAAGCCGTTTCCATGTTATGTCGTGACAACGGAAAACGAGTTTCATTTTTATATATATATAGATGAGAGTCACATTGACTCTGATATTGTGAAACCCCGGCCCCGTACCCAAACACTTGCTGGTACGGTGAGACATCTTAGTCCCAAAAATTGATATTAATCAGAGAAACAAACAGAGGGAAGCCATGAACGATATGGCTTGGTTTGCAGCGTTGCCAAATTATTATCATAAAAGAAACGAAATTATGTTTTATATAAAAAATGTCGTCTAAGCCATTCTAATTATAGTTTTAAACAAACTAGGTAAAATATTCTTTAGGTACTTGATTGTCAAATAATCGTAAAAAAGACAGCACATCTGTCAGTTAGCATCATGAAGGCCAACCAGCTTAACCTGGTCGATTGACCTAGAATGAATCAATTATTTATCACCGCAATTCAACTAATAATGATCAGAAATAACAAAACCCCTGTTAAATTTAATTTTGAACGCGCAAAATACTATATATCTGTAATATAATTGAAAATATATTTTTGTGTTTGTATACACACAAAACCGAAATCTGAATCGTGAAAAAGAATTAAAAAAAATTAATAAAAGATTTTGTATTCATAGGTCGCTCGAAGGACCAAAATGTACGGTCATCGGGATGTTAAATAATAGCCCTTATTTTTCACTGTATAATGTATATTAAAGGCTCACAACAATATAATAAATGCGAAATAATTAATTAATGCTAATTGATATTAACTAATTAACGATTAAACGAATGCAATTAATGTAAAGTTAATGTTGAAGAGTGCGCCTGGCTAAACTCTCGGGGCGTAACTCCGAAGATTTATCGCCACGTTTATAAAACTAAAAAATCCTGAGTGAGCAAAATATACAGCCTTGGCTCGTGTACTTTTGAAAGCTCTGTCGATAATCTTAATCTCAAAGGAAATGTAATAAAAAATAATTCAAAGTAATAACAATTATGTGACCGTCGCCATCGCAAATAAAATTAAAACCAATGCTGTCTGAATCAATCGACCAATTTTAGGGTAAAATTTACACATGAATATAGAATTTGTTTTATCGATAACGAGGTCTGGGCCGCAAATTTCTGTTCCGTGATCAAGTCTTTTTGGGTCTAAGGCATGCTTTCCTCTCGATGTTTTCCTTACGAGCTAGTGATAAATGCGCACTTAGACAGTCCATTGCACACCCGGGGATCGAACCTACGCAACAACCGACACTGGTCATTGCTTTATTCATGCATATAGTATGAACATGATGTTTTTGTTTCTTTTGTTTTAGCGACGAACTTAGGGTTATTGAAATGTACGACATAAACAAAATACAAAATTATCATTATATCATCATAGATAAATGATGTTTATTAAACACCGTTAGCGCAATATATTTAAATTACGTTTTGAATACTAACGACATTTATTTTCAGCTAAACCAACGCCAGCGAAAACACAAAAGCCAAAAAGTACGGAAAGCTCGCGAACTAATTCCAAAGACAGTCTCGCTGAGGACAATATCAGTCAAAGTTCTGTTGGTGGAGGGATAAAAGACAAACTGGCTGCCTTGTTCAATAAAGAGCAGACGATAAGCGAGACAACAATAGCGAATAAGTTCAAGCAAGAGAGGGAGAAGGAGATGGAGATGCTTCAGAATAGATTTCATTATAAGGTGAGGGTTATTTATTATTTACAAAATATACAATCCTGTCCTAGCAGGTGATCTTTTATCGAAAAGAATGCATTATGAACAAAACGCACACGAATCAAAAAATTAAACGATAAATTCATTTTAAAAAAACAAGCTAAAAGAATATTATCACAGTAAAATTATCACAAATAATGGATTTTTTGTCAGTTTAATCAACGGACAATAAAAAAGGTCCGTTAACCTGTGTCATTCGCTAACAAAAGTAATACAGCGAATCATATGCCCTTTTCAGATGGTTAGTCCTAGCTGTGGGCACGTGAAGTTATTATTAAAATTATTTAAGTCATATTTTACAAATGACACTAATGCCTTATTGGGGGGTTTTAAATTGACTGAAATATGCTAATTTCTTTATAGAAATACCAGTCGTAGTTACAACGAATCGTTTATCGACTTTAAAAAAACCTTAGAAGGTTTTA
Source organism: Pieris melete (assembly GCA_963693345.1). Classification (NCBI taxonomy): domain Eukaryota; kingdom Metazoa; phylum Arthropoda; class Insecta; order Lepidoptera; family Pieridae; genus Pieris; species Pieris melete. The sequence continues at coordinate 82,138 of CAVNZK010000012.1, read as the reverse complement.
AACCTTATAAATTACTGTTCGTAGTAGATACGATTGGGACTTTTGATATAGAACTCCAAGTAAATCTGTAAACTTCCTAAGTATTCTATTAAGAAATGGGTTAACGCCGGTTTCTATACAGAAATACAATCGTTAATTGACTTCAAAAAATCTAAGTAGATCTTGAAGGTGTATTTTTTAGAAGAAATTGCTATTCGTAGGAGATACGACTGGTATTTTTGATATAGAACTCCGGCGTAGTTCTGAACTAATATACCATTTAGAGATGTATTAAGATTATCAGGTTCCTTAACATTTCTATATCATATATTGTGGTCAAATGACCAGACTTGACCTTAAAAATGTGGTCTGACCGTGAACGCGTGAACTCGAAATGCATACATAGTAAACTGGTCTGCGAATGTAAGATTTCTAGTGTAGTCAAGTTTTTTGTTTGACGGATAACATCGGTTTAAACTCCAATGGGTTTGTACTAGACACATTTGTGAACATCATGAATAATATGAATTTATTTACACTGACACATACATATAAAAATAAGTTATGAGGCAACGGGCGGACTTATCTTATCAGAGATTTTTGTAAGGCATGTTTTATGGGAAAATAAAAAGGAAATATAAACTGAGGCTAAAGTACTGGAAATAATTGACAAAAATACATGTAACATCAGAAGTACTAATTTAAACTAAAATAATAATAACCCACGTTAATCGTAAAAATAATGAAGATTTGTTTCTTATTAAATTATTATATTTGTGTTAAAATTAATTTATATTTGATAGAGACCAATATTCCGAGTTATCTACATATACTAAAAAGTACAAAAATAAAACATAAAATTAAGTCCCTCGGCCGCTTCTATATGAACGCAATAAGGTCAAAAATTACCGAACAGTTTTTGTATGGTTTTCAAAATCAGATACTGTGATTTTAGTGTATGCTATTATTGTTAAAGTTGTCGCAAAATACAAGATATAGTCGCAAATTATTTAGGGAATTTCTTGACTTAAGACATCGAAATTAAAGACCAAAAATCGCTAGATACATAATAATAAAATTTATTTGCTGACGACGAAACATTTTGAAATTGGAATGAAATTACGTGATTTGAAAGTGTTTACAAGATTACATAGACAAATATATTTAATTATAGGCAAAATTACATTCAAATTTAACACACGAGAAGCTAATAATAACTAGACGTTTCCCCTATTCCCATAGTTCTAAAAATACTCGCGTCTCGTATCCTTTAACGCTTACTCGAATTCCAGGATTTGTACTCAGCAAACCGTGTTTTGTTTTGCTTGTGGACACGTTTGATAACGATTCTTGTTAAAACACATAATGGTTTATGCTGTATTTTATTATCCACCTCGTTAAGTTTACGTATAATCAATATTTTTAAATATTTATGAGACTTAACTATATTTATAACATCGATGATAAAATACAAAATTCGATAGTCTTTAAGTAGTTAGAACATTAATTCTATAGCCACATCGAATTCAGGCGAAATAACATAAATATTCTAATTCCAATAAATCGCTAATAGTGTAAGAATACTGTCGTTCTAGGTTAGTTTTAATAGAGGAATTTGCTCAAACGCACTTAGTTGAACATATGGTTACCTATGCTAGAAGTATTTTTGTAAAGAGACTCAAAACGGGTCGATTTCAAAAATTATATCACTATAAGAATAAGTGTCTAAAATCCCTCGGTTCTGACCAAAATATATGAATAATACCCAGCCGAAGTTCGAAGCCAGGACGGGTAGTTCTAGTAGATATAAAACTTATATGTAATTAATATACAGTATTTTATTATTAACAATTTTCTTGACCGACATAGTATTAAAAAAAATTAAGAAGAAAAATATAAATTAAGTAAATTTATTGTATGTATAATACTAAAATGAAAAAGGTTATTTATTTAACAAAATAAGGAACCATTACAGATCACTCCAATGCGGCAATTATTTACATTTATATCACATACAATCAATACAAAATTACACAGTTATATATTAAAATGTTAACAAAGACTACTTCTTACAGTATAGGAACTGACATGAAAGACCTTTTGTCAGTTCACTTTATTCTATTGAAGTTAAAATAACTAATATGGGAGTATTTTGCGCTACATATAACAAGAGCTGGTTAATTTTATGCCGGCCTTATAACAGTTTGCGTATATGTAATGTTTTCTATTTGTGGGCGTACTTGACATCGTAAATTATCGTAAAACCATTTGACAAATGACAATTTAAAGAAAAATAAAAACCCGTATCAGTTGGTTATACGCTTTGTTGTTGTTTAAAGCTATTACGCGGTGCTGTACCAAAGATTTTTTTTTTTCAATAATCGAACCCAAGCCAGTTTATATGTTAGCAACTAAGCTAAGGAGACTTTAAAGGCTAGGCTTAAAAAAAATCATACATTTCTTATTCACAACTTGCAAGATTGTACCGAAAGAGATCTGAATTATAAGTAAATTACTCTTAATTAAAGAATTATAATAATTAAGGACAATTGAATGCAACAATACCTATAAAAACTATATAAATATACTAATTTAAATAAATGACCTACTTCATATAATTTTATGCAGCTCTAGTGCCTCACTATAGATATTTCTTTACATAGTCTTAGAGAGATACAAAAATTCATTAATTGTACATTAATTTTTCGTCTAATCAAATTTTCGTCACGTAAAGTACATGTAACTCATCGAAAATTCCACGAAATCTAGTTTTTAATTCGCCCAATATCTATTTCTTATAGTAATTTTAGTAACAATTATTCTTATTTTCATTTTATCTTTATTCACTAAATACTTTTACACACATATCTTCCAAGACCTCTTTACTTACACTGTTAATTTTTACAATTATTCTTTTCTACTATTATTACATTCTTTTTCTTTTTTTGCGTTGAAGCGCAAACTAACTGTTGTGATCTCTGGAAGAATGAACAACGCTGTGGAACACGTCTGCACCATAGCATTGTGCAGAGCCAGGGCCAGTTACTACCACAACACACACCCACACATTACACACTTAAAATGTACCTTATTGTTTAAAGAAATTGTTTTTTTTCTTATTTGATTATTATTATTATTATTTTGTGTGTTTCGTTAGTAATAAATGTTATGTTTATATCTAAACAAACTCTAATACATTCTTAACTCTTTGACTTAACATATCAATTCACGTCGTTATAAAATACCGGTTAGGCGAGGAAGTCCCTCATTGAAACACATGTTACAAATGTTGACCAACCCATGATGTAAGTGCGTAAGTGGGCGGCGATAATTTCTGAAGCACACAACTTTCCCATAGATAATGATGAGTTTTGTTATGAAAGTAGTTTCCATGAATGTAGTGTGTTTTCGTTGTGCAACTATTGTGAATTTAAATGGATTGTGAATATTTTTTAAACTTCAAAGTCGTGAACACATTTAGGCCCCTTTTATACGTCCTGCCCTGCGATTCTGTTACTCACTTTTCAAACTCACACAGCGGTTTTCGCATCGGCGGTCGCTCTCAAATCAATCGTGAAGCAGTCATTTTATGATTTGGCATTCTGAAAAGGTGGGAGCTTGTAGTTTATTGTTTATTAGAATGCCAAATCATAAAATGACTGCTTCACGACTGATTTGAGAGCGACCGCCGATGCGAAAACCGCTGTGTGAGTTTGAAAAGTGAGTTACAGAATCGCAGGGCTGGTCTCTTGGTGCAGAGAACCAATACTTCCATATATTTATATATTCGCTACATAATTTGCGTTAGGGAGCTTTCAAGTATTACGTCACGTAATTTATTGAGATTTTTTACCCCCACCCCCCATGTAACTCGCCGTAACGTTTTTCAGTACCCAAGTATAGTAAAACGTTTCGTGACCACCTAGTGACTCGTTATACCTAAAAGTTACCATTATGTGGCGTAAAGTACTGGAAAGTCGAAAATAATATTAACAATGCGTAATTCAATCCCCGCCCCGCATCGTAACGTTTTACAGAAGGGGGAGGGCCCCCCCAAAATTCGTTACGTAATACTTGAACGCTCCCTTATCGCAGATTTGACCTAGTGGTTTCAGGACTCTCCCTGAGGTACAAATCCCTGCTTGGATTTACTCCAGAAGATTTACTGAAGCCACTAGGTCAATGCTCATCATATCATGTGTGTTCTTTATTTCTTACAAATTAAAGCAGATCCTAAATTTGATAAAATATGCTTGTGTTTTCAGCAACCCCCTCCACCAAAGCCAGACGATTCCGATGATGATGAAACAGATCCCTCAGAGAAGGCACCTCTGATGGGCAGTACCAGTAGCCTATCTCAGATTAGAAAACCTGAGATTATAAGTAATGTGCCTAAACCTGAGGTAGAGGAGATAAAAGATGATAAAGCAGCACAGCCGGTGAAACGTAGAAGTAAGTATTACTGTTAATCTAACTTCCGTTCTTCTATTCAAATTGCCAAGATTTTTGTGCCAAGAAAGTTGCTGACTGTTTGTAGGAAAAAACTTGCGAAGCTTCAGAAGATATACTACAGTCAAAAACTGTTATAACGAAAAAACCGATAGTCGTAACAGCCGATGACGTTATTAAGAAACTAATACAATAGAATTCAGCCGGGACCTTTGATTTTGGTCAATATAACCGGTATATTGTTTGTTGTTGTTGTTCTAAACAATTTCGTCGTAATCGGTTTTGACTATATTTTTATTAAAGTTTCAAATGTAACCCTTCAAGGGGATCAGAAGTGCGTTTCATTCAGCCTTGCTACAATACTTATTGTTTCGATCGGAATTATGACCACACGTTATGGTTATACGCTGTGTACGTACCCTTTGGGCAAGCTTTAAAAATCAAAAGAAACAGACACAGCTGAATTAGAATTATTGGTTTGGAAGTATTTTTTTAAGTCCGATTCAGGATATTATGTTAAATTCATTTTCTTAATAAAAATCCATATGAATACCAAGTTTCCTTGTAAACAACGAAGTTGGATTTTTATAAAAACTTGAAGGTCAGTGCACCGTTTCAACTTTTCATCTGTCTTTTTTCATTAGAGCATAAACACTATACGACAGAAAGAGACGAAACAGTACTTTATTTATAATCTGTTTCAACTTGTAGAACTTTAAACTAATTATAAACAATCTAATTCCAGGTTCTCAACAGGACTCACCCGTAGTCCTATCAGTACTAGAGGACGTTAAAAGGATTAAAGTGAACAATAAAGAGAATGGAGCAGTGGTCCAACAACCAACCAGTCTGTACCCACGCCTCTCAGACATAGAAACAGACACGCAAGAGGAGTACTCTGACTGTGGTGGTTCTAGGTGCGGTTATTATACTGTGGAATGCATATTCTTCTTTCTATGTATATGAGCTTTTGTGGTGCAAATGGGGCCTCACAATGGAAACTTAGTAATAACTAAGCCTTAATATAGAAATTCACTATATGAAAATCAAATAACGTGTCGCTTGATTGTGATTGGTCAAACGCTGTCGACCAATCACAAGCGAACGATGATTCGATTTTTAAATGTACATTCTATCAATTATATAGTCTTAAGTGTTTTGAAAAACGTCCGGTTTCTATATTTAAAATATTCAAGTCGTTATTTCTGTTAAGATCGCATGTGATGTGCGCTTGCCATAGATAAACCGATGTAGGGTAGTTTGAAATAATAATACAAAACGTCTCATCAGTAAGCGCCACACTCCCTTATTCGTACAATAAATCAGTATTGGCCTGTTTTAACTCATCCAGCCGTCTCTTTTCATCACAGCGAAAATACAAATTTACCGATAGAGACAAAAGAGTACTTGTCAAAAGTTCAATTAGACTGATTTAGTTTTTATGAATAAGCGTGAAAGTAACTGCAATGACAATATATCTCATAGATTCGTAATATATTTTGCACTTGACGTAATTTACTTGTTTGGGAGCGTTCAAGTATTAGGTAATTAATTTTGAGGGGGGGTTCCTTTTGTAAAACGTTACGGGGCGTTACGTTACGTGCGGGGCGGGGATTGAATAAGCGTTATTGTTAATACTATTTTCAACTTTTCAGTACTTTACACCACATATTGGTTATTTTTAGGTATAAAGAGTCATTAGGTGGTCACGAAACGATTTACTATACTTGGGTACATAAAAACGTTACGGCGCGTTACATTGGGGGGTGTCAATAATCTCCAAAAAATTGCCTGACGTAATGCTTTACTCCTTTTTCCGGATCAAGTATATTATATCGATTTAATACTGCCACGTTTATGTATAGTTAAAATGAGACTTATGTGTTTAAAATAAGGTACCTATTGAATCGTATCATACAACAATCCTGTCTTCTCGTTATGTCAATTAATTTTGATGACCTTTATACATCTCGTACATAACAAACGTTTTATATCGCGTGTTTTTTTTTTTTTTGATACAAGTCAATTTGCCGAAAAATGTAGACTGTTAAATGTTGCCAGTTAAAATTAACCACAATTCGAATAGGCCTTCATGGTCGACCCTATAAATAAGGAATGGATAATAAAAGCGTTTTTGTTATAAACGATATTCCAGTGAAAGGTTATACATATATCAAAGATTTATGACGGTTTCGTTATTTGACGCGAAAAAATCCTATATTTTTTATTTAACAAATTGTGGTCATATAAAAACTCAACCAACCAAAGCATGTTATTATAAATGCATTTTGTATCATTATCGTATAACGCTTAACGCGATAAGCCAATCATAATGACAATCAGAATATTATTTGTAGATAATTATGTCGATGGGACATTTGTTTAAAAGTCAAACAAATTGTCAAAAAAGAAATATATAATTATTTAGTTAGACCCGGACCGCCTTATAGGAGAATCATATATATCATAAAATCTTTTTTTTTAACAATTCAAAAACTAGGAACACTAATAGAGTTATTTAGTTTAATTTAATAACAAAACAATTGAAACAGTTGTGAAGGTGAAGCTAATTATGGCCTTAAAAATATAAATTTCACACAGGAATACAAATTAAGAAATCTCCACGTTATGGTGCTGAAATACGTATGCATTACTGTATAACAAAAATATTCTCCACAATATTACGATTTTTCTCGTGTCTTCAATAATTAAAACTAGCGGAAGACGTCTTGCAAACACGTAATAACAAAAATCATCTACTTAATCTAAACCATTCTCGAATCCACATGAACACACGATATGATATTAAAATCGTATTAGGAAAAACGCACAGTGGTAATATGTAAAGATATCACATATATCCAGTGTAATAACTATGATGCAAGAGTTATGTAGGTACCGCATCGTAAAATTTATTTTTTAATGATTACAGCAGCCCTAACATCCTATAATTTGATACAATTCTAATAAAAAAAAGAATAAAAAATGTTTTAAAATAAATTCGCAGCTGTTCAATAGGACTCAAACGACGCTGGTAATCATACTTGAACCATTTACGCTTGTAGTTTATAAACGAACGCAAATATTCATGCCCCGATATTAACATTATATATATGTATATATTATATTATATATAACATCATTATATATAACAATTAGAAATACAGTCGCTCGAAGCCAATTAGTTCAATTAATACATTAAGACTGTACGTTGCCTAGATAGATTTAGGGTAATTTATTATCTAGTATTAAAATTGGCGGTATTATTTTTAATAGCACTGTCTCTTTTTATCATAGAACATCGATTATTTGACAGAAAGAAATGAACGATTATTTGGTAATAATAATCAAAAAAAAATCTATTATTTTGAATCTGATCGATTTACGTCCAAGATTTGACATTCAGAAGTTATAAAATCGTGTTATTACAGCCACTTGATGATCATTCATGACATCTTCTACAAGGAACACTGTTATTTAGTTTTTTAGACATTTAAAGTGTGTCAGGTAGAGACGGTTCACAAAAGGACAATTTCCAAATGATGGTATAAAAATTTACAACAACAAATGGCTAAATATTTATTGTCCACGAAATATGTAATGAACTAAACTATATATATATTAATTGTCCACCATTAACAATATCATATATATATATCGCAAATTCATCCAAATCATCATGAAACTATCATGTTACAGAAATCTTATAACAATTCATAGTTGCTATGTAAAAAACGATATATATAGTTAACATAACATAACATATACTGATTCAAGACTAATATTAAATATTAAAAATAATACTGCCGCAAAAACTACCGTGTAGAGGTGACAAGCGATTTATTCCTAATTAATTATGATCCCAGTTTAAAGACTGTGTTCATGCCTTATAGTACTTAATGAAATATACGCATAAAATTAAATACTGGTTCATAAAGCGGCTTATATAGAAGTTAATTTGTGATATTTCGTTACGATTATTTTTACATAATACAAGCTACCTTTGTGTAGCGCAAAGTACATTGAACCTTATTTAGATGGTATTAAAATTTAAAATGCAATGTGGGAAAACTATTTATGTAATTTCTTGCATTGTATTTGATTATTTATAAGTACACACTTAAGTAGATTTTTAGTAATGACTCAAAATACAGCTGCCTCTTTCATTCAGTATGCTATAGACAGTGATGTCTATGGTTTAGTTTTTACGTCCTTCATTGTATTTGAAGGCGTTATCTTAAGTTATTGTCTGTGATAGTAGAAATTTTCTATCTGTTTTTGTAAGGAATAAAAAAATAAAATTATGTATGGTATTTTATTCACTCCTTTTCATGGTTGTGTGCATTGTTAAATAAATAAGGTATTTACTTATCCCTTGTCCTTTCTGTCCCTATTTCTACGACCAGAAGAAATTTTTTATATAATTTATATCCGGATAGATACTTCCTTACATATTTGGTAAACAATCAGGTACGTTAGACAAATTAATATGAAATTAAATCATAATATGTTACATTAGAAAACCGCTGTGGTTTGTATAAATGTAACCAGCAGTTAATAGCAGTCTTGATAGGAGCACGACAAATGCATATATAAGTAGTTTTTCAACATACTTTTTTTGTTGGCTAATGACCTGATAGTCCATTTATTAGCCGCGGTGGCAATAACTCCAACGATCTCTCGTCGTATACGTTGTTTGCTCCCGATGTACAAAGCAGAAAAACCGTACGTTAGAAGCGTATAAATGTATTGTGTGTTTTTTTTAATCTTTATGTTTTGCCATGATGTAGACGATATTTTATTTAAAAAACAAGTGAACGAATATACCCCCTACCTCAACCTCTTTGAGTAATAGATGTATTTGCGTTTAAATCTGTACGGTTCCTGGGTCATCGGAGTGCTTTAAATAATAAAGGATTTTATTTTTACTCTATTAACTACTCGCGTACATAAATTGAATTTCAGCGTAATACTGTTAATTGCTATGTAACTGTATGTGTATGTGCCTACGTCTGGCTATTCTCTCGGGTCGTTACTTCCATGATTTAGTTGCAATGAAACGAATGAATGCAATGCTATTGAAGATAGTACCTGCGTCTGGTTTTACTCGGGGCGTAACTACTACTTTAGGTAATCGCCACGCATATAAAACTAAGAAAGTCTGAGTGAGCAAAATGTTCCAGCCTTGGCTCGTACAATATCCTAATAAATAATAATCTTCTATCTTGGTCTTAGATTCATTGTAAATCGTTGCTCGTTTCCTTATGTGTTGCCTTCAGGAATATATAGATATTGTCCAGATAGTGTCCAGTCGTGATTCTAGAATCATATTTGGCGTTGTATAAGTTTATTTAATGGGACGCGGGTATATAAGTCATTTTACTGATAAGTAAGCTTAATAGTTGGCCAAATTTGAGTTGATTCCAATATGAATCCTATTTCCTATTATTTTGAGTTTTGAGAGTTGACCGTAAATATGGTATGGCATATCTCATGTTATACAAAGTTATTTTTCTTCGTTAGGGGCTTTTCAAGTATAACATAAGCAGATTTTCTACAATTTCCCTAACAATTATAGAGTATGTGTAAAAAAGTAAATAATTACTATTGATGTAATCACCAAATAAGAAAATCAAAGAACCTTTAGTGCGTAATACTTGAACGACCCCTTATCTCCACAAAATCTCATAGAAATATGGAAATTAGTTCGTTTCCTGCAATTAAAGCACTAGTACCAAAGTGGTGTCTATGCATATGATAGTATTTATTCCATAGAAAATCACACGACCCGTGGTCAACAATGGACAGAGATAGCTTATTTATTTATTTATAACAGCACTCCTGCCCTAACAGGCGACCCCAGATTGACAAGAGCTTACAGACGATACAAAAAAAAGCAAACATACAAAATCAATTAGGAAAAACAAAATTACATAATTTAAAAAAAATTAAAAAATTAACTAACCACTATAGGCACTAACAAATAATAAAAGTTTTGACTTATGATGAACAAAGGTTATAATTAGGTAAATGTTCGGTTTTTTATACAACTACTGTTCACTATAGCTGAGTGGTTAACGCACATATTATAACGTACACATTTTGGGTTTGCCGGCAAGTAATTGTTTTTGTTTATTCGTTTGGATTATTGAAGGATGATATGCTATGCCATTAATAATAGTGGAGGCCCATGTATCTAATTCCTGTCCATCACGGACCTTAACAAAAAACGTTAGTACGTAGGGATTCCCGTAGTCCCCGCAATAGTATCACTTTTAAATATGACAGAGCATTACACAACTCAATGAATGATCGGTCTATTGTTTGTACCAAACACGGCTTGATTACTTGACGTTAAAGAACGGGTTTAATAATAATTCTTCACCGATACATACATCTATTTCATATATGTAGACAGCGATAATGTCCTAATTCTTGTTCGTTCATTCTTCCCATTCCTTTCTACTCTTAGCCGATAATGAATCTTGTATAAAATTGTAGGATATGTAAGATTAAATTGATATACAATTATTCAAAAAGTAAAGGTTTAACAAAATGCACACTAGCCATGAAAAGGATGAGTGAATAGTTGTTTGTTTTTGCACGACGATTTATTTTATCTTATTTCAGAGAGGATATACCCGCGAAGTTAAATAAATCGGACGATTGGGGCGAAACTTCGTTTGGTCGCGAAGTTATGAATGTAAGTTATTCACATAAAATTTCTTATTTATATTGGAGAATCGGTAAAGCAATGCGTTAACACCGTATATCGTCATAGTCATGGAATATCTGTCGATTATGATCACGCCTATACCTAGTGGTTATTTTCATTTAGAATCTGCTACAAAGAAAAATAGTAAATCAGTGGAGCTACAACCTCTTTAGGTCTGGACCTCTGATTTCTGAATCTGTTTCATGATCATTTTTAAATCTAATAGGCAACTAGGTGATCAGCCTCCTGTGCCTGACACACGCCGTCGACTTTTAGGCTCTAAGACTGGTCGGTTTCATCACGGTGTTTCCCTTCACCGTTCGAGCGAATGTTAAATGCGCACATAGAAAGAAAGTCCTTTGGTGCACAGCCGGGGATCGAACCTACGACCTCAGGGATGAGAGTCGCACGCTGAATCCAAACTCAAACTCAAACTCAAAATATCTTTATTCAAGTGGGTAACCAAGTACACTTTTGAATCGTCAAGTTAAATTAATCGTAAATTTACATTTACTACCAGTTCGCAAGTCAAGGGCGTAGAGCGGGTAAGAAGAACTGGCAAGAAACTTTCCGCCACTCTTTTAATCGCCAAGTATTGTCATACAAATTGTTTGAACTGGAGCAATTCAATCCCAAGGATTAGGATCATTTAAGTAGTCCTCAAATTTATAAAAAGCTTTGTTGATTAATTTTCGTTTAACGAGGGCTTTGAATTTATTTAGTGATAATTCTCTAATTTCGCTTGGGAGTTTGTTGTAAAAACGAATACAATTTCCATATAAGGAGTGGTTTATCTTTTGGAGCCTGGTTGGTCGTACACTCAAATTAGTTCTATTTCGCGTATTATACTGGTGAAAGTCACCATTTGTTTTAAAATCGTTTATATTTTTTTGGACATACAACAAGGCTTCAAGAATATATTGACCAGATAGTGTCATAATATTTAATTCCTTAAACTTATTCCGTACCGACTCCCTCGGAGAAACGGAGAAACACAACAAATAACCCGAACAGCCCGCTTCTGCAGCACAACTGACCAACTAGACCAACACTGCTCTATATAAACTATGTGTCATGAAAAACAGTTCTGTTTTATGTATACTATTAACCGTTTTCAGGTCGTTAAGAAAAACAATACAAGCTACAAAAAAGCTGTTCAAAGTGATAGCGAAGAAAGTGCCTGTGACAGTGAATTAGATGATTTGTTAGACGAAGCATTGAACGAGGGACCCACACCGCCCAAAGTTAATAAGGTGAATGAGGTAACGTCACATTAATATGTAAAATCGACTTTCTAGCGTTCAGCGATATTTATTTAGACATATGGTATTCCGGACTTTTGTTGATATATCTTCAAAATTGTAATACATTATCTTCCAATAGATTTCGCATCGTTTTTTTTTTGTTTTTCTTTTTCGCTTGGGTTAGGTTTAGGGTTTTTTTGCAATCAAAGTAATTCTAATACATAAGAAAAAGGTAGATAGTATAGTAGTAAAGTACAATTTATTTGAGTCTGTATTAGTATCTAGACTAGATATATAAATTAAAGTTAAATTATTAAGTATAACTTCAAAAATTCACGAATCATTCGCTTTCTTTATTTCCTATTTAGTTTTCGCTATTTACTTTATATATATCCTAATGGATATTTCTTCCCTATTTGAGTCCATTGTTGTTATGGACCGGCCGTATATTGCAGCCGGCGTGCCTCTCATCATCAAGTTTCGTGTACCAGGATCGAGCGCAGTTCAAGTCTCCTTTAAAGAACCAGACAGCAGCCACTCCAACCAGGCACGACAAGGGCAGCGAGCTCGTGCACAGCGTCAGCTTTTACAGGCGAATGCAAGCGGTAAATATATATTTTTTTTTGTTTCCCAGGAATTATCTTAGGTTAATAATAATAATAATAAAAGCCTTTATTCAGACAGAAAATTTTACTTAATTTTAAACTTAAACTATTATCACTAGTGAGTCGGTGACACCGACAACCCATATGTTTCCCCAACTTTGGCAAAGGCCGCCTCGATTTCTTTCCACTCTGCTCTGTTCTGAGCTTTCCTGGTCCAAATTTTCCCAGTTACGGATTTTATTTCGTCTTCCCACCTTCGAAACTGTCCGCCTCGTTTTCTTTTCTTATTTCTTGGGTACCAATATATGATCTCTTTGTTCCACTTTTCTATACCCCTTATTATATGACCAGCCCATTTCCATTTCAATCTTCGTATCCTCGTTGTGACGTCTTCAATCTTCGTGTGGTTTCTTATCTTAGGTTAGCGAGCGCCAACTAAGTTTAAATTAATTCTGCATCATTACTTCGTCTATATTTTTGTTTGCGCCTAGCATATATCGTTGACAATATAGCAATTTCCTCCTTTTTTGTCTCAATTGTGGGAACCAAGATATTTTCCATACAAACAACTACTTATACAGTTGGTAGGTAATTTTTTTTATGGTTATAGAATCTTTATTATTTTTACAACATTTTTTAGATGAAAGGGATTCGGAAGGAGAAAAAGTTTTGGGCAAAGAAAGTGTGTTATTTTGGGTTACTTATATGTAGGTTGTGATTGTGTATGATGTGGTGTAGTGGTGTTTGTTTGTTTTATAAAAGAATACAAAAAAAGGGTGCGTGTACGCGCGTAAGAAGTTATGCTTCTTTGGCATTATTAAAAATAGTTCTTGATTGCATGCAAATAATAAATTACAATTAAATAATCAAAGACTGGAAAAGGAGTCATTATAATCAATAAAGTTCAGTTTACATTTGAAAAAGTAAATAAATAAATATTTATTATTATTCTGTTACATTAAGTGTAACATAAATTCTATTATTATTCGAATGTTGTTTTTAAATTATATCCAATGCCGTAGCATCCGTGGGCAACTTCATTCTGTTAATTTTGTGTCACGGTGCGCACGCATCGTAAAATTTCACTCTCATCAATTTTTCATAAAAAAGTATAACTTAAAAAAGAACAATGAATGATACATAGAAGTAACAAATGAGACACAAATCTATAATTTTGTCAGTCATAAAAGGCGCTAAACTTCTATATAACGAAATAGACGCCATCACAGTTTGACTTTCGCCAAACATTTTTCTTTAATGTAACAGTTTTAAAATACTATTTATTTATTAAAATTTCTAGTCGAGCACACCATCGACACCAATGCGCGTTGTTCGTCACACGTCACCTGAGCGCGAGGAGGTTGGTGGGGCAACGTCTGAAGTGCCGAACGTCACTACTGTGCGTCAGCGCATCAAGGAGTTGCAGGGGGAGATATCGAAGCAGCAGACTGTTATATCACAGGTATTGTGCGGTTCCTGGTTCATCGGGGTGCTTTAAATAATAGAGGATTTTATGTTTACTCTATATTAACCACTCGCGTACAACAATACAATATAAGCGAAATACTATTTACTATGTTACGAATGAATACAATGTAACGGTTGAGAGAGTGCCTACGTCTGATATATCTCGGGGCGTAACTCCGACTTTAGGTAATCGCCACGCTTATAAAACTAAGAAAGCCTGAATGAGCAAAATGTACAGCCTTGGCTCGTACAGGTATATACCTGGCAAAGACTGTTTATATAAACAGTCTTTGTTCTAAGAGTAAAAATCCACACTTAGCTCACTCATTTCTGAATATCACCCTTAGCACACTGTTCATATACACTTTACTTTGTACTAAAAAGTCTTATGGGAAAGCAATTTTTCATAAAAAGCTTTCCCTAATCTAAATTAAAACATTTTGATAATATGTAATAATAATAATCTTTATTTATTTCTCACAAAAACTTAGCACATAAACAAGTGACAGTTATATATTTTTATAAATAAATAATTGTCTTACTTCTTCTTAGCAACGCTAGTAATAGTAATAAACGAATAAGTGAAATAACTGAGCTTAAATACGGTTAAAAATATTATTATTGATAAAGAATAGTTCAGCTTTTCTTCTTGATATAAATCGTGTATTGTTTTAATATAATAATTAAAAATTTCAGGCAAGTCAAGCATTAAATCTATGCGCCGCTACGATTGAATTCAGTGGTTCAACGGAACAAGCTGAAGGAGAGAGACTACTATTATTAGCAAGTGTGTATTGTGATATTATTAAGTAGTTTTGGTAGATTAATTAAAGAATCTTATTAAATGGTAAATAATACAATAATATAGTACCACAGTTTGTCTATCCCTTGCCTCTAGAATTTGCAGAACTCCGCTTAAATTCACCCAGCTTTGTATGAAATATAAACAAAAAAATCATTATTTTTATATTTCATTGTGTTAATAAAATATTATTATTTTGTTTAAAATTTCTTGGACTATATTTAATTTAAGAGACATGATCACATGAATCGAAAATATTCCAGCCCACCGCCGTCAAGCATGCCTCCATGAAATGCAGAGGTTGCAGGTGGAAGGCGCCGGACCTGCAGCCACAGCTGGGATGGCCTCACTGCACATTCAGAACATTCGTGTTCCACTTCGCAGGGATTACGTCAGGCAGCTGCATGCCGGTGAGTGTGATGATGGGCGAAGACTAAGATGCCAAATATAACATTACGGGCCCAATTGTATAGCTTTGGGAGCGTTCAAGTATTACGTAACGTATTTTGCAGGGGGGGGGGGTCCTTTTGTAAAACGTTACGGTGCGGGAAGGGGATTAAATTACGCGTTATTGTTAATACTGGCTTACACCACATAATAGTAACTAAAGAGTCACTTGGTGGTCACGAAACGTTTTACTATACTTGGGTACTGAAAAACGTTACGGCGAGTTTCATGGGGGGGGGGGGGTCAATAATCTCCAAAAATTGCGTTACGTAAAACTTGAACGCTCCTTTACTATGATTATTTAATTCACAATTCTATCTAGACATTGCATTGGACCTCAATTATGAGAATTTTAGTATGTATTTGGTTTGTGTAACTTCATTTATTAACAAAAATTTAACCAATATTTAAGGCTAATGATATTTTTAAATTGGTAGATGGCGCTGTAGGGCATCACGCAGTGTGTCTTCTCAAATGTCGAGACAGAGTTTTGGCAAGTAGTATGCAGCTGACTAAACCCAACGCTCCACTCAACTTCCCTGACGAAATAAGTATGGACGGATTGGCGAGTGATTTTAAGGTAATGCTGTCTCTGTTTATTCTATAGTCAATGATAGAGTGAACTAGTTCATTTTGTATACCTTTCGAATAATTGTTAACAGTTTTAATGATATGCTCATAAACCATTAATCTTAATTATGTATACTATTTAAAATAAAATATCAATTTAGTGTTTTTTTTCTACTTTCGTGTATAATTTATAATGTCTACAAACTATAACGTCTAAAGAAAAAGCTTTTACGAAAACAGTATTTGAACATTTCTCGTTTTTATCTATTGACTAGCTGACCCGGCTAACTTCGTTCCGCCTTAATAATAATATCGTTGTTACTTTAGTTAAACTTATTTTAGGATTCCATTAAGGTGATAACTTTTTTTGCAAATAGAGAAATGTTTTATTGCTTGCCATTGCAAAAGAAGGATGGCAGTTTTACACATTAGGCCTCTTCTCTCTATCGCCAATATTGCGATACTGCATGTTAAAGCACTTTCTGCTTTACAAAATTTTTTGATGAGGTAACACATGTTTTCGATCAAGATCAAAGCCTGGTTATGCATCTCCTAATTTACCTCAAGTTCGGAATTTCTTGAAGTGACACGAATTCGACGTAAAATGATGCGTAGTTTTGTCAACAATTAATGTCACCACATGCCGTGTGCATTCGTAAAATTAATTAATTTATTTATTGTTACTCGATAACTTATCCGATATTTTATTACTTATTCTGCTATTCGGAGTGGAGAAAAATCCATCAAAAAGGACATAACTAACATCGGTCCAGCCGATCTCGAGTTATAAGTGTTGTAACAAACACGACTTTCTTTTATATATATAGATTAAGGGAGCGTTCAAGTATTAAACCCCCCCCCCCCCATGTAACGCGCCGTAACGTTTTTCTGTACTCAAGTATAAAACGTTTCGTGACCACCTAGTGACTCTTTATACCTAAAAGTTACCATTATGTGGTGTAAAGTACTGGAAAGTCGAAAATAATATTAACAATAACGCGTAATTCAATCCGCGCCCCGTATCGTAACGTTTTATAAAATCAAAAACATTCGTTACGTAATACTTGAACGCTCCTTTATACAAATGAGTTAAATGTTAGTTCTTTTATAAAATAGTGTTAAGTTTATACTTTCTAAATGTAAATGTAGATTTGTTTTTGGATATAGAATATAAAATTGCATTCAAAAAAATTTTTTTTCAGGTTACGGTCGAAGTATATTTACTGCAAGCCTCAAAAGAACTTTTACCACATGATGTCAAATATCACATTTCAAATAAAAAAGTGAGTAATTTAATCATAAGCTTAACTAAAAAATTAGCATTTTTTATATTTGTCAATATACAAAGTATATTTTATCTTAAATCAGTCGATAGTTTTTGAGTATTCATGCATTCCTAGGTGAATTATGTTTTTATATATTTCAGTTAAATATTTAACTGACCAATGAAGACATGTATCTTTTTATTTATTTTATTTGGTTAATAATATGTTTTCTTCTTAAGTTCACCTTCTCAATTTTTTGTTCAGTTTGTTAGATTATGAAAATTATTCACTTATTAGTTTTTATATACGATGTTTAATGTTTTCAGGGCAATTCAAAACTCCTAACACCGAAGTCCAAAGTGTCAGAACTGAAAGCGCCCAGAGTACAAAGTCCGGCGGGACCCCACAGTGTGCGGACACCACAATTCCAGCTTCACGGATATTGTATATTCGCATTGCAGCAAGCTAATAGGAAGAGTTTTACGCTCAACAAGGTCAATTTATTGAAGTTATACTTCTTTAGGCGCGTTATGAAAAATGTATGAGAGTGAAATTTTACGATGCGCGCGCACCGTGACACAAAATAAACAGAATGAAGTTAATTACACATAATTTAAAAAAAAACATTCGAATAATAATAGAATTTATGTAACACTTAATGTAAGAGAATAATAATAAATATTTATTAATTTAATTTTTCAAATGTAAACTGAACTTTATTGACTTTAATGACTCCTTTTCCAGTCTTTGATTATTTAATTGTAATTAATTATTTGCATGCAATCAAAAACTATTTTTAAAAATGCCAAAGAAGTATAACTTCTTACGAGCGTACATAAGTACACGCACCCTTTTTTTTAATATTTCAGTAAAATTTCTCTAAATAAAAACGTGATTTTAAACTAACAGAACTAGCGCTTTTCAGCCGTCAGCGAGAGACTGCTAAGTTTAGATATTGTTTTTTTTTTTTATTTTAATTAGAGTCTAAATGTTGTCATTTAACTTCATCTTTTGTCGCGAATTAAAATAAAATTATAACAGGTGTGAGCTGGTATTATAATCAAATTTGTATGAGAATATTCACATGAATAACTTACAAATATAATGTTTATAGGTTCCAAGCGGTAGTCCGCTAGAAGGCAACATACATGTAGACATACGGGCGCGCGTACGCGTTTCGGCCCCGCCCCCTCATGCGGCCTTTCTGACCGCCTTTGATGACGTCAGTGGTCTAGGGGCGTGGCACAGACGCTGGTTCCGTTTGCAACCACCGATGCTCTCCTACTGGAAATACCCTGATGATGTTCAGAAGAAAGTAAGTGGATAGGACGAGAATTCATTGATATGATAATAAGATTTTTTTTGTACAACCATTTTAGGTCTAGGCCTCATGTTTCATGATCGTTTGTCAAACTAATAGACAAATATATATATAGTAAGGAGATCAGCCGCCTGTGCCTGACGCACGCCGTTGATTCTGTGGGACTAAGCTAAGCCGCCTTCACCGTTCGGAAGGAAAACATCGTGAGAAAACCGGCTTGGCTTAGTTAAATGCGCACATAGAAAGTCGATTGGTGCACAGCCGGGGATCGAACCTACGACCTCAGGGATGCTCTGCTGCTCATTATGAATAACTTGCCCCTTTCATTCCAGATGCCCATCGGTGATATAGACCTCACAACGGTCACCTCAGACCGGGTCACAAGAGCCCCCAGGGACCTCTGCGCCAGACCTAACACTATCCTGCTGGAGACATCGGTGCCTGCCGGTCTCATAGTCCCAGATTCGGGCTCCCTCGTGTACTTTAAGGGATCGGATGGGGTTGTGAGGAGGAGACATCTATTGGCCGCGGACACACCGAAAGATAGAGATTTGTGGTTGGAGATGCTGAATAGTGCGTTGGAGTATGTGAGGTGCTGCATCGAAGAAGACGAGTAATTCATGTTTTATAGTTAAGTGGCTTGACAGAAATGTCAGCTAAGGAGGAGCTGTTTAAGTAATACGTAAGCAGATTTACACAGCTTTAAAAAAAAGTACATAAACGTGTTCATTTTTTGTAGGAATCCTCGAAAATGCATTTCGTTTTCAAGCTAAGATATTGTGTGGGTAATATGTGTAAAAAAGTAAATAATTACTGTTGACAAAAAAGAACATTAAAGGGGAAACCCCCCCCCCCCATATTGCTTACGTAATACTTGACAACTTATTCCAAATAAATTTGTCGATATAACCGAAATTATTTAACAAGGTTTTTTAATGTAAGCAATTTTAGAGGGTTTTATGACATTCAAATTGTTCCAATTTGATATTTGGAAGCTAATTTGTATTAATTTACGTTACCAAACTTTTACGGTTTTATAATAAAAGACGAAAATAGGTTAAAATTCAGTTATTTCGTTTTTGGTAAATTTTACAACTTTAGTACTAATTAGGAAGTTTAAGGGATTTGCTATAAATACGATAATGCAATGTAGGATATTTATAATGTTTGAAAACTAGAATAAAAAAGCCTCATATTAAAATATCGAAGTATTCGTGGAATTCATATTTGCTCTTCTCTTTTTTCTAAATTTGGTATCTTTACGTCATAATTATGACGTTCAACATTAAATTGGATTCGACGTTATACTCTGATTTTTAATTCCATAGAATTCTGACATTTCATAAATGTTGCTACTAAAAAAGTTCTCCACCGAAAAAGGGACAAATTTGACCCATTTTAGGGCAATAAAATAAAATGCTACGTATTTTTTATATTTTACCTACAAAAAGGTAAATCTTAATATTTAATTACTACCTGTGACCTAATACAAAAATAGCAAATATTTCAATATCACGAAATTTATTTACTTTATTTTACTCTTTACCTGGCATCACTACCTACTAATTCCAGGTATAGTAAACCTTTTAAAAAAAAATGTTATCTTTACTTGTGCGTTTTTTACTGTTTGTGATGAAAAGAGACGTAATGATAAATTGCCCTTAAACCACTTTTATGTGGAGCACCGCACTTAACAAAATGGATACATTCACTAACAAATAAAATGTTTGTATAGAGTCAGATATTGACTGGTATTGAAATTGAAAAATGTGCCGGGCAAAAAGGTTTTTCATATCTGACATGTCAAAAAATGAAGCGATCAGAATTATACGGAATTAAAAATCAGATTATAGATAAAGCTAAGATCTTTTGGATAAACTAATGTTTAATTCTAAATCATCTAATTTGTATTAATGATTTAATTTATATTTAATAACAGGTATGTATTTCTTTGAACTTTCAATGTGTCATTATTTTATTTATTTTAAGTCATGTAAGAACGCAATGCAAAACTAGAATGAATTATTTCTATAAATTAATTAGTTTTGTGTATAATTTAGAATTGTGGTAGAAATAAACTCGGTATTATGCTATTTTTCTTATATGTATTATTTTTCAACAATTTTATGTAACATATCCATAATTCTTCATTAATTCTTTCGTTTTATATACAATATTGCCAAATAAAAAAACATACTTGGAACTTATTTTTGAGCTTCCGTTTAGTTCCAAATACGCCCACGGAGCGCTACTCAAGTATTCAATATAAAATAGTGTTTATTATTTTTTACAATGATTTAATTGTACAAAAGACATTGTTCTTATTCAATAGTTTATAAAAATTATTACAAACAATTGCTTTATAGTTGAATTAGTTTGTGTTTTAAATGAAACATATAATTTACCTATGTATCGGTTTTAATTATGATTATGCAATACCTGTACATAAAATCAATTAACAATAAAAGTGTAGTATTATTATTTTTTTTATTTAAATAAAACCATTGTTTATTAGTAATTATTTAATTATACACACTACGATATTTCTAGTATAATTGATATATTTATTCATACATTGATTAAATAGTCAATCTACACAGATTAAATGTCATTTTAGTAATCCCAGTTTTACAGGCATTAAATACTTTTCGATACGTACTATCATCTGTGAACCAGATTGAACCATGTCACAGATACACATAGTACCCTTGTATTGACATTAAAAAATTATAATCTATATATATAAAAATGAAACCCGTTTTCCGTTGTCACGACATTACATGAAAACGGCTTGACCGATTTGTCTGAATCTTTTTTTATAATATTCCTTGAAGTACGATGATGGTTCTTACGGAGAGAAAAATTAAAAAAAATGAGTGAAAAAGTCTAAAAACAACACTTTTCTATATTCCCATACAAAATATTCGTAATAATACTTGAAAGTCAGTTTGAACTTTAATACCATATCATAAAGTTCAAGTGTTAGTGGAGGGGTTCCGGGAAGGTAAGTTTTTATTTTTTGACATAATGTATTAGTTGTCTTATCAACTTTATTTTTTTTATCTTACTAGCTAGACCGGTGTCCCGAATAGCAGAATAAGTATTTAAAAAAAATAAAAAATCGACTGTTAGGCGGTACGATGTTCGCCAGGTCAGCTAGTAAAGCAATAAATTAAAAGTAAATTCAATATAAACCTCGAGGCTTTTGACAGCGTTGTCATTTATAGTACTGTACAAATAAATAGCTAATTTATGTACAGCATCATATAGGAAAATAGCTCGTTTTAATGATTCCGAATAAAAAAAAGAAATCGGAAGTTACGTATTCTATCTCGACGGATAAAATTTTTCTGACACGATTTTCCATTCTTTAATTTTATTGTACTGTTTTTCGTTTTTATATATATGTACATGTACGGTTAGGCTTTATATGTAAAATAGCTTGCACTTAAAAAAAATTACAATTTTGTTCTATATTTATTTCAGTTGGAATATCGGTTTTTTTGAAAGTTTTTAGTTGTCGTATTTAAACTATTTATCGTCATCGTAGGAAACAGCAAAGTCATCTTCTTCAGTCATCTTCCGATGTTTACCAAACTTCTTCGATGACATAAATTGTCTTAGATCGTGCTGAAATAATTATAAAATAAACACAATTACAAGATTATTAGCAAAGAAATTATTGAAGTGAAACTTCTGTATCGGGGTTGGAAAAAATTTAGTGTAACATTTTTTCGTTACGCGTCACATTTTTCGGTTACGCGCCATGTTGCTTTTTGAAGTCAAACTTCTTTATCGGTGTTGGAATGAAAGTTGTTTATCGGGAGAAATTTTGTAGCAAATCGTCACGTTTTAATCGTTGTTTTTTGTTTTCGTTAAGTTGCATATAGTAGATCATTTATCGATAAATAAAGGTCATAAAGAAGTTTCACTTCATACGTGTGTACACTTAGTACACGCACACATTTTTATTTTTATTTATTTATATACATCACGCATCCCAAAGTGGTAGGAAGAGACCACTCCACTTACTACGGTCCTGATATACCTCTCGCTTCATCCACTTTCCTGACATTCACTATGGGTACATTTAACTTATCCCTTCTCTAGTTCCTCCTTGATTTGGTCCAGGTACGACAAAGCTTACCCAACACGACTTAACCATCCACAGTCGCCTTGTATTTGCTACTTGTTAACTACAATTCATCCGTTCTACATGGGCAAACCACCTAAGCATTCCATTTCGTACCCTTCTCTTTTTATATATAAATTGTTATGAAAATATATTGTTACGAGCTAGGGGATCGGATAGAAACGCCGTAGATCTCTTCAAGGGTTTATTTTCAATTAAATCTACGAGGAATTTGTTACACTAAAAACTGGAAATTACGCACTAAAATTCACTGAATACACACACAAAATACTGTCACTAATTACACGCACTTCACACAATACTTGTATTCACTTGTCTTCACTATATTCGCACTTTGTCACTCCGATGTTTATCGCTTGGTATCGCATTCAAAACTGAACTAACTGATCGCGTTTCGGCTCGCTTATATATCCCTGGGAATAGTCTTGCAAGTTCGAGAACTCTCTAGGCGGGAGCGCTATTGAGTAGCGATCGCACAATTCTAGAACGTGCGTGCTATCTCTCTCGCACATTGCTCCATCCTTGTCTTACGGTGTTCTAGAGTGCTCGGTCTAGCTTCGAGAAGGTTCCGATCTTCCGTCTCTCTCTCGCATCATTCCGTCCTTGTCCCACACCTAGAAAATTCGTTCTAGACTATTCCTCCATCATAGGGGTATAACCAGGCCTGAAAACGCCTGAAAACGGGTTTCCTGAAAAGTGTATCACTCGACTGCACTTGTTCTGAAACGGCCTGAAAAAATGTTTCAGGCTCCTGAAAACTACGGTTACATTATGAGAATTACGAATTTCTAATATGTGATTGACCCTCTCCTGAAACGGTCAGAAATCACTTTTCAGCCTGCTGAAAACTTCTCTAACTAGTGGAAAAATCTAAAAACATTGCAGTCGACCCGTCTTCGTAACACTACCCCCTCCTTAGACATGCTCGTCCCGAGCATCATCACTTTCTTTCATCGTTATCCTTTCCAATGGAGACCGAGTCTGCGAATCCTTAATAGCTGCACAAGCTTTACATTTCTTGATCCAGTCTTCAACATCTTCACGATAGTGTATCCAATAAAATATTTCTTTAATCTTCATAAGAGTCCTCTTTACTCCTAAATGTCCACTAGACAAGTCAGTATGAAACATTTCCAATATGTCGCAAACCTTTGATCTTGGCACAACTAACTGCAAATGATCGCCTTGAGCATTTTTCAGTTTGCGACATAACACTCCATTATGTAGAACTAAAGTATCCCATTGAGCCCAGTAACTCTTAGTAATGGTACTTGAAGATGCGACTTTACTCCATTGCGGCTTGACAGCTGAAGATTTCATCCAATCCAAAATTGGTTTAATGTCACAATCTTCTTGCTGTGCTATCTGCATTAATTTTCCACCCCAATCTGAACGAATGGTGTCTGTTCTAAAAGTTCTCACATGGCCAATCTCCCTTCTGTCCTTTTTGTTGACCTTTTCACATAGCCGTTGAGACACACCTGAACTTCTTGTAACCTCTCTTTCATGGGCAGATAACATGTCCGAAAATTTCCTTAATTGTTCCTCTGCCTTTGATAGTTGTCTTGACAAGGCTTCCTCATAGGTCTCAGTAACTTTCCACTCTTGTTGATTACTGGCCTGTCCGTCCACATTGATAACTCTACAGACGTCAAAACCACTATTTGAAGAGTTACCTTTTAAGCAGACTTCCTGTTCTCCACACTTGAATATTCCTTTTTCCAGATCTATTTTACAATTGTACAGCTTCATAAAGTCTAGCCCGATTATGCAGTCATCTACTATGTCGGCAAGAACAACCTTGTGCCTGTAAAATCTTCCACCAATATTGAAGTTTGCGATACCTTCTCCCCGATCGGTTATACGCTGACCTGTAGCTGTAACAAGCTGTACATTTCCTCGAGAAGGGCTTCCATAAAATGACTTCAGAAGTTGGTATCTGATTACGGTTCGTGAAGCTCCGGTGTCTAGTGTTAAGTCACACTTAGTTCCATTGACTTCACCGTCGATGACTAATGTATTCCCACGTTTAACCTTCACATCACCTCGGAAGTCTTTCTTAGGGCACGAAAACCTCATGTGCCCTACTTCCCCACAGATGTAACAGGTTGGCCCACGTTGAACATTAGCTTTTTCTGTGATAGCCCTAATACGGTAAGGTCGAGAATCTTTTTGAATCGCCTCCACCTCCAACGCATGGGCTAGAGCATCCTTCAGGTTCTTGTGGTGACCAAGGTTTACACTCAACCTGACTTCACGATCTCTTATTCCATCAATGAAGGTTTGCACTAATATCTTGTCTGCTACGTCTGGTAAGGATGCGTAGGCTTTCCTTACCAGCTTCTCTATTTCCAGACCCCATTCTTGCAAGCTCTCACTCGGTCGCTGCGCTCTCTCCCGTAATTGAGCCCTATAGACTGGCTCCAAATGTGAGTCCCCATAACGTGACTCCAGAGCATCCAGCAGGCGCGTCAGTGTCACTTTACCTGTCATGACTTCTATCACATCCAGGGCTTCGCCTCGCAGTCCCAACATAAGGGCAGCCACAGCCTGATCATTTTTCCAACCGTTTATCTTGCACAGAGCCTCAAACTGTACCTTGTAGGCGCCCCAAGACGAAGAACCATCAAAGGTAGGTGCCTCCACAGCTCCAGATGTTTCCACAAATCCAGACATCTTAAGGCGTTGAATCTCGTTTTCTAACTCAAGCAAGCGTTTCTCCTGTTTAGATAACGTACTTGCCAGGTTTTCAAACTTAGATGTTAAAATCTCAGTTTTCTTTGTCTGCATCCCCGCATCTGCTGCAGACTCTGCTACAAACTCCTCACGATTCTCCCTTAGAGTAATTGGCATTTTTCTATCCCACTTCTGACACCAAAATGTTACGAGCTAGGGGATCGGATAGAAACGCCGTAGATCTCTTCAAGGGTTTATTTTCAATTAAATCTACGAGGAATTTGTTACACTAAAAACTGGAAATTACGCACTAAAATTCACTGAATACACACACAAAATACTGTCACTAATTACACGCACTTCACACAATACTTGTATTCACTTGTCTTCACTATATTCGCACTTTGTCACTCCGATGTTTATCGCTTGGTATCGCATTCAAAACTGAACTAACTGATCGCGTTTCGGCTCGCTTATATATCCCTGGGAATAGTCTTGCAAGTTCGAGAACTCTCTAGGCGGGAGCGCTATTGAGTAGCGATCGCACAATTCTAGAACGTGCGTGCTATCTCTCTCGCACATTGCTCCATCCTTGTCTTACGGTGTTCTAGAGTGCTCGGTCTAGCTTCGAGAAGGTTCCGATCTTCTGTCTCTCTCTCGCATCATTCCGTCCTTGTCCCACACCTAGAAAATTCGTTCTAGACTATTCCTCCATCATAGGGGTATAACCAGGCCTGAAAACGCCTGAAAACGGGTTTCCTGAAAAGTGTATCACTCGACTGCACTTGTTCTGAAACGGCCTGAAAAAATGTTTCAGGCTCCTGAAAACTACGGTTACATTATGAGAATTACGAATTTCTAATATGTGATTGACCCTCTCCTGAAACGGTCAGAAATCACTTTTCAGCCTGCTGAAAACTTCTCTAACTAGTGGAAAAATCTAAAAACATTGCAGTCGACCCGTCTTCGTAACAATATGATAAAAGACCCTGCTTTATTTGCTCTTGTTAAACCATTTATTTACTGACCAGATAGCGAATTTTAAACTTCCAAAAAATAAATGACCCTTTCTAGATTACAACAAAAGCTAAAAGTGTATTTTATTTCATGCCGATAAAATATAATATCCGAGCATTTTAGAAACAATATATTTTTATCCTCTCCTATGAACTCAATTATTGAAGTTATACTTCTTTAGGCGCGTTATGAAAAATTAATGAGAGTGAAATTTTACGATGCGCGCGCACCGTGACCCAAAATTAACAGAATGAAGTTGCCCGCGGAAGATGCTACGGCATTGGACATAATTTAATAACAACATTCGAATAATAATAGAATTTATGTTACACTTAATGTAGGAGAATAATTATAATATATATATACTTAAATATTATTTGATTTTTCAAATGTAAACTGAACTTTATTGACTATAATGAATCCTTTTTCAGTCTTTGATTATTTAATTGTAATTAATTATTTGCATGCAACAAAAAACTATTTTTAATAATGCCAAAGAAGTATAACTTCTTACGCGCGTACATAAGCACACGCACCCTTTTTTATTATATATATCGAGTATTAGTTTTTCGATTCCTTAAAAAATATTATACAAGTCTTCATTCATGTGTAAACCTAATTGTAGCGTTATAGAAACGGAAACATTTAATATGTATTTCTTTGTTTTTTCTTTATAACTTTACATTGTGTTGAATGAATAAATGAATTTGAATCTCAATGTTACTTACAATGAACCGTTTGCACAATTTTGTGAACTGCCCACAATCAACGTGTGTGTCTGACCGCTTGCCGCCAACCCAGTCTCGACTGAACGTCACCTGTGATGTCACCACCATCACCAATGTGAATAACATCACCAACGTAAGGATTCTGGAACATAATTATTACAAACAGCAATTTTTATTTTATAACCCCATGAAGTCCCGTAGACACAATTGTATGGGTATTTTTTTAAATTTATAAACATGTTGGTTTAACTAGTACAAACACTTGATAATGAACCAAAATCGTAGTGGTATTACGAAGTAATGTGGTTTGTTTACTCTTTATTCTTTTGTTTTCGTCACTTTTCTTACTAGAATGGTCGCTGCAGTAATATTGTATTATTATTGCACTCCGAAAAACGGGAACCAAGAGGCATCGTGTAAACGTGAGGGTTATATTATTATGAGTCATATAATATGTTTATATATCACTAGCTGATCCGGCAAACGCTGTTTTGCCATGTCATTATATCATTTATGGTTATTGTGCCTCACTCGACATAGATAGGTATAGTGTGTCGCGGACTTTTTTGTAGATATTTATAAGATCTACAATTACTTAGAACATTTTATGGTTCTATCTTTAATAGTTTAGGCAGGGTACGCAAAATAAGTAACTTTTTTACGGAACCCTATTTTTGTTCAAAATTAAATATAGCCTATATTACTCGTGGATAATGTAGCTTTCGAATGGTGAAAGAATTTTTAAAATCGGTCCAGTAGTATATGAGCCTATTCATTACAATCAAACAAACAAAGTTTTCCTCTTTATAATACATATTAGTGTAGATGTTGAGCATGGTAATGTATGCTTCTAACAAACATATTGGAAAAAAATGGCGATAGTTTCTTGCCAGGTCTCCTGGTCCGCTCTACGCTCTAAAAATATTTTAATTTGGTTTCAAATATTTGAAAATCAAAACCTACTAATTCAAGTATATATACACAAAACTAAACCAAAGATTTTTGATTTAATAAATAATAAATTTGTAAATAATTAGATTAAATTACCTACTTTCACTGAAAATAAATAACATTTTTAAAACTTGATTTGATTTATAAAAAAATTAATAAATCGGTGGCGCTCTAACCTTTTTAGGTTGCCTCAGATTTCATAATTAATTATAATCCAATAGGCAAGTAAGTGATCTGCAGCCTTCTGTGCCTGACGCACACAATCGATTTTTTGGGTCTAAGGCAAGCCTCACGAAGTTATCGTGCCCCGTTCGAGCGAATGATCTGAGCCGAGGCGGGGATCGAACCTACGACCTTAGGGATGACAGTCCTCGCTGAAGCTAGGCCAACACTGATCATTTCTGCTGCTTAACACTGCTGATTCTATTGATACTACACCTATTTTTATTCAATTGTCCTGATTAAGAACATACCTTAAGAAGGCCTAACGTTGTCGTTATGTTAAAATTTGTCACTACTATAAATAAAAATATACATTAAAATAAATCAAAATATTTTTTGCAGTCTATGTCTCTGTCATTTAAGAAGCGATTAGTTTATTACTAGTAGCGCCAATTTTAAACTTGTCTTACAACGTACCAGACCTCAAATATAGTCGTATTGTAATTACTATTCTAAATTATAAAAACAATTGTACCTATACAATAAAATTAAAAATAGAGAGAGAAACTGGAAATATATAGGTATAAAAGAAGACTTGTATTGACCCACCATCAGCTAAAAAATAGTTATCATGACGTAAATTGCAAGACAGAAATACCATATACTTTATTGATTGCATTTCAACAGTTCCAGGGCCTGAACGCAACAGATTTATGATCTGAACTACACAAATGAAACCATATTTTTCACGGACTTCATAAAACACGAAATAGAAGGTTTACAATTAATATTTTTTATTATTATTATAAAGCAAAGCCGATCCATGACTGATCTGTACTTGTAAAAGTGTGACAAATGATTTATACTTACAAAAGTTTGTCTAAAATAATCTTAACCCTTCTATTCTACTAAATTATTTTAATTTTCTTGGTTATAATATAATACAAATAAGAAATATTGTTGAAGACTTTAGTGGAAGTATTTTGGTATCGGTTGTATTTTCTTTAAAAAAAATCATGTATATTTTGTTATAAGAACTGATTTGTTATGCTTCAGACATAAACTAATATTAAAACCAATCTTTAGTTTAAAAGTTAATTTAAATATATCACGCATTTTAGAGACAATAAAAAACTCTGAATTTATCACATATTAGTCACTCGCTGTTCACGACTAGATATATTTAATAATTCAGTGCTATATTTAAATAATCCATCAAGTAAATAATATAGTAAATTAATAACAATAAGTTAATAACAGTACCTGTACGTAACAGTTTTCATTGTAATCACTTGTATTTTTCGTATTAAACTGTTTTGAATAAATGTCCTTTCCCCTTTTATATCCTTCTAAGAACGTACTGCGCATCTTACAGGACAATGAGAATATTTATAGTGTGAAACGGATCTTAACCGATTTTCAAAAGGAGGTTTTAAACAGCGAAAATTGTCTTTTTATGTAACGATATCGAAACATTTTAGTATTTAACAAGTACATATTAGGGCCTTTATGATAATTATGCATTTATTAGATCAATTTACACATAAATGTTTGAAGGATACTCCTGGAAATATACTTACCAACATCGTTGTCCATGGGCGGGGGTAGCTACCTTTTAGGGCTGTTTCGTAGACTCGTTTGCCATATAAATACCAAAGTCCGCTCCAATTGCATCCAGCGGCAATTTATCCCGTTTCTAACTAATATTTTTATAATACCAGTTCTAACTTTCTTTGTCCACACTTGGTATGGTATGGTTTGTGGACTCGTTTTCCGCACTTAGACGCTCACTAGGTCCGTTGTACGTGAGCCCTGGCTAACTAAGCCAGCCTAACTCCTTCCAGAAGCACAGAAGCTTCCTGGGCACTTCGCAGGCTTCTCGGAGCGACCTCACTGTTCCGAGGATTTCTGTACGTTGTTTAGCCACAGCCTCGCACTCCAGGACTACGTGGGTGACTGTTTCCTCTGCGTTGAAACAGCCTCTGCACATGGGGCTGTCTGTCGCGCCTAGGACATAAAGGTGTTTATTAAGGAGGCAATGGCCCGTGATTGTCCCTATCATTATTTTGAGGTTATTTCTGGTTAGATTTAAAAGTTGTTTAGTCATTCTTGTGTTAGTCGCTGGCAGAACCAGTTTGGATTGCCTGCAGTCCACACTTGATGACCAACGTTGGTGCTGGAGTTCCTCAGATCTCTGGCGAATCCATGTTCGCACTTGCGAGAAGGGCAAGGGTAGGAGCGGATACGGGCCTGCCGGCAACATTTCCGAGCCTCTCCTCGCAAGCTCATCGGCTGCGTCATTGCCGAGAGATCCGCTGTGTCCCTTAATCCACTGTAGGGTGACCCTGTTCGTCAGGGCTAATGCCTCCAGTGCATTGTGGCACTCCAGCACCAGTTTGCTGTTTGTCGTGTTACCCCCTAACGCCATCAGCACAGACGCGCTGTCGGATACGAGCTTAATACAAAAGTTATTAACTCCCAACCGCTTTACGCCTCTGGCTGCTTCGGTTAGGGCAACACACTCGCATTGAAAAATCGAACTGTGTATGCCTAGGGGTAGGTATGTTTTGATGTTGAGATCTTGAGAGAATATGCCAGCACCGGAGCCGCTCCCTGTCTTTGAGCCATCAGTGTATATACGTAGCTCGTTCGCGGTCGATCGATCACATTCCTCTTCTCTCAGTTGTACATGGTATTTCTTGTTTAGCATGTGTTGATTAACAATCCTATCGCATGGCGCAGCTATTAGCGGTTGGTATTCTATTGCCCTGTTTAGGATCGCTGTGTGTGTGCTGTAATGGTTTTTACCCCATAAATCCAGTACCATAAGCCTGATGGCCGCCAATGCTGCCTCCTGCTGTATGTGTATGTCAAGGGGTGCAACTTGGAGGGCTAGCTCCAATGCTGAAGTTGGCGTTGTTTTCATGCAACCACTGGCAGCGGACAAGGCAAGCCTTTGGAAGCGCCCAAGTTTAGTTATTACTGTTTGGAGTTCTGTCCTCGGCCACCAGACTAGGGCTCCATAAGCCAGCATTGGCCTGATTACGGCAGTGTAGAGCCATAGCGTAATCTTAGGCGATAAGCCCCATTTGACGCCTAGCATCTTTTTACATTGATAAAAGGCAATCGTGGCCTTGTTTAGTTTATGTTCAAGGTGTTTGTTCCAAAGCAGTTTGCTGTCTAGAATCACACCTAGGTACTTGACGTTTTCTTTTAGCTTTAGTTCTGAGTTGAAGAGTTTTGGTAGCCTGTAAGAGCCTAGAACCCTTCGGTTTGTGAACAAGACTAGTTCCGTTTTTGACGGGTTGACAGATAGCTCGTGCTGATTGCACCATCTCTCAATTACTCTGAAAGCCTTCCTCATACGATCACATAAGGTGCTTTCAAAGTTCCCCGATGTTAGGATAGCTATATCATCCGCATACCCTACTGTGTAGAGATTGATAGCGTTTAGTTCTGTGATGAGCTCATTTACCACTAGGTTCCACAAAAGTGGTGAAAGGACACCGCCTTGTGGGCAACCCCTGCTGACAACACCACGCGTGGTGGTGTTCACGGTGAACTGTATGGCCCGATGTTTCAGCATGTTATTTATCCACTCTGTAAGGGTCGATGGTACTCCACAAGTGACAAGTGCATTGGTGATGCTCGTGAAGTTCGTTTTGTCAAATGCACCTTCAATGTCAATGAATGCGCCGAGGGTTGACTGCTTTATTTTCAGTGAGTTGCCAATGCGGGATACTACGTTATGGAGTGATGATTCTGTTGATTTGCCTGAGCTGTAGGCATGCTGATTAGGATGGAGGAATTTAGCCAATGTTACCCGACTGCGTATCTCCAGGTCTCCCAGTCTCTCCAGTGTTTTGAGGAGAAATGATGTGAGACTGATGGGTCTGAAGGACTTTGCTTGGGTATAGTCCTCTCTTCCTGGTTTAGGTATAAAAATGATTTTTACTTCTCTCCATTTCAGAGGTATATAGCGGTGAGCTATGCAGGCTCGGAATAATGGCACCAGATAGTCCACTATAAGGCTCCCACCCCATCTTAGTAGGCCTGGGAATATCCCGTCCAAGCCCGCAGCTTTGAATGGAAGAAAAGAGTTGATCGCCCATGTTACCTTTTCTCTTGTGACTATTTTGTCAGCTACCTGCCAGTCGGAGTTGACGGTTGCTCTTTCCGCGTATTTCTGCCATGTCTGCTCATTGGCAATTGTACAGCCAGGAAAGTGAGTCGCCAGCAGTAGCTCACATGTTTCTTCGTCAGTTTTTGTATATTTGTTGTCAGGTTTTTTTAGGCAGCCGACCGAGTGATAGGTTTCCCTAGAGAGGCATGATTTCACTCTGTTTGCCTGGTTGTTGTTTTCAATACTAGTGCAGAAGTGTCTCCAGCACTCTTGCTTTCTAGTGCGAAGAAGTTTCTTGAACCGCCGTCTAGCGACTGTATACTTGTCCCAATCCCTAGGCATCATTGTGTTGCCCGCTCTATTGAACAGTTTTCTGACCTTCCGGCGGTGTCTCTCCAGTTCGGGGCACCACCAGTTCTGTTTGCCCCCCCATCTTGGCATGGTGAGGGGGCATGACTGCTCATAGCTTGTCAGAAGTAGGGACGTTAGGTTATTTGCATGTTTGTCGATGTCTTGTGCATCAATTATTGTTGGTAATGTTAGTTTAGCTATCTCGGAGCTGACTAGTTTGTGAAATTTTCCTGAATCAGTTCTCCGAGGTATTCTTCTAGGTTGTGGTTTAGGTAGGTCCCCTTTGATTGCAAAGCGGATCCACCTGTGATCCGAGCATGATAATTCACCAGACACATGCCAGTCATGTATCTGGTCTGACAGGCCTGGCGTTATCAATGTTAAGTCAATTATGGTTTTTGAACGTGCGTTGATAAATGTTGGTTCTGAGCCGCTGTTTGCTAGGATAAGATTATTACTAAGTATGAAATTAAGCATATTCTCACCTCGAGCGTTGGTATTAGCATTACCCCATAGCTTGTGATGTGCATTGGAGTCTGCTGCTATGATGAGCTCCAGTTGCTCCCTCTCGCAGTAGTCGGCTAGAAGACCGAGTTCCGGAGTGGGCACGTCCTCGTCGCCAGGTAGGTAGGCTGACGCCAGGACGATGTCTGGAAGCTCGTTCCTGGGTAACCTAACAACTGTGAGGTCCCTTGAACATAGTTCGTTTATTAGTAATGCTGGTACATGTTTGGGTATTAGTATGCAGGTTCTTGGGTTACTTACGCGGGTGTCCAGTAAGGTTTTACCACCGGTGTTACCCAGGCCGCATATCTTGCCATTCCGGATCCACGGCTCCTGGATCGCGGCGATGGTCTTGGGGTTGTTCTCCAGCAGTCTGCGCAGGGAAGCCGACGCTGTTTGACTATGCTGGAGGTTGGCTTGAATAAGGTCAGTTCGGCGAAGGGGAGGAGCGCAGACAGCTGTCGCTGAGATCACTCCCCCCGGTCTCCTGAAATAACTCCTCATCCGATGTTAATTGTGCCGTCTCCATGGGAACGTGAGTCTTGGTCACTCGGCCACCCGCAGCCTTCTCCGTCAGTGACGTGGAAGGCGTTGGCCTCGGTGTCACCGTCCCCGATGTGCTGGCAATGGCTTGAGGCGGGGCGTCAGCCACCTGCGAGGGTTCATCCCTATCCAGTATGCGGATATAAATGTTCCCCAGCAGATAGTAAACACGCCTGTCTTGTTTCTTAATCGTTACGATCTCGGACTCTGGCACACGGAAGAAGAGAGAGACGCCTGTCGGGTCCTTCGTTCTCCTCTCGTGCGTCAGGGTCCACGATCTGATGTTGTAGTGGCGGTTCTGCCTCAAAATCAGTCTCATCAGGTTCTCCGTGCTGTCAGAATAATCTGGAACGTGTAGTAGGCATGGAACCTTCCTCGGGATTGCTGACTGAGGCCTAACTACCAGCCTGGTGTCTGGTATAGGGTTGGTGATGGCATCGCAGGTACTGGTCAGCCACCTCAACGCGTAGGCGTCCTCGCACCACATTTTCAGGACGCCATCTGCGAAGTGGGCTTTGCCCCGGAACCTGATGTCGTTGGTTTCTTCTGTTAGGGGAGCTGCAAAATCCGCCATTAGCTCGTCATGCAGCTTACCCTGGATTTGTAGGCGGATGGCATCCGCCTGTTCTTGGGTCATGTCAAGGAAGGGCTCGGTCATTACAGCAACACAGAACTCATTAGTTTTGTATGCTGCCGCCGCTTCCGCGTAGCTGGCCGAGGTCCCTCCCACCGTTCGAGGTCGGTTAGGTTTTACCCTTTTCCTTTCCCCAGTCGGTGTAACTGAGTCCTCAGGCCGTACGCGTTTCTGGCCCTTCTCTCGTTCTTTGGTTTTCGGCTTTTTGTTGTTTCCGGGTCTCGTGCTGCCCTTGGAGCCGTCAGGCCTTAGCGCGGCATTCGACGCCGTCGGCTTCGGTTCCCACCTCCTGCCACCTGTTGCTCTGCTAGCTCCAGGGGCTGGTTTTGGGTTAACAGTTGGTCCTTGAGCAGCAGCTAACAGCTCCTGCCGTTCTGCCGCCCTTCTGACCTTGTTGAGCCGTCGCCTCATAGATGAGCTCAAAACCATAGTCATGGTCGGTTCCTGTATTGCGGTTTTCAGGGCCGTCATGTCCATGGCTGAGGACGCTGCACCGGGTACATTCACCGTCTCTGACACGGTATTCCGCATCGGTCTGACCGTGGATGCCACACCTTCAGACGCATACAATGCTGTTGCATCATCCAGAGTGGCCTCCTTTGGCTCAACCGACGCAGTTAACCTAGCCGCGACGGAGGACGCTTCCCTCTGCAGTGGTTTTGTCGTTTCTATTGGATTGGGTACGGTCCTGGGTGTAGCCCGGTTTGGCTTGTCCCCAGTCGATTCCCTTTCCTTCGATTCACTGGACGCTGCCGGGATTGGCGCATCCTTGTGAGAAACAGGGGCATCAAAGTGTCGTGCCACTGGCGCCTTGCACCGTGACCCGTCCTGAGACGCAACCCTGTGTTGTTTGTTGTGTTTAATAGTTTTTGAAGCCTCTTTTTCCATGAGGTGTTAGGTAGTAAATTCACCGTCAGAGCTCTCCACCCGCCACGGAGTCCTCAGTCGGGGGCGTCACTTGCTCAGCAAGCAAACGCCAGAGCTACTCCTCCGGTATAGAGCCAGTGCGTAGGAAGGCAGACGCGTCCGCACGCTGCCAGGAAGTACGGAGCTGTTCGCATCACGAGACGATGACGCAAACTCACCCCGAGTTCCGAGCCTCGCCGACGGCCCCCCCCCCACACCCCGACTCTCGCTTGGTAGCCCGCTTATGGGATACCGCAGCCGGTTAACCACAGGTAGCTAGTCCATGGCCTCCCGTGTGAGGGGAAATCCAGACCAAAGAGGCGTGTTGTGTGCAGCGCACAACTGTTCCCGGCGCACTGTCACACTCAACCCCCAGGACTCCTTCATCCCCCCGTACGGGTCCCCGCGCACGGCACAAACACGCGGGAGGTCATTTACTGTCCACCCTCCTATCATTTTGGATGATGAACTTGCAAGGACATGACCTCTCCATCCCTGCAATTAATCGCTTGGTGGTTTCAGTTGCGTCTATTACATAGGGTAATAGACCAAAAACGGGGTCGGCAACCTCGAAAAGGATAGTCCACCAAACTTGCCTTGGGGATCTCAGTGACCTGCACTCCTCCCAAGACCACGCCACCCTACCCATCAGAGGGATGTGGTAGAGTAGGTCTGCACCTGTGTTACCATGCGATGCGAACATGTCGTACTGGGAACCGTAAAAACACAGACCAGACCTTCCCCATTTTTGTCCACACTTTAAGGTGGCTATGTTTTTTTTTTGTTTTTTTTAGTAGTATATTTTGGTAACCGTGAGATTAGCCAAGATTATTTTTTGTTATTTTTAGATTATGAGATTTTTTTGGTTATTCACTTTACCAATCATGTCATACAATATTATAAGCTCGTTAACTACTAGACTCCATAGGACGGAACACTAGGCTCTGCTGACGATAGCTAGCGTAGTGGTATTTACGGTGAACTGTAGGTATAGCTCGTTGTTTTAAGTTTTAACACGTTGTTGATCCATTCTATAGGAGCTGATGCTACTCCACATGTTCCTAGTGCTCTGGTTATGCTGCTGCAAGAGTCGGCTGCTTTGATTTCAGAGAATAGTCATTTAACCAATGAGAAACAACGTTGTGGAGTGATGATTCTGTTGATTTTCCTAAGCTGTGGGCGTGTTGATTTGGGTATAACAATTTAGATAAAAACACCTGGCTTTGTATCTTCAGCTCCCTTCAGAATGATTGGGAGTACAAAATGTATTGTATATTAACACACAGAAGTTATACTTTGCGCTAAGTATTAAGTTGTAAGACTCTGAAGACTGGATCTTCCCCTAAGACCCAAAATCGATTGCGTCTGTCAGGCAAAGATGATTGTTAACTTTCTATGAAAACGAAATGAAGCATTCAACTTTACACAATAAATTGGGAATGTGTGTTTAAGCCAATTGATACAGTGATTAAATTTATGCGTGTGTTTATGTCAGAGTGGTTAAGTGGCGAACACACATTGCGCGTATTAATTATACCTATACATATAAAAGTGTGAAATAAGATCAGGGCACAAGTGTCTGCCGTACCTTTCGTGATAGCCCGGTCATTTTGGACATAAAAATAGTGATCAAATAAAGAAAATTCCGACAAAGCCAAATTTTCGTACAGACCTTAAGTTACCACAAGGAATAAATATTTTGATAATAATAATTTTGACCTTGGGCCCCGAATAAGTCCCTAAGCTCACATGGGACTGATGAGGACTTTTGACACTTTATTCCTTGTGATAAACCTAAGGTCTCTACGAAGATTTGGCTTTGTCGGAATTTTCTTTATTTCAATTGTTCAAATGACCGGGCTATGAATTGAAGGCTAATCCTCTTAAATTCAAGTCGCAGACTAAATCATATGGTAATGTCTCAGCTTTAAAGATAATTTTGAGAGTTTAATATTTCTAGAAACTACTTCAAACCATACGTACCGTAGACTTTAAAATATGTCTACAAATCGCTCGATCTCTGTAACACGCCTTATTACGAGCAAAATATATTCTTTACCAGCGTTGAGTTATTTTTATTCAATACATAAACCATAAATTTCTTGTTCGGCTATCGTCCACAATAGGTGTGAGGGAACAGGTGCGACCCTTTGAATGTATTGAACTAAGATATGAAAAGCGCAGTGTGGGAGAAATAATCTCATTTGTGGCGGTATTTTTAACACTAGTCTCTAATCCCTTGTTCCTTTGAAAAAACACATGACGTCTGACGTAGCGCATACAACGATATGTGATAAAAAAACAAAATATATTACGTTTATTATCTATGGACCTTTTGAACATATTAGGTTCGGTAATAGATTACAACTACGTATTAAAATTGTCTGTAATGATTTAATTACATATGATATCTAGACGTAATCAGGCTACGTTCTGAATGATAGCGCGTCTTTACTCTCTGTCTCAAATTCGACCCGTGCTAAGTTTGGTGGTTACTATAAGTATATACTATACTTATCCCATACTATATTCCACGTATGGGATTTATTATACTAATTTTAATATATAAATCTTTTCTGGCCCTGTGACGCTAAATATCTTAATATGACGGTTTTACATAACAATAAAACCGATATTATGTGCCGAGAAGGAAAACATACAGCATTGTATAATGAAGAAGCAATGTATACTTAGCCATGAAGTGCGATACATACCGAGTGAAATAGTTCCGCTTAGATAGAATAGATGGCGCTGTAATCGCCTCAACTTCATACTTATCTTAACCAGCTAGGACGTTGTCATTTCCGCAGTCATAGAGTCTTCACCAGGAAGAGCTTCCTACAATGCTGTATGTTTTCCTTCTCGGCACATAATATCGGTTTTATTGTTATGTAAAACCGTCATATTGATGTGCCTCCGGAAAACATACAGCATTGTATAATGAAGACGTGTTTGTTATCTGCTGGTGGATGTATAAAGTACAGTATAAAACACAACGCTATGATGATTATGAAGAATTAAAGGCTTTAGCTAAAGCCGTTATTGTTTATATAACTATTTTATTTACTTGCCAATATTCTTAATCAAAGCATAAGTATTTAGCAATAATTATTATTCTTAGTTACGGTATAAATATAACTGTATTCATTGAGATGTACAATTAACATAATAACATAAACTTCCTATCATCACAACAAGGTATTTCTATCATTACGATGGTGCAAATGTATTAAAGAAAGAGTGATGAGTTTTCTCTACGAGAGTCTATCTCGCGGCAGTAATGATTAAAGAATGTATGTACTCGTATTTGAAGATTTCCAATTACCCCGTGTAATAAAAAATTTCATCTAGTGGTTGAATTTTGACCCAATTATTTTGCTGTTGATGGATATAAAAATATTGTTTAAATTTTTTACTTGAGATCTTCTTGTACCTATTACTCAAAGCTATTTTTTTTTTAAAGACAGTTCACACCAATCGACCCAGTCCCACGCCA
Source organism: Pieris melete (assembly GCA_963693345.1). Classification (NCBI taxonomy): domain Eukaryota; kingdom Metazoa; phylum Arthropoda; class Insecta; order Lepidoptera; family Pieridae; genus Pieris; species Pieris melete. The sequence goes on along the minus strand of CAVNZK010000012.1, from coordinate 43,030 downwards.
AGCTGGCGAAGCTTGTGTTATGGGCACCAGGCAACAGATACACATACATATTATAGAAAGATAGACATACAATTACATATTTAAACACCCAAGACCCAAGCACTACACCAAATGCTCATCACATCAATGTTCGTCCCAGCTGGGAATCGAACCTGGGACCCATGGATTCGCAGTCAGGGGTACTAACCACTAGACCAATGAGTCGTCAGGACTAACTGAAGTCTCACTAAAGCGATAGAGCACATGTTTTATCGTGGTGTTCAGAAAGTTTCCATGTTGACTGGCGTCTTGAGTGTCTGTCTTAGATTCGAATACCGGTGTTAAATAAATGTTACCACCATCATCCACGAATTGCTCGTCAGTAATTTCTAATAAAGTGAACCTTGCGGCCCAATGCTAAATGCAATACTGTGGCTGTTCTGCGAGCCGTATCGAATAAAGTGTCCCTAGGAGGGTTGGAAGAAAGCCAGTATAGTACTATTCGCGGGTCCCACGTGACGGATGATTTCACGACTTTTGGTTTAGCTACTCCTAATACCCTGAGGGTGTGTTTAGTAATAAAATTTGAAAATGTTTGTTGTTCTACATGGGGACCGCAAAAAGTTAAAATTGCCGATTTGTGAACAAGGATGGTTGATAGGATAAATTTCTGTTTTGGCTTTCTGTACTGACTAAGTGTTTGTTTTGTAATATTATGTATGTTAGCTGTGAGATTACTTATAAATAAACAAATTAATTTTCTTTTAGAAAAAGTGATATTATATTTTTTTGCAATATCGGCTGTTTGAGGGGATTTTGGGTTCACTTGAGAGTTGTCACACCATGACAGCCCTCTTTTGATTGCGGGTAAATAAGTGGACAGGTGGAGTGACCAACTCTTCAAAAGTAGATCTTTTTCCAGTGTGGACCAGTCTTTTATTTGGGCACCCCACCCCCAATTTCCCAAACTTTTAGGGTCAATGCTTGTATTTGTGGAGGAGACAGTGCAATTGTCGTATCTAGGAGTGTCTGCGATAGGTGTTGAATTTCGTGGGGGTGATCTAGAGACCTGCATTTCAGGTCCTACAGCCAGAAACCTCGCGGCCAATCTGAAGCAACTATCAGATAGGTTCCCGTCGCCCGGTTTAGGTGTGCTAAAACTCAGGGATTTGGAGGGGGAAACACCCATGCTAGAGGAAGAAGGTGCCACTACGCAGCCTTTTTTCCCCTTTATAATCTGTCTGCTATGATCACCCTGGTAGGTAATGTACCGACAGAGTTATGTTGAATTTGTCCGTCAGGTGCAATAGTTTCAAGGTTAGTGTAAGTAACCCTATCGATTTCGTTCCACCTTCTGTTTGAATGTATGCAATCAGAGTTTCATTTGTCCGATTGTAATTGTAAAAATATTACAAAACACACACGTGTTTACATTTATTTTTATTGCGGCTATCACTGCATATAAGTCCTTTTTGTTGCAGTGCCACGTTTTCTGTTGGTATGACCATTTTCCTGACAAGGTTCTCGTCAAGGAGATGTGGCCCCCCCAACCCCAATCCGAGGCGTCCGTCGCTAGCAAGTGGGTTGCAGGTTCTTTGTGTATAGGCGTCGTCTGATGAGTAGCTCCGAGCCACCACATCAGTTCCTGTCCTACAATCTGAGGCAGCAGTTGACCTTGACGGGGTCGGATCTTGTTGAATTGTCGCAGAAAGATTTGTACCTGGCGACCGTGAAGCCTCCCACGGGGCACGAGAAAGTTTGCGAAGTTTACTTGCCCTAGCAAATTCTTTGTAACTCGCGAATACAACGCATAACTATGGTTTTTGCGCTGTATTTGTACCTTGGGTAGCGACATCACATTGACCATAGTATTCCAGCGAATTCCAAAGTATTCTAAATTTTGGGTTGGTACCAATACGGATTTTTTGGTAAGTAATTGATTTTCCAACCTAGGTGTTAAAAGTGTCTCACGGCCTCCGCGGCCTGAGAATCTAACTTGGAAGGTGTTCCAAGTGTCTCCCGGCCTCCGCGGCCTGATAATTTAACTTGGAGGGTGTTCCAAGTGTCTCACGGCCTCCGCGGCCTGAGATTTAACTTGGAGTGGTCTTGGTTGACCAGAAGGTAGTCGTCTAGGAATACTAGCACTCGACATCCCTTCGCACGTAAGGTCTCCGCGACCCAACATGATACTGCAGAGGAAAGGTGTGGTACTGACGCTAGCCCAAAAGGAAGGCAAGTCATATTTTCGAATAACTGCCCTTTTTAGCTGAGCCTTAAGAAAGGTCGGTGTAATCTCGCTGCCGGTACATGAAAATAGGCTTGTGATAAATTTATTTATCATCCAGTCCCCTGGTTGAAGAAAGTCTGGGACTAAGCCGTGGGAGATCAACCGAAAATGTTTTGTCTTCACTAATCGGTTTAGTTCTCGCAAATCTACAATAGGACGCATCGCGCCGTCGCTTTTCCTGCGAAGAACCATTATGGATATGAAACTGAGGGTTTTGTTGAGAACTGTTTGTAGGATACCTTGCCTGATTCAGGAGTTCTGTCACCTGCGATATCGCAGATAATCAAAGTTCGGTTGTGTATTCACTTACTATTCGATTTGTTGGCATTAACAAAGGCGGTTCCTTGTACAGAGGTATGCGGAATCCTTGAATTGTGTTGGATAGTAATTTTATTCCGTCATTGTTAGACAACGGGTAGTTTGATTTTCGTGTTAAACGTTCGCATCGTTTCTTGTTTTATGTAGGTATTACAAAAATATTTTTTCCATTTTGTGCCTGGACTGGCTGACGATTCTTTGTATTTAGGTTTAAAAAGCTCTCTTACTCTTGAAGGTTGCGGCGGAGATAACCAGAATTGCGGCCCAACAAGGGATCGTATGAGGGGCGCGAGCTTATTTTTTTCAAATAAAAATTCCTCGCTATAGGAGGTATATTAAGCGCAGTTTGAATACTTTTGTCCGAAATCTCACTTATTAATTTTTTACGCGTAGTTTCTATACATTCCGCTCGTTTTCCGCATACAATTAGCAGGGTTTGTTCATGCAATTTGTGAGGTGATTCATTACCAAAAATATAGGATATTTTTGTAAAAAGATTTGCGGGTTTTAATTCCGTTGGGTTATTACGAGTCCAGTTTATGATTTTTTGTAACCCAGATTGTAGTAATTCCCTTTGACATAAGACAACGTATTTCGTCTTTAATTTTAAGGTTACAAAAGCCTGGAGACGTCAGTATGTCTATCAGGGCTTTTTTGGACCTAATGTATTACCACGTGGGGGTATTAAAATGTTGGAGTTTTATAAGCTCAATATATTATTATATTTTTAAAATTTTTATATATTTATTTTGTAATCGTTTTCCCGGTCGACGGATTAATAAAAAATCGCTATAGTAGTTGGTCGGGCGGTGAGTACCCTTGTCATTGGACGCACTGGCGTTGACATTTGGTACATATTGTTGATGCATTATAAAATTTGTGAGGAAACTCACCTGATTATATAACGCGTCGATCGTGGGATCGACCGTTACCTGTGCTACTCGTTTCCTTTTCTTTTGTGGCGGTCCCTCGCGCTCCGAGTCGCTATCAGACGCGCTGCTGGTGCACGTGGAGTCCTCTTTGTCTTGTTCGTGACCTTGCTCGACACTTTTTTAGACTACCTGCCTGATCGGCCCCGGCGCCGGCCTTATCGGCATCGTGAGTCTATTACGCACTTGTAATGTATAAATAATACATTTTGCTAATAATTAACACTAAGAAAGACTATAAGGTTTTAAGTCGTTATTGAGTCGTTTCGGTTTCGACCGCACGCGGCGAAAGTACACAACGCTATGACTGCGGAAATGACAACGTCCTAGCTGGTTAAGATAAGTATGAAGTTGAGGCGATTACAGCGCCATCTATTCTATCTAAGCGGAACTATTTCACTCGGTATGTATCGCACTTCATGGCTAAGTATACATTGCTTCTTCATTATACAATGCTGTATGTTTTCCGGAGGCACATCAATATATATATAAATTACGTGTCACGTTGTTTCACCGCTATGGACTCCTAAACTACCGAACCGATTTCAATCAAATTTGCACACCGTGTGCAGTTTGATCTAACTTAAAAGATAGGCTAGCTTACATCTTAATTTATACCCGCAATATTATGTTATTGCAAATTATTTTTTTTATAATTTGACACAATTCTAATAGATGGCGCTGTGTTGAATGTACCAACGTTTCTCATAAGCTACAATTTAATAGAATAACCACCAACAAAGCATGGTGGTCCCCATGACTGGTGCTCTCCTACCGTTTCCCTTGAATAGTTGACTACTATGTAATATAACAGAAACTTTAGCCACAGCAACGCTTGGCCGAGTCTGCTAGTATATTATATAAATTTACTCGCGATTTTTTTTCTGCCTGATTATGAAACTCAGCTGCCGAACAACTCCTCTGAACAAACGAATTATTCCATTAAAATAATGTTATCACAAATAATTCAACAATCACATTTCTATTCTATATTAAGATTTTGTTATCATTTAGTAAGCTGTAAAAACAAACCTTGAAAATATTAATAATATTTGTCTCGAAAACCTTTTTATCAAATTGTCTTTAATTTAACATACTTATCGCGAAAGTTAAGAACATTGACTAGTACGAACCGCTTATGATAAAGTTTGATATTGAAATGGTATTTAGTTTTACCTATTATAGGCCGCACTTCTTTCTATAAGCATATTGTTATAATAAATATTTAGCGTTAATAATTTAACAGTATATTATTCAATGATTAATTAATATTAATAATAATTATTATTTATTATTTTATTAATTCAATTGAATAACTGGGTATGTTTGATAACCTTTTAACTAAGTAACAATAGGTCTTTGTAAAAAGGATTGCAAAATTTTTTTGAAAAAATAATTAAAACTCCTTTATTTGTTTAAAAGGTACTACAAATGTCATTATGGTCATTCAAAATTCTTGGCATAGCTGCTAACTTCACGCATATTCTATTTCTTTTTACTTGTCGATTGTCTTTTTCCCATCGCGCTCGCGCACGCTCGGCTCCCATACCTACTGATAATTTTGTGTCACGGTGCACGCGCATCGTAAAATTTCACTCTCATAAATTTTTCATAACGCGCCTAAAGAAGTATAACTTCAAAAATCATCTTTACATAATATAGATCGTATGAATAGCGTACCAATTCCTAAAACGCCAGCAACACACGAGCCTTCTGGCAATGCTCATGGGCGGCGATATCAATTAACATCAGATGAGCCTCCTGCCAGATTCCTCCCTTTTATATTAGTTTGTAATTTACAATAATTGATACATAACATTATTGTGTGCGTAAATCTATAAATCAATTATAATTCTAAAAATAAAAGACGACAGATAGGGAAATCATCGGTTTATTGATAAGTCCGCATTAAAATCCATTGCGTAGGCTAATATATCAATACAGATATAGTCATACAGATAGCTGAAATCGACATTGATATATACTAAAGATTTATGATTGATATCACAATGTATGGTTATATAAGTATTTAATAATTATTATGAATTTCTAGTACTATCAAGTCAAAACGTCGCAGCAGTGTTGCGACTCTCGTACCTGAGGTCGTAGGTTCGATCCCCGGCTGTGCACCAATGGACTTTTTTTCTGAACGTATTTAACATTCGCTCGAACGGTGAAGGAAAACATCCTGGGAAACCAACGTGCCTTAGACTCAAGATGACGATGGCGTGTCTCAGGAACGGGAGACTGATCACCTACTTGTCTATTATATTGACAAATCATGAAACAGAGACACAAATCTGAGGCCCAGAATCTAAAAAGGTGGTCTACCACCGAGCCTATCAAGTCAAAACAACATTTTTAAAGCACATTTGTATAAAAACACACACACACATAAAAATCTCTCGTCTCTTTATTTTAAATTGCGTTATTCCGTTGAAAAGAGACTTTTTTTACCGCGGAGAAAGGACAGTCAATAGTTTTTGTATTTCTAGATACATTTCTTTTGCAAAAAAACGGGCAAATAAGGAAATTTAATTTAATTGTCTGAAATATTGATAAATCCGCATTAAAATCCATTGCGTAGGCTAAAATATCAATACAGATATTATATAGATAGCTGAAATCGACATTGACTTCATTGTCTGATAATCTAGTAGTCTTCTTCTTCTTTTAGTGCTTCTCCATTACTGGAGGTTGGCCGAAAGTCTCTTGAAGCGAATCAATTAATCGTGTAAATTACGCGTGATGTGATTTCTGGCATATTTTTTTATAACTTTGATAAATTCTTGATAACCGATGTACCTATACAAACAATATAAAATCGGCAATAAAGAAGATTTTTTTCCTTTCTTTTAATTAAATAAAGTTACAAAGAGTTTATATTATAATTATTTTATTTTACTGTACTTGTATGGTAATGAAAATAAAGATTCTCATGCACAAAAAACTGTTGCTTTTTTTACCCACTGTTTTTTTTAATCCTTACAGAAACAGATCAAGGAAAGTCGTAACTTTTTATTACAGAATTTTTTTATTTCACTTGGATAATGTTACATATTATATGTCAGCAAAGTCAGTGTCAACGTGTCAATCACTAAACATTTTTTTTTAAAGATTTAGTTACGGTTATATTAACAATAAGGAGATTTTGGTGAAAGTGGGCTCTATTGAAAAGCGATAGATATATTTTATAATTGGGATCGTGGTTGTACAGTTTGTGATAAAAAATTGTATAAATTGGTCTTATCGTATTCACAATAAACCCGGTCGGCGTGCCGGTTAGACGCCGTCAACTACGAAGTAATTTGTTATTTTTTTTTTTATGTTGCACGATACTCTACCGGATATAAACTCACCTCCGGAAACTACAGTTCACGCTTATTTAATTCAAAAATGGAATTTTCTTAAAAATAAAAATACTAAATATATACAAACTTTTTTTTAAACGTCAACAGTTATATAAAAACTACATCAATCTATTCTGTGCATATCAAACAAAAGACATTCCTATATAACATGTAAATAATATGTACGACAAATAATCAGCTGAAATCCTCTAAAAATAGCCATTGATCGATCAAGCCAAAGAAATCGGTATCAATTATCGTTGAGCGCTATCACGGCATCTGAAAGTCAGTGCGCACCCGCGTTCATTCCACTTAACACGTATTCAATACTGAGCGATTTCACTGGCTGCTATTTGTAAGTTTTTTTTTTGCTCTATACGTGCTCTATGATACACACACTCTATGATGATAAAAATCAAATGTCAGAATGACGTTCGACTTTCCATGTCACCAATGGATTATCTTTTGTTTTGATTTAGAAGTTTAACTTGTTTTCTTTTTAATTTAAGTAAACAATAGTATAAAACAACGTTTATTTATTACCCAACGTCATTTTTTAAATGATAATTACACACAGTAAGAAATCACAAAACGGTTACTTAAAATTAAACTTTAATGTTAATTTGTTACAATTAAATTATAACGATATTTTCTTTTAATTACGCATTCAAATAACATACCCACTATTCTAAAATTTACCTGCAGAAGACAACTATTAAATTCAAAGTTTTACAATCACGATTATATTATTTCGTAAAATCAAAACAATTTTTTTATTATCAAATAAAAAATAAAGTATGTATAGTCATTTCAATATGTAGTAAAAACGAACGTTACCTCGCAAGTGTTTTTTGCCGTTTGCGACCTGATTTTCACATGCATTAAGCAATTTAAATTAACTACTGGTATCAAATGATTGCCACAAATTACGAGAAATAGTTTGATAGCTTCGAACTTGGCTTTACCTATATATAACAAACTATTTAAAGGCTTCTTAGCTGTATTAGGCTACGTTGTTTTTACTATTTATATGAAACATCGTTTCGATAAAAGTTGAGAAACCTTTCCAATTCAAGTTAATCTCGGTTCACCTGTATGCGTTCGTAAAATATAAAAACTTGCCGCATCCGGTTTTATAGGCCATATGCGTGGAGAATTGCGTGCAACATGAAATTTTATACAAGATACAGATACGGGCAAACATCTTGAACATTAAACAAGGGAGTGGAGGAAAGTAATAATATACCAATAATGCGATCGCGCACCCCCGACAACTTGGATTCCTAAAAATCGCTTCTGGGCGGGCAAGGATATTTGTTCAAGATGTTTGCCGGTATCTGTACAGAATTCTGTCTACCCGAAACACGGACAGGTTCTGCAATTGATTCTGGATGAAGACTGCCGCCATTAGGCGTGTCAGATACGTCAGTCTTATCAATTTTCAATAGGTTTTTTGATTTTAAATCATACCGGTTTCTGTAAATGCTAAGTGCGCTATTAAAGACAAAAAATATTGGCCAGCTTTTAACGTATGACCTCAGGAATCACATACACATAATCTTACACTTCGTGTATCAAGAATAATAATGTTAGAGCCTTTTTCTATTTCCATATCCCCAATTCCATTTCAAATGTTGTTAGTAGGTACATAAGTACTATAATATAGCTATAAGCTGAATTTTAGTAAATGTTAGTCGCCTGTAGATATGGACCCCTCTTGGATAAAGACCTCAATCATTCAAGGTCCTATCTTTGCCAATAGTCTGCCAGTCTTTTCCTGCTATTTCTATTAAGACCTACCGTCCGCACACCGTCTTTTTCGCCTTCCCACACTTCTTCTCCCGAGTGGTCCTTCCACTTTGATGTCTTTAATTTCCATCTGTTGTCCAGGTGTCGTAATAAAGCCCATTGCCATTTTGATTTCTGCTGAGCTTGTGTTAGCATCGGTTGCTATAGTTTTTTGACTCATATAATCTCATTTTACTTTGTGTGTCTTCTTCATATTTAGTATACTTCTTTCCGTAGTTCTTTGTGGTGATCTATCTTAACCATTTCCAAAAATGAAGATTAATACTTGGGGCTTCAAACTCACTTTCGCATTGTAATGAATTAATAACGTATTTTTTGCTCAATTTCCACATTATCGGCAATAATAAGGTTAAGTATTGCTAATTTATTATTTCCTATCATAAAACTAGTCAATAAACGCTATATATCTGCGTTAAATTAGACACATTATTTCTATAAAATTCGATTTAAAATGGTGTATGGTGAAAAAAAACAGACTACTATACACTATACCAGCCTGTGCCCGCGAATTAGATTTGATTAGTATTTCTAGTAGCCTTTATTAGCGTGGCGTAGAACTACTAAACATATTGACTATTTAAGGTAAACATTTCCACCATATGTGTAACTCTGGTAGCGCACGACAGAAGAGCTCGCAGTTGGTAGATTGTTCCCGTACTTGATATTTTAGACAATTCACACAATATCTTTATAAATTCTAGCCTATGTGTTATTCTGATGTATAAGCTAAATTATTGTAAATTTTCATTAAAATCCATTCTGTAGTTATTACGTGAAAGAGTAACAAACATCCATCCATACTTACTTATTCGCGCTTATAATATTAGTAGGATTGACTATGAAAGCTATGATTTCATGTCACCCAGATTTCTGATATTAACGAATAGTCTAATTTTAAAAACAAAAGTTTGATTATATATTTTTATATCAAAAATTTTAAGTTCGAAGTTATTTAATTTTTGTCAACATTACGGACCACACGCTTATTCAACTATTTATTAGAATCCTATTTATAACACACCAATATTATGAATTTAAATAATTATATACTAAAAGCCGGACTTTAAATGTCAGCAGAGTTTAATTCCGCAATCGTAAATGTCTCCCATATATAATATATTATTATATACATAATTCTGTATGTTTGTGTGTTGAAAATAAATTTGGCTTTCTGTTTATGTGTAAGTTGTTAAAGGTAAGATCTCGTCTTTATAGAAAAGTATGTGATAAAAAAAAATTTGTATCTATTCACCGTCAAAATGGGACCAGTCGGAATACGGAAACAGTCGAAAAAGACAACATGAATTATAATTTAATATTATAGAAAAATTTTAATTTAATTTTTGTAATAATCGTTTAAAAATTATAATTGTAACAACTGAAAAACCTAAAACTGACATGCAAATCACATTTGTTATAAAGTACTAATATCGTTATTAAAAAAATGGGGGTTGGGGGAAGGGTATATTAAGAATCATATGTATTTTTGCCAAAACCTCATTTCACTTAGAGTAAATAAAAATTAGGACCTACTTAGACAAACTCTATAAAACACATTTTTTATAAAAAGATCAAGCCGTTTCAGTGAAACTACCTCTGTGACGCGAGAATATATAACAATAAATAAATCCAACACATATATACAGTTCTACATAGTAATAACAACAAATATAACAATAAATTTTTTTTTTAAACTTTGGTCCCTGTGGCAGTGTACCTTTAATTGTGGAATTTCCTCGCTATATTGCATTACTTACGTTTTCAAATATATATACATATATAAATTATAAATATAGTCGTAAAATATCGCTACTAATCAATTGCAATTATAACAAACATGTTTATCATTATAATTTGTTTTCATCTATTCCCATTTCCGTTTATTGACGTCATAAACAATTATTTAAACATTACATAGACAAAACACTTTCTCTGTTGGCGAGTGACACCTCAGATCATTCGTTTGATTCCGATTTTTGTAACTGTGAACAAAAAGATTCCGATTTTCCTACTTGTGTCCGAAATGATTCCGATTTTCCTACTTGTGTCCGAAATGATTCCGATTTTCCTACTTGTGTCCGAAATGATTCCGATTTTCCTACTTGTGTCCGAAATGATTCCGATTTTCCTACTTGTGTCCGAAATGATTCCGGTTTTCCTACCTGTGTCCGAAATGATTCCGATTATTTCTACCTTTGTCCGAAATTAATACTCAGGTGAAGGAAATCCTTATGAAACTAGCACGCATCTGGTATCTGAATTAAAAAGTAAACCATCCGTAGAAGGATCTAGGGAAATGTATTGTTTTATTGGAGACCGTGATATGACCCTTCTTAACGTGAACGCTAATCGCTTGGAGTAAACCCACCACCCAACGGCTGGTAACAGGCACAGAAAGCTGATGTACAATGATGCGCAAGTGACTTGTCTATAATATAAAAAGATCTATGAAGAAAAAACTGTTTTTAACGGATTAAAGTTATGTATTATTATAAATTTACAATTATTTAACATAATTTTAAATTTATCCGACGTTTCGCGTGCTTTACAGCGTGCGTGGTCACGGTGACTCACACAGACAGTTTTTTCTATAAATATGTAAAGGTTATGTCAATCAAAGACAATATTAAGATCTATGAAATCTAATGCAAAACCTTACAGCTATTGTTTTTTACGCTACATTTATTTACCTTTATCAAGTAATATATTTTAATATAAAACCATGACAGATTGCCAGATGACAAGCCGATTGGTAAAATATTAAAAACGTTTTGATTATTGAAAAGTACACCGTACATATAAAGACCCTATTAACACATTATACATTCTTGCGGATAAAGATTAGTTAATCAATAACTAATTTTAAAACTAGTTTTATATTAAAATTAAAGTAATTTTCCTGTTATTTTGCATAACATAATCTCTGATTGTAAATAAATAAAGATAAATTAATGATAAAGAATTATTTTTAGTCTATTAGATTAAGAATTTATGATGTTATACTTCTTTAGGCGCGTTATGAAAAATTGATGAGAGTGAAATTTTACGATGCGCGCGCACCGTGACACAGAATTAACAGAATGAAGTTGCCCACGGAAGATGCTACGGCATAGGACATAATTTAATAACAACAATCGAATAATAATAGAATTTATGTTACCCTTAATGTAAGAGAATAATAATAAATATTTACTTATTTAATTTTTTAAATGTAAACTGAACTTTATGAGCTATATGACTCCTTTTTCTGTCTTTGATTATTTAATTGTAATTAATTATTTACATGAAATCAAAAACTCTGTTTAATAATGCCAAAGAAGTATAACTTCTTACGCGCTTACATAAGTACACGCACCCTTTTTTAAATCAGTTCTTAGAAACAAAACCGATTAACCAGAGATAAAAAAGAATCACCCACGGTAATTCGGTCATGTGATGTTTGATTAATTGACAACACAAAAATTATAAAAATTGATATAATTACAAGTAATCTAAGTAATCATCTGTCCTTTTCGTCCGATTACAAAAGATTACTTTTCAAAATCTATTGAATTATGACGATAACATTGCAGTATTAATGATTGATTTAAGTGACGTAATATCGATTAATTCTTGCGAATTTTCTTCCCTCCGTTCTACTTGAGCGTTATGGTTAAGCGTTAGGCTGCTGCCTCGAATTTTGCGGGCAGCGGGGCGGCGGCGGCCGCGGCGCGGGAGCGGCAGGATATTATGCGTACAATCAAATGGACCGGTTCTCGAAAACAGCGGCGTGGCAGCGGCGCGGAGGCGGGTAACGAGCGGTGCAATCCAGTCAAGCGGTGACCGCCCGCGTTGCGCGTATGCATTGTAGTATAGTGCTGTACATATTTTTTGTGACGTATCAAAATGACCTCGGACGTGCAAGAGCAAATTATTTCAGAAATCTTTGAAAGGAGACCCATATGGAACTATATTTTTGCATATAACATATTTTTGCCCACAATAAATCGAGCGTTAGGAATAAATTTGAATCAAAAAGATGTTGTCGCCGTTTTTTAGACATTTCGTTCGCGAATAAAAACAAATATCTCGACTACACAACCACGACCGCAACACTACACCGCTATAGTGCCGCGCGATCTGCCCGCTGGTTTGGAGAACAGGTATGCGTTGGCCGCCTCGCTCCCGCGCCGCAGCCGCTGCCGCCCCGCTGCCCGCGAAATTCGAGGCAGCAGCCTTATACTTGATGTCAGACTCCGGCTATGCAGCAATCCAATACTTCTACCTCTTTATTTGCCCAGCCATTTGTCATAAATTGTATAACGTTAGTTATATTACATTTATTATATCATTTATATTAAAATAACATGCTCGGTAAGTAAAGAGCTCCCTAGTACTTCGCTCCGCTTGACTGTATTCAATGAAGAGCGATTCGAATCGTCAACGACCGACTTTCCGAGCGGCTTGATCCCTCGGATAGAGATGTGGGATCTCTCTGCATGTTCTACCATTTACCATGTAGAGTGTTCAGTGGAGTTGTCCGGACTAATACCTGCAGCTGAGATTATCGGACGTCAAGGCAGAATACAAAATACCATCTGTATGACCTTGACGTCCGTCGTTCCACAACTGAGCGTTTCTTAAAGCAATTCCTGCCGCGCACCACCATATGTGGAACCAGCTGCCCACTGAAGTATTTCCGAACCAATTCGAACAATTCTATAAAGCCGGCGGCGCGCTTTCGAGCCTTCTGGCAGTGCGAGTGTCCATGGGCGGCGGTATCACTTAACATCAGGTGAACCTCGTGCCCATATTCCTCCTGTAACATAAAAAAAATAACCTGTCTTCATCTTTTGTTTATGGTATATGTCAAATTTGTAATGACATAACGATGAGAACTCCTTTATTGTAGTCGAATTGGCCTGTAATTATTATTTTTGCATGCACATAAATAATTACATCATAAAATCTCGATGGACTTATGATGTTTAGACCATATCTCTGTTATTTAAATAAAACATAAATTTTTATAAGGCCGTGAAAAGTAAATACGATAAATGATACAAGAAATATTATAATATTTCTTGTTATTACGATGTAATCAATACGGCTGTCTTCCTGGTTGAGTTTCCTACTAATAAACAGTCCAAAGATATTAAATAAATGCTTTAGCATCTCATCAAAAACATGAAGCTCTATTCTAAAATGTCAAAAAAAGTCTAAAGTTGTTTTTTTATGTTTTGGTGTCTTTAAGCAAATATTATCATAGCTTTTTTATAGAATAGTTTGAACGTTAAACTTTTCCAACTCTTAGGCTCCCGTTGTCGAAATGCAATAATAAAATAAATCAATGGCGCTACAACCTCTTTAGGTCTTGGCCTCAGATTTCTGAATCTGTTTCATGATTTTTAAATCTAATAGGCAAGTAGGTGATCACCTTCCAGTGTCTGACACACGGCGTTGACTTTTTGGGTCTAAGACATGTCGGTTTCATCACGGTGTTTTCCTTCACCGTTTGAGCAAATGTTAAATGCGCACATAGACAGAAAGTCCATAAGTGCACAGCCGGGGATCGAACCAACGACCTCAGCTATGAGGACTTTGGAGTCGAATTACAGACTGCGTCTGGTAACTGGTTGCAATAACAGCCAAATTTTACGAAATTTAGGTATTGAAAATAGACAATTAGACATTATTTTACACTCACGACGCGCCACAGTAATCACACACGCCATAGATTACATAGTTATATTGGTAATTGTGTACATGTCTATTGGTAATTCTGTAGTCTATAAGTTCGTGAAACCAGACAAGTTTGATTGCGTAGTAGGCAGCTATAATGACCCTGCACTATTTTAGAATACGTTTCATAATATACATATTTATTATGGTGATACCGCGATCGTACATACTATAACATATATTACTCTCATAATAAGAATGTAATTTTTAAAATGAGGGACGTTAGTAAAGCAGAGAAGTACTTAGTGGTTAGGCGCGCGAGTCCTCAATTCTGAGGATAAAAACCTTCAACCTTTGTGATGTGCGAAGTTACATACGCCAGAAGGAAAAATTCAAGAAACAGACCATCTGAGATATAAAAAAAAAACATTGGAGTTAGAACCTAGAAACATTGGATTGATATAATGTAATAACTAATAGGCAAGTAGGTCAGCCTTATGTGCCTGACACACACCGTTGACCGGCTTGTCTTAATCCTTAGGGCATGCTGGTTTCCTCCTGGTGTTTTACTTTACCGTACGAACGAGTTTTAAGAAAGTAAAGTCTATTGGTAATAAATGCTATTAAGAAAACAGTTGCATTTAAACAATGAAAGTACTATCTTACTTGTCAAACTGCACTTAGAACATTTGTTTAGTTCTTGTTCTTAGGTGTAAATAGTAGTTCTTAGTTTATATAATAAATTAAAATATTATATAAACACTAGCTGACCCGGCAAACGTTTGTTTTGCCATGTATATATTACAAGGATTTTTTTTTTTTAGTTCAATCAAAATAACTGTCTACAATAATAAAAAATGGGGTTGATCGTAGAGGGGTGAAAATTAGGCGTTGTATGTATTTTTGTATGCTGTATCATAAAAAAATTTAAAAAAATTGTTTGGGGTGGACAGCTCTTATCACTTAGGAGTTTGAAAGATAGATAGTAGCCGATTCTCAGTCTTACTGAATATGCATAAAAATTTTCATAAGAGTCGGTCGAGCCGTTTCGGAGGACTATGAGAACGAACATTGTGACATGAGAATTTTATATATACAGAGTTTTATAAAAATTTCGGGCGTTACCCAATATGTAATAAACCACATTTTATTGCTAAAATATTATCAATTCGACCTTCATTTCATACCGATTCTAGAAATAAAAAAGATAATTAATGTTTGTCAATATCATTTATCAGGTACCTATATTAGCCGAGTTAAAGTGGAAATGCGACACATTATGATGACAGATGGGCAAGAAGACCCTTACTCAAATTCAAAAATCATTTAATCATAGGTATGGGTAACGCATTGTATTATGACTTGTCAGCAAAGAAATACATGATATTAATGCTTCTAATTTTACATTTAGTGCCAGTTCTCAAATCAAGGGCGTAGAACGGAAGAGAAGAACTGGCTAAATAAACTCTCCGCCACTCTTTGTAATCGCCATTTTTTTTTACACAACCTTTGTATGGAGCTGCAACCATTAAACCATGTTCCACAGGACATCTTAAGTAATTAATAATAATAATAACATAAATTAAAAACAAAGACTTGTCCTGTATCAGCAGGAGACATAGTGAAATAGGAGCACGCACTTACATTCTCGTGGGAACAACACGCAAACACATAGTCGAAATAATTACCATCACCGCATACACGAATTCAAGTACGACCAGTGACCACAAGTCACCACTACTACTTTGGAATATCCCAGTGGTAAGGAAAAAGAGAAGACACCCATCAGAAACTTGGGAAGATGGAATAAAAGGGATAGCGGGGCAGGATTCGAAAATTGTGGCGATCAAGAAAGACAAGTGGAAGAATTTGGAGGAGGCGTTCACTCAATCGGAGATCGAGTACTAGTGAAAAACATAACGACATGGACTTAGTGTAATTAAATAAAGGACAGTTTCGTAGAATTAGTAATTGTAGCATAATTAAAAAAATGTGCGTGTACTAGTGTACACACGTAAGAAGTGAAACTTCTTTATGACCTTATTTTTCGAAAAATTATCTATATGCAACTTTACAGAAATTGGTTAAATAAAGTTAAATTAGATAAAGTTTAACGAAAGGCTTTTAATATCACAGACTTGAATACAAATAATACAATTATTTCATTTTACCTTATTACCACTAAGATTATTACAGTATTTCATAAATTGTAATAGAATTTTTAGTATCATTGTTATCGTTATTATACATTTTTGTTATTAATGGTTTAGAATCTCTTTGAATCAACCGTGGTAGGGACAGGAAAAAGACGCGCGTAACGGTCAAATGTGACGCGTAACCGAAACATGTGACGCGTAACCGAAAAATGTGACGCGTAACGAAAAAATGTTACACTACATTTTTTTCCAACCCCGATAAAGAAGTTTTACTTCAAAAACCTTCTGTTTATTGAATTACAAACGAATAAAGTTCCTTAAGACAAAATTATTTCCCTGTACGACCTATTTGCAGCCCGATCTTTAGCAGGCGGTATTTAATTTGTGTAGGATTTCGTTTACTCCTTTCAAAGGTCCTCGGAATAAATATTTGATAAACGTTAATTAGGAAGGTTTGATTCGTAAAAGATAAGCTTGAAAAAATGACCCAATTTTGCTTCACTGGAGTTCTACATATTTAAATATAACGTTTTCGACTTATAAGTTAAAAACCTTAATTAGCGTTTAAAGCGCGTTAATTAGTAAAATAAGTAGTGAACTGGAAGCAATTCCTCAAATATGAACTAAAGCATGATGTTTTCTTTTGGAGTTTACTCCTCAAGAAACGATTTGAGTTATAAGGCCCGGTACGGAAATTTTATGAGGAGTAAAATCAAGTGTAACACGAAAAGTTGAGGCGTTATGTAGAAAGAGACAAATGGATTGAACGTGTAAAAGAATGAGATAGAATACATAACACAGACTTTTCTATTTTGAAGTCACGTTTTGACAGCCACGTTACAACATTGTCAGTGTTGACAGGTGTACAAAATAAAAGTAGATTGTCTAGCGTGCCATAGAGTTTTGTCAATAGTAATGGTCAGTGAAATTAAAACTAAAAAGATTGATCATTCTTCTTATCTTCTCTTTCTATCAAGGTAACTTTGGTCACAGAAAAAAATCCTATTTGGGCATAGATGATGTAGGTACGTTTTATTAGTACTACAAACACTACAATGTTTTTATAATATAAATGTTTGTAGTACTAATAAAACGTACCTACATCATCTATGCCCAAATAGGATTTTTTTCTGTGACCAAAGTTACCTTGATAGAAAGAGAAGATAAGAAGAATGATCAATCTTTTTAGTTTTAATTTCACTGACCATTACTATTGACAAAACTCTATGGCACGCTAGACAATCTACTTTTATTTTGTACACCTGTCAACACTGACAATGTTGTAACGTGGCTGTCAAAACGTGACTTCAAAATAGAAAAGTCTGTGTTATGTATTCTATCTCATTCTTTTACACGTTCAATCCATTTGTCTCTTTCTACATAACGCCTCAACTTTTCGTGTTACACTTGATTTTACTCCTCATAAAATTTCCGTACCGGGCCTTATAACTCAAATCGTTTCTTGAGGAGTAAACTCCAAAAGAAAACATCATGCTTTAGTTCATATTTGAGGAATTGCTTCCAGTTCACTACTTATTTTACTAATTAACGCGCTTTAAACGCTAATTAAGGTTTTTAACTTATAAGTCGAAAACGTTATATTTAAATATGTAGAACTCCAGTGAAGCAAAATTGGGTCATTTTTTCAAGCTTATCTTTTACGAATCAAACCTTCCTAATTAACGTTTATCAAATATTTATTCCGAGGACCTTTGAAAGGAGTAAACGAAATCCTACACAAATTAAATACCGCCTGCTAAAGATCGGGCTGCAAATAGGTCGTACAGGGAAATAATTTTGTCTTAAGGAACTTTATTCGTTTGTAATTCAATAAACAGAAGGTTTTTGAAGTAAAACTTCTTTATCGGGGTTGGAAAAAAATGTAGTGTAACATTTTTTCGTTACGCGTCACATTTTTCGGTTACGCGTCACATGTTTCGGTTACGCGTCACATTTGACCGTTACGCGCGTCTTTTTCCTGTCCCTACCACGGTTGATTCAAAGAGATTCTAAACCATTAATAACAAAAATGTATAATAACGATAACAATGATACTAAAAATTCTATTACAATTTATGAAATTCTGTAATAATCTTAGTGGTAATAAGGTAAAATGAAATAATTGTATTATTTGTATTCAAGTCTGTGATATTAAAAGCCTTTTGTTAAACTTTATCTAATTTAACTTTATTTAACCAATTTCTGTAAAGTTGCATATAGATAATTTTTCGAAAAATAAGGTCATAAAGAAGTTTCACTTCTTACGTGTGTACACTAGTACACGCACATTTTTTTAATTATGCTACAATTACTAATTCTACGAAACTGTCCTTTATTTAATTACACTAAGTCCATGTCGTTATGTTTTTCACTAGTACTCGATCTCCGATTGAGTGAACGCCTCCTCCAAATTCTTCCACTTGTCTTTCTTGATCGCCACAATTTTCGAATCCTGCCCCGCTATCCCTTTTATTCCATCTTCCCAAGTTTCTGATGGGTGTCTTCTCTTTTTCCTTACCACTGGGATATTCCAAAGTAGTAGTGGTGACTTGTGGTCACTGGTCGTACTTGAATTCGTGTATGCGGTGATGGTAATTATTTCGACTATGTGTTTGCGTGTTGTTCCCACGAGAATGTAAGTGCGTGCTCCTATTTCACTATGTCTCCTGCTGATACAGGACAAGTCTTTGTTTTTAATTTATGTTATTATTATTATTAATTACTTAAGATGTCCTGTGGAACATGGTTTAATGGTTGCAGCTCCATACAAAGGTTGTGTAAAAAAAAATGGCGATTACAAAGAGTGGCGGAGAGTTTATTTAGCCAGTTCTTCTCTTCCGTTCTACGCCCTTGATTTGAGAACTGGCACTAAATGTAAAATTAGAAGCATTAATATCATGTATTTCTTTGCTGACAAGTCATAATACAATGCGTTACCCATACCTATGATTAAATGATTTTTGAATTTGAGTAAGGGTCTTCTTGCCCATCTGTCATCATAATGTGTCGCATTTCCACTTTAACTCGGCTAATATAGGTACCTGATAAATGATATTGACAAACATTAATTATCTTTTTTATTTCTAGAATCGGTATGAAATGAAGGTCGAATTGATAATATTTTAGCAATAAAATGTGGTTTATTACATATTGGGTAACGCCCGAAATTTTTATAAAACTCTGTATATATAAAATTCTCATGTCACAATGTTCGTTCTCATAGTCCTCCGAAACGGCTCGACCGACTCTTATGAAAATTTTTATGCATATTCAGTAAGACTGAGAATCGGCTACTATCTATCTTTCAAACTCCTAAGTGATAAGAGCTGTCCACCCCAAACAATTTTTTTAAATTTTTTTATGATACAGCATACAAAAATACATACAACGCCTAATTTTCACCCCTCTACGATCAACCCCATTTTTTATTATTGTAGACAGTTATTTTGATTGAACTAAAAAAAAAAAATCCTTGTAATATATACATGGCAAAACAAACGTTTGCCGGGTCAGCTAGTGTTTATATAATATTTTAATTTATTATATAAACTAAGAACTACTATTTACACCTAAGAACAAGAACTAAACAAATGTTCTAAGTGCAGTTTGACAAGTAAGATAGTACTTTCATTGTTTAAATGCAACTGTTTTCTTAATAGCATTTATTACCAATAGACTTTACTTTCTTAAAACTCGTTCGTACGGTAAAGTAAAACACCAGGAGGAAACCAGCATGCCCTAAGGATTAAGACAAGCCGGTCAACGGTGTGTGTCAGGCACATAAGGCTGACCTACTTGCCTATTAGTTATTACATTATATCAATCCAATGTTTCTAGGTTCTAACTCCAATGTTTTTTTTTTATATCTCAGATGGTCTGTTTCTTGAATTTTTCCTTCTGGCGTATGTAACTTCGCACATCACAAAGGTTGAAGGTTTTTATCCTCAGAATTGAGGACTCGCGCGCCTAACCACTAAGTACTTCTCTGCTTTACTAACGTCCCTCATTTTAAAAATTACATTCTTATTATGAGAGTAATATATGTTATAGTATGTACGATCGCGGTATCACCATAATAAATATGTATATTATGAAACGTATTCTAAAATAGTGCAGGGTCATTATAGCTGCCTACTACGCAATCAAACTTGTCTGGTTTCACGAACTTATAGACTACAGAATTACCAATAGACATGTACACAATTACCAATATAACTATGTAATCTATGGCGTGTGTGATTACTGTGGCGCGTCGTGAGTGTAAAATAATGTCTAATTGTCTATTTTCAATACCTAAATTTCGTAAAATTTGGCTGTTATTGCAACCAGTTACCAGACGCAGTCTGTAATTCGACTCAAAGTCCTCATAGCTGAGGTCGTTGGTTCGATCCCCGGCTGTGCACTTATGGACTTTCTGTCTATGTGCGCATTTAACATTTGCTCAAACGGTGAAGGAAAACACCGTGATGAAACCGACATGTCTTAGACCCAAAAAGTCAACGCCGTGTGTCAGACACTGGAAGGTGATCACCTACTTGCCTATTAGATTTAAAAATCATGAAACAGATTCAGAAATCTGAGGCCAAGACCTAAAGAGGTTGTAGCGCCATTGATTTATTTTATTATTGCATTTCGACAACGGGAGCCTAAGAGTTGGAAAAGTTTAACGTTCAAACTATTCTATAAAAAAGCTATGATAATATTTGCTTAAAGACACCAAAACATAAAAAAACAACTTTAGACTTTTTTTGACATTTTAGAATAGAGCTTCATGTTTTTGATGAGATGCTAAAGCATTTATTTAATATCTTTGGACTGTTTATTAGTAGGAAACTCAACCAGGAAGACAGCCGTATTGATTACATCGTAATAACAAGAAATATTATAATATTTCTTGTATCATTTATCGTATTTACTTTTCACGGCCTTATAAAAATTTATGTTTTATTTAAATAACAGAGATATGGTCTAAACATCATAAGTCCATCGAGATTTTATGATGTAATTATTTATGTGCATGCAAAAATAATAATTACAGGCCAATTCGACTACAATAAAGGAGTTCTCATCGTTATGTCATTACAAATTTGACATATACCATAAACAAAAGATGAAGACAGGTTATTTTTTTTATGTTACAGGAGGAATATGGGCACGAGGTTCACCTGATGTTAAGTGATACCGCCGCCCATGGACACTCGCACTGCCAGAAGGCTCGAAAGCGCGCCGCCGGCTTTATAGAATTGTTCGAATTGGTTCGGAAATACTTCAGTGGGCAGCTGGTTCCACATATGGTGGTGCGCGGCAGGAATTGCTTTAAGAAACGCTCAGTTGTGGAACGACGGACGTCAAGGTCATACAGATGGTATTTTGTATTCTGCCTTGACGTCCGATAATCTCAGCTGCAGGTATTAGTCCGGACAACTCCACTGAACACTCTACATGGTAAATGGTAGAACATGCAGAGAGATCCCACATCTCTATCCGAGGGATCAAGCCGCTCGGAAAGTCGGTCGTTGACGATTCGAATCGCTCTTCATTGAATACAGTCAAGCGGAGCGAAGTACTAGGGAGCTCTTTACTTACCGAGCATGTTATTTTAATATAAATGATATAATAAATGTAATATAACTAACGTTATACAATTTATGACAAATGGCTGGGCAAATAAAGAGGTAGAAGTATTGGATTGCTGCATAGCCGGAGTCTGACATCAAGTATAAGGCTGCTGCCTCGAATTTCGCGGGCAGCGGGGCGGCAGCGGCTGCGGCGCGGGAGCGAGGCGGCCAACGCATACCTGTTCTCCAAACCAGCGGGCAGATCGCGCGGCACTATAGCGGTGTAGTGTTGCGGTCGTGGTTGTGTAGTCGAGATATTTGTTTTTATTCGCGAACGAAATGTCTAAAAAACGGCGACAACATCTTTTGATTCAAATTTATTCCTAACGCTCGATTTATTGTGGGCAAAAATATGTTATATGCAAAAATATAGTTCCATATGGGTCTCCTTTCAAAGATTTCTGAAATAATTTGCTCTTGCACGTCCGAGGTCATTTTGATACGTCACAAAAAATATGTACAGCACTATACTACAATGCATACGCGCAACGCGGGCGGTCACCGCTTGACTGGATTGCACCGCTCGTTACCCGCCTCCGCGCCGCTGCCACGCCGCTGTTTTCGAGAACCGGTCCATTTGATTGTACGCATAATATCCTGCCGCTCCCGCGCCGCGGCCGCCGCCGCCCCGCTGCCCGCAAAATTCGAGGCAGCAGCCTAACGCTTAACCATAACGCTCAAGTAGAACGGAGGGAAGAAAATTCGCAAGAATTAATCGATATTACGTCACTTAAATCAATCATTAATACTGCAATGTTATCGTCATAATTCAATAGATTTTGAAAAGTAATCTTTTGTAATCGGACGAAAAGGACAGATGATTACTTAGATTACTTGTAATTATATCAATTTTTATAATTTTTGTGTTGTCAATTAATCAAACATCACATGACCGAATTACCGTGGGTGATTCTTTTTTATCTCTGGTTAATCGGTTTTGTTTCTAAGAACTGATTTAAAAAAGGGTGCGTGTACTTATGTAAGCGCGTAAGAAGTTATACTTCTTTGGCATTATTAAACAGAGTTTTTGATTTCATGTAAATAATTAATTACAATTAAATAATCAAAGACAGAAAAAGGAGTCATATAGCTCATAAAGTTCAGTTTACATTTAAAAAATTAAATAAGTAAATATTTATTATTATTCTCTTACATTAAGGGTAACATAAATTCTATTATTATTCGATTGTTGTTATTAAATTATGTCCTATGCCGTAGCATCTTCCGTGGGCAACTTCATTCTGTTAATTCTGTGTCACGGTGCGCGCGCATCGTAAAATTTCACTCTCATCAATTTTTCATAACGCGCCTAAAGAAGTATAACATCATAAATTCTTAATCTAATAGACTAAAAATAATTCTTTATCATTAATTTATCTTTATTTATTTACAATCAGAGATTATGTTATGCAAAATAACAGGAAAATTACTTTAATTTTAATATAAAACTAGTTTTAAAATTAGTTATTGATTAACTAATCTTTATCCGCAAGAATGTATAATGTGTTAATAGGGTCTTTATATGTACGGTGTACTTTTCAATAATCAAAACGTTTTTAATATTTTACCAATCGGCTTGTCATCTGGCAATCTGTCATGGTTTTATATTAAAATATATTACTTGATAAAGGTAAATAAATGTAGCGTAAAAAACAATAGCTGTAAGGTTTTGCATTAGATTTCATAGATCTTAATATTGTCTTTGATTGACATAACCTTTACATATTTATAGAAAAAACTGTCTGTGTGAGTCACCGTGACCACGCACGCTGTAAAGCACGCGAAACGTCGGATAAATTTAAAATTATGTTAAATAATTGTAAATTTATAATAATACATAACTTTAATCCGTTAAAAACAGTTTTTTCTTCATAGATCTTTTTATATTATAGACAAGTCACTTGCGCATCATTGTACATCAGCTTTCTGTGCCTGTTACCAGCCGTTGGGTGGTGGGTTTACTCCAAGCGATTAGCGTTCACGTTAAGAAGGGTCATATCACGGTCTCCAATAAAACAATACATTTCCCTAGATCCTTCTACGGATGGTTTACTTTTTAATTCAGATACCAGATGCGTGCTAGTTTCATAAGGATTTCCTTCACCTGAGTATTAATTTCGGACAAAGGTAGAAATAATCGGAATCATTTCGGACACAGGTAGGAAAACCGGAATCATTTCGGACACAAGTAGGAAAATCGGAATCATTTCGGACACAAGTAGGAAAATCGGAATCATTTCGGACACAAGTAGGAAAATCGGAATCATTTCGGACACAAGTAGGAAAATCGGAATCATTTCGGACACAAGTAGGAAAATCGGAATCTTTTTGTTCACAGTTACAAAAATCGGAATCAAACGAATGATCTGAGGTGTCACTCGCCAACAGAGAAAGTGTTTTGTCTATGTAATGTTTAAATAATTGTTTATGACGTCAATAAACGGAAATGGGAATAGATGAAAACAAATTATAATGATAAACATGTTTGTTATAATTGCAATTGATTAGTAGCGATATTTTACGACTATATTTATAATTTATATATGTATATATATTTGAAAACGTAAGTAATGCAATATAGCGAGGAAATTCCACAATTAAAGGTACACTGCCACAGGGACCAAAGTTTAAAAAAAAAATTTATTGTTATATTTGTTGTTATTACTATGTAGAACTGTATATATGTGTTGGATTTATTTATTGTTATATATTCTCGCGTCACAGAGGTAGTTTCACTGAAACGGCTTGATCTTTTTATAAAAAATGTGTTTTATAGAGTTTGTCTAAGTAGGTCCTAATTTTTATTTACTCTAAGTGAAATGAGGTTTTGGCAAAAATACATATGATTCTTAATATACCCTTCCCCCAACCCCCATTTTTTTAATAACGATATTAGTACTTTATAACAAATGTGATTTGCATGTCAGTTTTAGGTTTTTCAGTTGTTACAATTATAATTTTTAAACGATTATTACAAAAATTAAATTAAAATTTTTCTATAATATTAAATTATAATTCATGTTGTCTTTTTCGACTGTTTCCGTATTCCGACTGGTCCCATTTTGACGGTGAATAGATACAAATTTTTTTTTATCACATACTTTTCTATAAAGACGAGATCTTACCTTTAACAACTTACACATAAACAGAAAGCCAAATTTATTTTCAACACACAAACATACAGAATTATGTATATAATAATATATTATATATGGGAGACATTTACGATTGCGGAATTAAACTCTGCTGACATTTAAAGTCCGGCTTTTAGTATATAATTATTTAAATTCATAATATTGGTGTGTTATAAATAGGATTCTAATAAATAGTTGAATAAGCGTGTGGTCCGTAATGTTGACAAAAATTAAATAACTTCGAACTTAAAATTTTTGATATAAAAATATATAATCAAACTTTTGTTTTTAAAATTAGACTATTCGTTAATATCAGAAATCTGGGTGACATGAAATCATAGCTTTCATAGTCAATCCTACTAATATTATAAGCGCGAATAAGTAAGTATGGATGGATGTTTGTTACTCTTTCACGTAATAACTACAGAATGGATTTTAATGAAAATTTACAATAATTTAGCTTATACATCAGAATAACACATAGGCTAGAATTTATAAAGATATTGTGTGAATTGTCTAAAATATCAAGTACGGGAACAATCTACCAACTGCGAGCTCTTCTGTCGTGCGCTACCAGAGTTACACATATGGTGGAAATGTTTACCTTAAATAGTCAATATGTTTAGTAGTTCTACGCCACGCTAATAAAGGCTACTAGAAATACTAATCAAATCTAATTCGCGGGCACAGGCTGGTATAGTGTATAGTAGTCTGTTTTTTTTCACCATACACCATTTTAAATCGAATTTTATAGAAATAATGTGTCTAATTTAACGCAGATATATAGCGTTTATTGACTAGTTTTATGATAGGAAATAATAAATTAGCAATACTTAACCTTATTATTGCCGATAATGTGGAAATTGAGCAAAAAATACGTTATTAATTCATTACAATGCGAAAGTGAGTTTGAAGCCCCAAGTATTAATCTTCATTTTTGGAAATGGTTAAGATAGATCACCACAAAGAACTACGGAAAGAAGTATACTAAATATGAAGAAGACACACAAAGTAAAATGAGATTATATGAGTCAAAAAACTATAGCAACCGATGCTAACACAAGCTCAGCAGAAATCAAAATGGCAATGGGCTTTATTACGACACCTGGACAACAGATGGAAATTAAAGACATCAAAGTGGAAGGACCACTCGGGAGAAGAAGTGTGGGAAGGCGAAAAAGACGGTGTGCGGACGGTAGGTCTTAATAGAAATAGCAGGAAAAGACTGGCAGACTATTGGCAAAGATAGGACCTTGAATGATTGAGGTCTTTATCCAAGAGGGGTCCATATCTACAGGCGACTAACATTTACTAAAATTCAGCTTATAGCTATATTATAGTACTTATGTACCTACTAACAACATTTGAAATGGAATTGGGGATATGGAAATAGAAAAAGGCTCTAACATTATTATTCTTGATACACGAAGTGTAAGATTATGTGTATGTGATTCCTGAGGTCATACGTTAAAAGCTGGCCAATATTTTTTGTCTTTAATAGCGCACTTAGCATTTACAGAAACCGGTATGATTTAAAATCAAAAAACCTATTGAAAATTGATAAGACTGACGTATCTGACACGCCTAATGGCGGCAGTCTTCATCCAGAATCAATTGCAGAACCTGTCCGTGTTTCGGGTAGACAGAATTCTGTACAGATACCGGCAAACATCTTGAACAAATATCCTTGCCCGCCCAGAAGCGATTTTTAGGAATCCAAGTTGTCGGGGGTGCGCGATCGCATTATTGGTATATTATTACTTTCCTCCACTCCCTTGTTTAATGTTCAAGATGTTTGCCCGTATCTGTATCTTGTATAAAATTTCATGTTGCACGCAATTCTCCACGCATATGGCCTATAAAACCGGATGCGGCAAGTTTTTATATTTTACGAACGCATACAGGTGAACCGAGATTAACTTGAATTGGAAAGGTTTCTCAACTTTTATCGAAACGATGTTTCATATAAATAGTAAAAACAACGTAGCCTAATACAGCTAAGAAGCCTTTAAATAGTTTGTTATATATAGGTAAAGCCAAGTTCGAAGCTATCAAACTATTTCTCGTAATTTGTGGCAATCATTTGATACCAGTAGTTAATTTAAATTGCTTAATGCATGTGAAAATCAGGTCGCAAACGGCAAAAAACACTTGCGAGGTAACGTTCGTTTTTACTACATATTGAAATGACTATACATACTTTATTTTTTATTTGATAATAAAAAAATTGTTTTGATTTTACGAAATAATATAATCGTGATTGTAAAACTTTGAATTTAATAGTTGTCTTCTGCAGGTAAATTTTAGAATAGTGGGTATGTTATTTGAATGCGTAATTAAAAGAAAATATCGTTATAATTTAATTGTAACAAATTAACATTAAAGTTTAATTTTAAGTAACCGTTTTGTGATTTCTTACTGTGTGTAATTATCATTTAAAAAATGACGTTGGGTAATAAATAAACGTTGTTTTATACTATTGTTTACTTAAATTAAAAAGAAAACAAGTTAAACTTCTAAATCAAAACAAAAGATAATCCATTGGTGACATGGAAAGTCGAACGTCATTCTGACATTTGATTTTTATCATCATAGAGTGTGTGTATCATAGAGCACGTATAGAGCAAAAAAAAAACTTACAAATAGCAGCCAGTGAAATCGCTCAGTATTGAATACGTGTTAAGTGGAATGAACGCGGGTGCGCACTGACTTTCAGATGCCGTGATAGCGCTCAACGATAATTGATACCGATTTCTTTGGCTTGATCGATCAATGGCTATTTTTAGAGGATTTCAGCTGATTATTTGTCGTACATATTATTTACATGTTATATAGGAATGTCTTTTGTTTGATATGCACAGAATAGATTGATGTAGTTTTTATATAACTGTTGACGTTTAAAAAAAAGTTTGTATATATTTAGTATTTTTATTTTTAAGAAAATTCCATTTTTGAATTAAATAAGCGTGAACTGTAGTTTCCGGAGGTGAGTTTATATCCGGTAGAGTATCGTGCAACATAAAAAAAAAAATAACAAATTACTTCGTAGTTGACGGCGTCTAACCGGCACGCCGACCGGGTTTATTGTGAATACGATAAGACCAATTTATACAATTTTTTATCACAAACTGTACAACCACGATCCCAATTATAAAATATATCTATCGCTTTTCAATAGAGCCCACTTTCACCAAAATCTCCTTATTGTTAATATAACCGTAACTAAATCTTTAAAAAAAAATGTTTAGTGATTGACACGTTGACACTGACTTTGCTGACATATAATATGTAACATTATCCAAGTGAAATAAAAAAATTCTGTAATAAAAAGTTACGACTTTCCTTGATCTGTTTCTGTAAGGATTAAAAAAAACAGTGGGTAAAAAAAGCAACAGTTTTTTGTGCATGAGAATCTTTATTTTCATTACCATACAAGTACAGTAAAATAAAATAATTATAATATAAACTCTTTGTAACTTTATTTAATTAAAAGAAAGGAAAAAAATCTTCTTTATTGCCGATTTTATATTGTTTGTATAGGTACATCGGTTATCAAGAATTTATCAAAGTTATAAAAAAATATGCCAGAAATCACATCACGCGTAATTTACACGATTAATTGATTCGCTTCAAGAGACTTTCGGCCAACCTCCAGTAATGGAGAAGCACTAAAAGAAGAAGAAGACTACTAGATTATCAGACAATGAAGTCAATGTCGATTTCAGCTATCTATATAATATCTGTATTGATATTTTAGCCTACGCAATGGATTTTAATGCGGATTTATCAATATTTCAGACAATTAAATTAAATTTCCTTATTTGCCCGTTTTTTTGCAAAAGAAATGTATCTAGAAATACAAAAACTATTGACTGTCCTTTCTCCGCGGTAAAAAAAGTCTCTTTTCAACGGAATAACGCAATTTAAAATAAAGAGACGAGAGATTTTTATGTGTGTGTGTGTTTTTATACAAATGTGCTTTAAAAATGTTGTTTTGACTTGATAGGCTCGGTGGTAGACCACCTTTTTAGATTCTGGGCCTCAGATTTGTGTCTCTGTTTCATGATTTGTCAATATAATAGACAAGTAGGTGATCAGTCTCCCGTTCCTGAGACACGCCATCGTCATCTTGAGTCTAAGGCACGTTGGTTTCCCAGGATGTTTTCCTTCACCGTTCGAGCGAATGTTAAATACGTTCAGAAAAAAAGTCCATTGGTGCACAGCCGGGGATCGAACCTACGACCTCAGGTACGAGAGTCGCAACACTGCTGCGACGTTTTGACTTGATAGTACTAGAAATTCATAATAATTATTAAATACTTATATAACCATACATTGTGATATCAATCATAAATCTTTAGTATATATCAATGTCGATTTCAGCTATCTGTATGACTATATCTGTATTGATATATTAGCCTACGCAATGGATTTTAATGCGGACTTATCAATAAACCGATGATTTCCCTATCTGTCGTCTTTTATTTTTAGAATTATAATTGATTTATAGATTTACGCACACAATAATGTTATGTATCAATTATTGTAAATTACAAACTAATATAAAAGGGAGGAATCTGGCAGGAGGCTCATCTGATGTTAATTGATATCGCCGCCCATGAGCATTGCCAGAAGGCTCGTGTGTTGCTGGCGTTTTAGGAATTGGTACGCTATTCATACGATCTATATTATGTAAAGATGATTTTTGAAGTTATACTTCTTTAGGCGCGTTATGAAAAATTTATGAGAGTGAAATTTTACGATGCGCGTGCACCGTGACACAAAATTATCAGTAGGTATGGGAGCCGAGCGTGCGCGAGCGCGATGGGAAAAAGACAATCGACAAGTAAAAAGAAATAGAATATGCGTGAAGTTAGCAGCTATGCCAAGAATTTTGAATGACCATAATGACATTTGTAGTACCTTTTAAACAAATAAAGGAGTTTTAATTATTTTTTCAAAAAAATTTTGCAATCCTTTTTACAAAGACCTATTGTTACTTAGTTAAAAGGTTATCAAACATACCCAGTTATTCAATTGAATTAATAAAATAATAAATAATAATTATTATTAATATTAATTAATCATTGAATAATATACTGTTAAATTATTAACGCTAAATATTTATTATAACAATATGCTTATAGAAAGAAGTGCGGCCTATAATAGGTAAAACTAAATACCATTTCAATATCAAACTTTATCATAAGCGGTTCGTACTAGTCAATGTTCTTAACTTTCGCGATAAGTATGTTAAATTAAAGACAATTTGATAAAAAGGTTTTCGAGACAAATATTATTAATATTTTCAAGGTTTGTTTTTACAGCTTACTAAATGATAACAAAATCTTAATATAGAATAGAAATGTGATTGTTGAATTATTTGTGATAACATTATTTTAATGGAATAATTCGTTTGTTCAGAGGAGTTGTTCGGCAGCTGAGTTTCATAATCAGGCAGAAAAAAAATCGCGAGTAAATTTATATAATATACTAGCAGACTCGGCCAAGCGTTGCTGTGGCTAAAGTTTCTGTTATATTACATAGTAGTCAACTATTCAAGGGAAACGGTAGGAGAGCACCAGTCATGGGGACCACCATGCTTTGTTGGTGGTTATTCTATTAAATTGTAGCTTATGAGAAACGTTGGTACATTCAACACAGCGCCATCTATTAGAATTGTGTCAAATTATAAAAAAAATAATTTGCAATAACATAATATTGCGGGTATAAATTAAGATGTAAGCTAGCCTATCTTTTAAGTTAGATCAAACTGCACACGGTGTGCAAATTTGATTGAAATCGGTTCGGTAGTTTAGGAGTCCATAGCGGTGAAACAACGTGACACGTAATTTATATATATATTGATGTGCCTCCGGAAAACATACAGCATTGTATAATGAAGAAGCAATGTATACTTAGCCATGAAGTGCGATACATACCGAGTGAAATAGTTCCGCTTAGATAGAATAGATGGCGCTGTAATCGCCTCAACTTCATACTTATCTTAACCAGCTAGGACGTTGTCATTTCCGCAGTCATAGCGTTGTGTACTTTCGCCGCGTGCGGTCAAAACCGAAACGACTCAATAACGACTTAAAAACCTTATAGTCTTTCTTAGTGTTAATTATTAGCAAAATGTATTATTTATACATTACAAGTGCGTAATAGACTCACGATGCCGATAAGGCCGGCGCCGGGGCCGATCAGGCAGGTAGTCTAAAAAAGTGTCGAGCAAGGTCACGAACAAGACAAAGAGGACTCCACGTGCACCAGCAGCGCGTCTGATAGCGACGCGGAGCGCGAGGGACCGCCACAAAAGAAAAGGAAACGAGTAGCACAGGTAACGGTCGATCCCACGATCGACGCGTTATATAATCAGGTGAGTTTCCTCACAAATTTTATAATGCATCAACAATATGTACCAAATGTCAACGCCAGTGCGTCCAATGACGAGGGTAACCACCGCCCGACCAACTACTATAGCGATTTTTTATTAATCCGTCGACCGGGAAAACGATTACAAAATAAATATATAAAAATTTTAAAAATATAATAATATATTGAGCTTATAAAACTCCAACATTTTAATACCCCCACGTGGTAATACATTAGGTCCAAAAAAGCCCTGATAGACATACTGACGTCTCCAGGCTTTTGTAACCTTAAAATTAAAGACGAAATACGTTGTCTTATGTCAAAGGGAATTACTACAATCTGGGTTACAAAAAATCATAAACTGGACTCGTAATAACCCAACGGAATTAAAACCCGCAAATCTTTTTACAAAAATATCCTATATTTTTGGTAATGAATCACCTCACAAATTGCATGAACAAACCCTGCTAATTGTATGCGGAAAACGAGCGGAATGTATAGAAACTACGCGTAAAAAATTAATAAGTGAGATTTCGGACAAAAGTATTCAAACTGCGCTTAATATACCTCCTATAGCGAGGAATTTTTATTTGAAAAAAATAAGCTCGCGCCCCTCATACGATCCCTTGTTGGGCCGCAATTCTGGTTATCTCCGCCGCAACCTTCAAGAGTAAGAGAGCTTTTTAAACCTAAATACAAAGAATCGTCAGCCAGTCCAGGCACAAAATGGAAAAAAATATTTTTGTAATACCTACATAAAACAAGAAACGATGCGAACGTTTAACACGAAAATCAAACTACCCGTTGTCTAACAATGACGGAATAAAATTACTATCCAACACAATTCAAGGATTCCGCATACCTCTGTACAAGGAACCGCCTTTGTTAATGCCAACAAATCGAATAGTAAGTGAATACACAACCGAACTTTGATTATCTGCGATATCGCAGGTGACAGAACTCCTGAATCAGGCAAGGTATCCTACAAACAGTTCTCAACAAAACCCTCAGTTTCATATCCATAATGGTTCTTCGCAGGAAAAGCGACGGCGCGATGCGTCCTATTGTAGATTTGCGAGAACTAAACCGATTAGTGAAGACAAAACATTTTCGGTTGATCTCCCACGGCTTAGTCCCAGACTTTCTTCAACCAGGGAACTGGATGATAAATAAATTTATCACAAGCCTATTTTCATGTACCGGCAGCGAGATTACACCGACCTTTCTTAAGGCTCAGCTAAAAAGGGCAGTTATTCGAAAATATGACTTGCCTTCCTTTTGGGCTAGCGTCAGTACCACACCTTTCCTCTGCAGTATCATGTTGGGTCGCGGAGACCTTACGTGCGAAGGGATGTCGAGTGCTAGTATTCCTAGACGACTACCTTCTGGTCAACCAAGACCACTCCAAGTTAAATCTCAGGCCGCGGAGGCCGTGAGACACTTGGAACACCCTCCAAGTTAAATTATCAGGCCGCGGAGGCCGGGAGACACTTGGAACACCTTCCAAGTTAGATTCTCAGGCCGCGGAGGCCGTGAGACACTTTTAACACCTAGGTTGGAAAATCAATTACTTACCAAAAAATCCGTATTGGTACCAACCCAAAATTTAGAATACTTTGGAATTCGCTGGAATACTATGGTCAATGTGATGTCGCTACCCAAGGTACAAATACAGCGCAAAAACCATAGTTATGCGTTGTATTCGCGAGTTACAAAGAATTTGCTAGGGCAAGTAAACTTCGCAAACTTTCTCGTGCCCCGTGGGAGGCTTCACGGTCGCCAGGTACAAATCTTTCTGCGACAATTCAACAAGATCCGACCCCGTCAAGGTCAACTGCTGCCTCAGATTGTAGGACAGGAACTGATGTGGTGGCTCGGAGCTGCTCATCAGACGACGACTATACACAAAGAACCTGCAACCCACTTGCTAGCGACGGACGCCTCGGATTGGGGTTGGGGGGGCCACATCTCCTTGACGAGAACCTTGTCAGGAAAATGGTCATACCAACAGAAAACGTGGCACTGCAACAAAAAGGACTTATATGCAGTGATAGCCGCAATAAAAATAAATGTAAACACGTGTGTGTTTTGTAATATTTTTACAATTACAATCGGACAAATGAAACTCTGATTGCATACATTCAAACAGAAGGTGGAACGAAATCGATAGGGTTACTTACACTAACCTTGAAACTATTGCACCTGACGGACAAATTCAACATAACTCTGTCGGTACATTACCTACCAGGGTGATCATAGCAGACAGATTATAAAGGGGAAAAAAGGCTGCGTAGTGGCACCTTCTTCCTCTAGCATGGGTGTTTCCCCCTCCAAATCCCTGAGTTTTAGCACACCTAAACCGGGCGACGGGAACCTATCTGATAGTTGCTTCAGATTGGCCGCGAGGTTTCTGGCTGTAGGACCTGAAATGCAGGTCTCTAGATCACCCCCACGAAATTCAACACCTATCGCAGACACTCCTAGATACGACAATTGCACTGTCTCCTCCACAAATACAAGCATTGACCCTAAAAGTTTGGGAAATTGGGGGTGGGGTGCCCAAATAAAAGACTGGTCCACACTGGAAAAAGATCTACTTTTGAAGAGTTGGTCACTCCACCTGTCCACTTATTTACCCGCAATCAAAAGAGGGCTGTCATGGTGTGACAACTCTCAAGTGAACCCAAAATCCCCTCAAACAGCCGATATTGCAAAAAAATATAATATCACTTTTTCTAAAAGAAAATTAATTTGTTTATTTATAAGTAATCTCACAGCTAACATACATAATATTACAAAACAAACACTTAGTCAGTACAGAAAGCCAAAACAGAAATTTATCCTATCAACCATCCTTGTTCACAAATCGGCAATTTTAACTTTTTGCGGTCCCCATGTAGAACAACAAACATTTTCAAATTTTATTACTAAACACCCCTCAGGGTATTAGGAGTAGCTAAACCAAAAGTCGTGAAATCATCCGTCACGTGGGACCCGCGAATAGTACTATACTGGCTTTCTTCCAACCCTCCTAGGGACACTTTATTCGATACGGCTCGCAGAACAGCCACAGTATTGCATTTAGCATTGGGCCGCAAGGTTCACTTTATTAGAAATTACTGACGAGCAATTCGTGGATGATGGTGGTAACATTTATTTAACACCGGTATTCGAATCTAAGACAGACACTCAAGACGCCAGTCAACATGGAAACTTTCTGAACACCACGATAAAACATGTGCTCTATCGCTTTAGTGAGACTTCAGTTAGTCCTGACGACTCATTGGTCTAGTGGTTAGTACCCCAGACTGCGAATCCATGGGTCCCAGGTTCGATTCCCAGCTGGGACGAACATTGATGTGATGAGCATTTGGTGTAGTGCTTGGGTCTTGGGTGTTTAAATATGTAATTGTATGTCTATCTTTCTATAATATGTATGTGTATCTGTTGCCTGGTGCCCATAACACAAGCTTCGCCAGCTTGGCGTGGGACTGGGTCGATTGGTGTGAACTGTCTTTAAAAAAAAAATAGCTTTGAGTAATAGGTACAAGAAGATCTCAAGTAAAAAATTTAAACAATATTTTTATATCCATCAACAGCAAAATAATTGGGTCAAAATTCAACCACTAGATGAAATTTTTTATTACACGGGGTAATTGGAAATCTTCAAATACGAGTACATACATTCTTTAATCATTACTGCCGCGAGATAGACTCTCGTAGAGAAAACTCATCACTCTTTCTTTAATACATTTGCACCATCGTAATGATAGAAATACCTTGTTGTGATGATAGGAAGTTTATGTTATTATGTTAATTGTACATCTCAATGAATACAGTTATATTTATACCGTAACTAAGAATAATAATTATTGCTAAATACTTATGCTTTGATTAAGAATATTGGCAAGTAAATAAAATAGTTATATAAACAATAACGGCTTTAGCTAAAGCCTTTAATTCTTCATAATCATCATAGCGTTGTGTTTTATACTGTAGGTACTTTATACATCCACCAGCAGATAACAAACACGTCTTCATTATACAATGCTGTATGTTTTCCGGAGGCACATCAATATGACGGTTTTACATAAAAATAAATCCGATATTATGTGCCGAGAAGGAAAACATACAGCATTGTAGGAAGCTCTTCCTGGTGAAGACTCTATGACTGCGGAAATGACAACGTCCTAGCTGGTTAAGATAAGTATGAAGTTGAGGCGATTACAGCGCCATCTATTCTATCTAAGCGGAACTATTTCACTCGGTATGTATCGCACTTCATGGCTAAGTATACATTGCTTCTTCATTATACAATGCTGTATGTTTTCCTTCTCGGCACATAATATCGGTTTTATTGTTATGTAAAACCGTCATATTAAGATATTTAGCGTCACAGGGCCAGAAAAGATTTATATATTAAAATTAGTATAATAAATCCCATACGTGGAATATAGTATGGGATAAGTATAGTATATACTTATAGTAACCACCAAACTTAGCACGGGTCGAATTTGAGACAGAGAGTAAAGACGCGCTATCATTCAGAACGTAGCCTGATTACGTCTAGATATCATATGTAATTAAATCATTACAGACAATTTTAATACGTAGTTGTAATCTATTACCGAACCTAATATGTTCAAAAGGTCCATAGATAATAAACGTAATATATTTTGTTTTTTTATCACATATCGTTGTATGCGCTACGTCAGACGTCATGTGTTTTTTCAAAGGAACAAGGGATTAGAGACTAGTGTTAAAAATACCGCCACAAATGAGATT
Organism: Pieris melete; assembly: GCA_963693345.1. Classification (NCBI taxonomy): domain Eukaryota; kingdom Metazoa; phylum Arthropoda; class Insecta; order Lepidoptera; family Pieridae; genus Pieris; species Pieris melete. Next base: position 6,626 of record CAVNZK010000012.1, on the reverse strand, counting down.
ATTTCTCCCACACTGCGCTTTTCATATCTTAGTTCAATACATTCAAAGGGTCGCACCTGTTCCCTCACACCTATTGTGGACGATAGCCGAACAAGAAATTTATGGTTTATGTATTGAATAAAAATAACTCAACGCTGGTAAAGAATATATTTTGCTCGTAATAAGGCGTGTTACAGAGATCGAGCGATTTGTAGACATATTTTAAAGTCTACGGTACGTATGGTTTGAAGTAGTTTCTAGAAATATTAAACTCTCAAAATTATCTTTAAAGCTGAGACATTACCATATGATTTAGTCTGCGACTTGAATTTAAGAGGATTAGCCTTCAATTCATAGCCCGGTCATTTGAACAATTGAAATAAAGAAAATTCCGACAAAGCCAAATCTTCGTAGAGACCTTAGGTTTATCACAAGGAATAAAGTGTCAAAAGTCCTCATCAGTCCCATGTGAGCTTAGGGACTTATTCGGGGCCCAAGGTCAAAATTATTATTATCAAAATATTTATTCCTTGTGGTAACTTAAGGTCTGTACGAAAATTTGGCTTTGTCGGAATTTTCTTTATTTGATCACTATTTTTATGTCCAAAATGACCGGGCTATCACGAAAGGTACGGCAGACACTTGTGCCCTGATCTTATTTCACACTTTTATATGTATAGGTATAATTAATACGCGCAATGTGTGTTCGCCACTTAACCACTCTGACATAAACACACGCATAAATTTAATCACTGTATCAATTGGCTTAAACACACATTCCCAATTTATTGTGTAAAGTTGAATGCTTCATTTCGTTTTCATAGAAAGTTAACAATCATCTTTGCCTGACAGACGCAATCGATTTTGGGTCTTAGGGGAAGATCCAGTCTTCAGAGTCTTACAACTTAATACTTAGCGCAAAGTATAACTTCTGTGTGTTAATATACAATACATTTTGTACTCCCAATCATTCTGAAGGGAGCTGAAGATACAAAGCCAGGTGTTTTTATCTAAATTGTTATACCCAAATCAACACGCCCACAGCTTAGGAAAATCAACAGAATCATCACTCCACAACGTTGTTTCTCATTGGTTAAATGACTATTCTCTGAAATCAAAGCAGCCGACTCTTGCAGCAGCATAACCAGAGCACTAGGAACATGTGGAGTAGCATCAGCTCCTATAGAATGGATCAACAACGTGTTAAAACTTAAAACAACGAGCTATACCTACAGTTCACCGTAAATACCACTACGCTAGCTATCGTCAGCAGAGCCTAGTGTTCCGTCCTATGGAGTCTAGTAGTTAACGAGCTTATAATATTGTATGACATGATTGGTAAAGTGAATAACCAAAAAAATCTCATAATCTAAAAATAACAAAAAATAATCTTGGCTAATCTCACGGTTACCAAAATATACTACTAAAAAAAACAAAAAAAAAACATAGCCACCTTAAAGTGTGGACAAAAATGGGGAAGGTCTGGTCTGTGTTTTTACGGTTCCCAGTACGACATGTTCGCATCGCATGGTAACACAGGTGCAGACCTACTCTACCACATCCCTCTGATGGGTAGGGTGGCGTGGTCTTGGGAGGAGTGCAGGTCACTGAGATCCCCAAGGCAAGTTTGGTGGACTATCCTTTTCGAGGTTGCCGACCCCGTTTTTGGTCTATTACCCTATGTAATAGACGCAACTGAAACCACCAAGCGATTAATTGCAGGGATGGAGAGGTCATGTCCTTGCAAGTTCATCATCCAAAATGATAGGAGGGTGGACAGTAAATGACCTCCCGCGTGTTTGTGCCGTGCGCGGGGACCCGTACGGGGGGATGAAGGAGTCCTGGGGGTTGAGTGTGACAGTGCGCCGGGAACAGTTGTGCGCTGCACACAACACGCCTCTTTGGTCTGGATTTCCCCTCACACGGGAGGCCATGGACTAGCTACCTGTGGTCAACCGGCTGCGGTATCCCATAAGCGGGCTACCAAGCGAGAGTCGGGGTGTGGGGGGGGGGCCGTCGGCGAGGCTCGGAACTCGGGGTGAGTTTGCGTCATCGTCTCGTGATGCGAACAGCCCCGTACTTCCTGGCAGCGTGCGGACGCGTCTGCCTTCCTACGCACTGGCTCTATACCGGAGGAGTAGCTCTGGCGTTTGCTTGCTGAGCAAGTGACGCCCCCGACTGAGGACTCCGTGGCGGGTGGAGAGCTCTGACGGTGAATTTACTACCTAACACCTCATGGAAAAAGAGGCTTCAAAAACTATTAAACACAACAAACAACACAGGGTTGCGTCTCAGGACGGGTCACGGTGCAAGGCGCCAGTGGCACGACACTTTGATGCCCCTGTTTCTCACAAGGATGCGCCAATCCCGGCAGCGTCCAGTGAATCGAAGGAAAGGGAATCGACTGGGGACAAGCCAAACCGGGCTGCACCCAGGACCGTACCCAATCCAACAGAAACGACAAAACCACTGCAGAGGGAAGCGTCCTCCGTCGCGGCTAGGTTAACTGCGTCGGTTGAGCCAAAGGAGGCCACTCTGGATGATGCAACAGCATTGTATGCGTCTGAAGGTGTGGCATCCACGGTCAGACCGATGCGGAATACCGTGTCAGAGACGGTGAATGTACCCGGTGCAGCGTCCTCAGCCATGGACATGACGGCCCTGAAAACCGCAATACAGGAACCGACCATGACTATGGTTTTGAGCTCATCTATGAGGCAACGGCTCAACAAGGTCAGAAGGGCGGCAGAACGGCAGGAGCTGTTAGCTGCTGCTCAAGGACCAACTGTTAACCCAAAACCAGCCCCTGGAGCTAGCAGAGCAACAGGTGGCAGGAGGTGGGAACCGAAGCCGACGGCGTCGAATGCCGCGCTGAGGCCTGACGGCTCCAAGTGCAGCACGAGACCCGGAAACAACAAAAAGCCGAAAACCAAAGAACGAGAGAAGGGCCAGAAACGCGTACGGCCTGAGGACTCAGTTACACCGACTGGGGAAAGGAAAAGGGTAAAACCTAACCGACCTCGAACGGTGGGAGGGACCTCGGCCAGCTACGCGGAAGCGGCGGCAGCATACAAAACTAATGAGTTCTGTGTTGCTGTAATGACCGCGCCCTTCCTTGACATGACCCAAGAACAGGCGGATGCCATCCGCCTACAAATCCAGGGTAAGCTGCATGACGAGCTAATGGCGGATTTTGCAGCTCCCCTAACAGAAGAAACCAACGACATCAGGTTCCGGGGCAAAGCCCACTTCGCAGATGGCGTCCTGAAAATGTGGTGCGAGGACGCCTACGCGTTGAGGTGGCTGACCAGTACCTGCGATGCCATCACCAACCCTATACCAGACACCAGGCTGGTAGTTAGGCCTCAGTCAGCAATCCCGAGGAAGGTTCCATGCCTACTGCACGTTCCAGATTATTCTGACAGCACGGAGAACCTGATGAGACTGATTTTGAGGCAGAACCGCCACTACAACATCAGATCGTAGACCCTGACGCACGAGAGGAGAACGAAGGACCCGACAGGCGTCTCTCTCTTCTTCCGTGTGCCAGAGTCCGAGATCGTAACGATTAAGAAACAAGACAGGCGTGTTTACTATCTGCTGGGGAACATTTATATCCGCATACTGGATAGGGATGAACCCTCGCAGGTGGCTGACGCCCCGCCTCAAGCCATTGCCAGCACATCGGGGACGGTGCCACCGAGGCCAACGCCTTCCACGTCACTGACGGAGAAGGCTGCGGGTGGCCGAGTGACCAAGACTCACGTTCCCATGGAGACGGCACAATTAACATCGGATGAGGAGTTATTTCAGGAGACCGGGGGGAGTGATCTCAGCGACAGCTGTCTGCGCTCCTCCCCTTCGCCGAACTGACCTTATTCAAGCCAACCTCCAGCATAGTCAAACAGCGTCGGCTTCCCTGCGCAGACTGCTGGAGAACAACCCCAAGACCATCGCCGCGATCCAGGAGCCGTGGATCCGGAATGGCAAGATATGCGGCCTGGGTAACACCGGTGGTAAAACCTTACTGGACACCCGCGTAAGTAACCCAAGAACCTGCATACTAATACCCAAACATGTACCAGCATTACTAATAAACGAACTATGTTCAAGGGACCTCACAGTTGTTAGGTTACCCAGGAACGAGCTTCCAGACATCGTCCTGGCGTCAGCCTACCTACCTGGCGACGAGGACGTGCCCACTCCGGAACTCGGTCTTCTAGCCGACTACTGCGAGAGGGAGCAACTGGAGCTCATCATAGCAGCAGACTCCAATGCACATCACAAGCTATGGGGTAATGCTAATACCAACGCTCGAGGTGAGAATATGCTTAGTTTCATACTTAGTAATAATCTTATCCTAGCAAACAGCGGCTCAGAACCAACATTTATCAACGCACGTTCAAAAACCATAATTGACTTAACATTGATAACGCCAGGCCTGTCAGACCAGATACATGACTGGCATGTGTCTGGTGAATTATCATGCTCGGATCGCAGGTGGATCCGCTTTGCAATCAAAGGGGACCTACCTAAACCACAACCTAGAAGAATACCTCGGAGAACTGATTCAGGAAAATTTCACAAACTAGTCAGCTCCGAGATAGCTAAACTAACATTACCAACAATAATTGATGCACAAGACATCGACAAACATGCAAATAACCTAACGTCCCTACTTCTGACAAGCTATGAGCAGTCATGCCCCCTCACCATGCCAAGATGGGGGGGCAAACAGAACTGGTGGTGCCCCGAACTGGAGAGACACCGCCGGAAGGTCAGAAAACTGTTCAATAGAGCGGGCAACACAATGATGCCTAGGGATTGGGACAAGTATACAGTCGCTAGACGGCGGTTCAAGAAACTTCTTCGCACTAGAAAGCAAGAGTGCTGGAGACACTTCTGCACTAGTATTGAAAACAACAACCAGGCAAACAGAGTGAAATCATGCCTCTCTAGGGAAACCTATCACTCGGTCGGCTGCCTAAAAAAACCTGACAACAAATATACAAAAACTGACGAAGAAACATGTGAGCTACTGCTGGCGACTCACTTTCCTGGCTGTACAATTTTGCCAATGAGCAGACATGGCAGAAATACGCGGAAAGAGCAACCGTCAACTCCGACTGGCAGGTAGCTGACAAAATAGTCACAAGAGAAAAGGTAACATGGGCGATCAACTCTTTTCTTCCATTCAAAGCTGCGGGCTTGGACGGGATATTCCCAGGCCTACTAAGATGGGGTGGGAGCCTTATAGTGGACTATCTGGTGCCATTATTCTGAGCCTGCATAGCTCACCGCTATATACCTCTGAAATGGAGAGAAGTAAAAATCATTTTTATACCTAAACCAGGAAGAGAGGACTATACCCAAGCAAAGTCCTTCAGACCCATCAGTCTCACATCATTTCTCCTCAAAACACTGGAGAGACTGGGAGACCTGGAGATACGCAGTCGGGTAACATTGGCTAAATTCCTCCATCCTAATCAGCATGCCTACAGCTCAAGCAAATCAACAGAATCATCACTCCATAACGTAGTATCCCGCATTGGCAACTCACTGAAAATAAAGCAGTCAACCCTCGGCGCATTCATTGACATTGAAGGTGCATTTGACAAAACGAACTTCACGAGCATCACCAATGCACTTGTCACTTGTGGAGTACCATCGACCCTTACAGAGTGGATAAATAACATGCTGAAACATCGAGCCATACAGTTCACCGTGAACACCACCACGCGTGGTGTTGTCAGCAGGGGTTGCCCACAAGGCGGTGTCCTTTCACCACTTTTGTGGAACCTAGTGGTAAATGAGCTCATCACAGAACTAAACGCTATCAACCTCTACACAGTAGGGTATGCGGATGATATAGCTATCCTAACATCGGGGAACTTTGAAAGCACCTTATGTGATCGTATGAGGAAGGCTTTCAGAGTAATTGAGAGATGGTGCAATCAGCACGAGCTATCTGTCAACCCGTCAAAAACGGAACTAGTCTTGTTCACAAACCGAAGGGTTCTAGGCTCTTACAGGCTACCAAAACTCTTCAACTCAGAACTAAAGCTAAAAGAAAACGTCAAGTACCTAGGTGTGATTCTAGACAGCAAACTGCTTTGGAACAAACACCTTGAACATAAACTAAACAAGGCCACGATTGCCTTTTATCAATGTAAAAAGATGCTAGGCGTCAAATGGGGCTTATCGCCTAAGATTACGCTATGGCTCTACACTGCCGTAATCAGGCCAATGCTGGCTTATGGAGCCCTAGTCTGGTGGCCGAGGACAGAATTCCAAACAGTAATAACTAAACTTGGGCGCTTCCAAAGGCTTGCCTTGTCCGCTGCCAGTGGTTGCATGAAAACAACGCCAACTTCAGCATTGGAGCTAGCCCTCCAAGTTGCACCCCTTGACATACACATACAGCAGGAGGCAGCATTGGCGGCCATCAGGCTTATGGTACTGGATTTATGGGGTAAAAACCATTACAGCACACACACAGCGATCCTAAACAGGGCAATAGAATACCAACCGCTAATAGCTGCGCCATGCGAAAGGATTGTTAATCAACACATGCTAAACAAGAAATACCATGTACAACTGAGAGAAGAGGAATGTGATCGATCGACCGCGAACGAGCTACGTATATA